>VDFB02000015.1:362292293-362389902 GCA_007258455.2 Sequoia sempervirens
ATGGACAAATTTTATATGAAAATAAGGGTTTTTGGGTGCTACGGACTCAATGGCATGGTTTGTTTTGTCCAAAAATTCCCAAAAAATTAGGTGACCCCCAAATCCACAAAAAATCAACCTGGCTTGAAACCCTTGCACAAAAAAAGACATTGTGAGATAATATCTTCAAATTATGAATAGGTAGCCATAATTCTAGAGCTCTGATACCATGTAGAAGTTGTGGAATCCAACTTCACAGTCCCCAAGAATCACCTACATGAAATCACCCATCGCGTGCAATAGATATCAGAATAAAAAAGATGTTTTGTAAACCTAAGAGAAAATATGTGCAAGCTAAACTAGAATATTGATTATTGAATCTAATTGATTTACAAAATAATACAAAATCCTTCAAAAAGGCATGCATACAAAAAAGCAAGACATGTACAACCCTAATCTTATCTTGAGCAAAAAGACAACTCAACTAGATAAGGATCACTAAATGCAACCTAGGAATTAAAATATTGCATAAGTAAACCGATGCAAAGTGTAATTAAATAATTAATTACACCAACACAACGCACCTATTAGAAATCATATAGGGGGCTCGATTCATTTTAATGAAGAATTAAGAGTATTTTGAGGGGGCGGCGGTTTGAACCGTTGACCCCTCACTCCCTAAACATTCCCTTCACCACCGCGCCAAGCCTGTCATGTGAAATATTTTCAGGAATTACTTCTTTTAAAGAAGAACTAAAAATCGATCTCTTTTTAAAATTAAATATACACCCCTAAATTAATTCCTTAATATTTTCCAAAAGCCTGATACATGAAAAATAAGGGCTTCATAATATTAAAAATGATATGTGAAAATATGTCAAGATTATCTTGTAAGGCTCATAAGAGCCATTAAATTAAAGGGATTGGGATTATGAACATCTAGTAGAAAGATTTTAAATGTTATTTTAAGAGGATATGGAGATTTTTATTATTGAAAAAGGGGAGATTTGAAAATTTACTATGTAAAAGAGGGAAATTGGGAAATATTTTTACCTGAATAGGGGGATATGTTATGATTTGTAAATCTTATGGTTTTTAACCATATTGAGATAATTTTATGTATAAGGGTATATGCGGGATCTAAATAAGCCAAACAGGCACAAGTGGCAAAAATTGGGAAAAAAAGTAGTGTTGAGAGTTGACATAAAATTTGAATAAGTTATCTATATTATTTTAAAATATATAAGAATAGAATCTATAGAAAATTAGATTTATTTTCTAAACTACTAGGTTTTATTTAAAATAAATAAAATCCTATTTGGTGAAAATTTGAAAATTTCAATGCAATAGTACTTAAATTTGGGAAACAATAAGAAGAGTAGGTTATGTCCGATACCCTAACCATAATGAAATGATAATAAGTTTTTATAATATTTTTATATATATAAGTAGAGAGGACTCGTAATGGGATGCTGATGCATATTTTTTTATGTATTTTTTCCAAATAAATAATTAATTATGAATTTTTTTATTACAACTTTAAAAAATATAAAAAGCTGTATATCACGACCATATAGCAATTAAAACTGCAGAAATTTCATAATTTTTCTTTTAATCATATAGTATGAAGCATAGAATGTGGCGCATGTTGAAATTATAAAAAAATGTGATAAGTTTGAAGAGTTATAAATGTTTTTTCAATCCAACTATCAATTGGGACTTTAGTTGTAAATTCTAATAGAAATAAATAATAATTAATTTATTATAAATTCAAAGATTAAATCATAATTTATATTGGTGGAAAGCTGAGAATCTCCTCTAAAAACCCTTTTCATTTCATCAATTTTGGGTTAAAAAAAGTCGTCAACCACATACCCTACAAATACCCATAATATTGCCACTTTTTGGCCTATCATGATCCTACACATAACCAAAAGGGGGTGAGAGTTAGGAGTTTTGGTATCTAGGTGATGAGTAGGGAGAGAATGATCAAAAGAATTTTGTGTCCATTTCTGTGCAATGAGAGAATGTTGTCACTATGCTAGAAGGAAATGGAATTGGAATGTTGTTGTAGACTTGTAATCCTAATTTTGGAGCATAATAGGATCAATCACTCTATTGGAGAGGGGCCCAAAGATGTAGCTAATTTGGTGAACTCCGTTATCAACTAGCATTATGTCTTCTTTCTATTTTCTTTCTTTCATTTTTTTCATCACCTTTATTATGCTTTGATCATTTTAAGCATTTTTCAGTTATATTAATTCAGTTTTAAAGCCTTAATTATTCGTTGTAATAGTTAAGCATTCATAGCAATTGTCATAGATCCTATTTCAGATCAATTCACCTCCTCTAACTGATCTCAAGCATTTAATATTAACATCCATTTCATTCTCAAATTTTTCTTTGAATATTTTAAACTTATCAAAATATTTTGATTTATCTCTTAAGAAGGTAACCCAATATATTATAGTGTAATCATCAAAGAATAACATAAAATACCTTTCAAATTTTTGGATCCTTGTTCTTGTAGGTCCACATAGGTTGGTCTGGATCAACTCCAATGGAATTGTAGTAGAACACTCCTTTATTTTGAATTGTGTCCTTATTTTCTTTCCCATTTGGCATTCTTTATATAATGTATTTACAATATTAGTTATCTTAGGAATATCTCTTACTGCATGAGAGGAGCTAATCTTCACCATATTGTCAAAATTGATATGTCCCATAAACTTGTACCATAACCAACACTCTCCAGGTTGAGCCAATAGGAAAATCCTTCCATTTTCCTCCTTTAGATGATATACATTATAAATTTTCCTAGTTCCTTCAACAACAATTCTTCTAGACTCTTCTTTTTTGATCTTAGAACCATTAGCATGAATGGTAAGGTTATACCCTTTGTTGCACATGTGACTAACAGTGAGAAGATTATACATAAAACATTTAACATAAAGAACATATTTAGTTATGTTCTTTCCATCGATTGTTATACCACCTTTTCCATAGATTTATGTTGACTTATCATCACCATACTTAACTGCTCTGCCATTAACCTTCTTGAGGCTGATGAAATTTACTTTTCCACCAATCATGTGGTGATAACAACCACTATCAATCACCCAAGAATTTTCCTCTTCCTTTGATTGAAAGGTAGTGCACATTGCCATATATCTTTCATTATTTTTATTAGGCTACAAGGTATCATGTACCTCTTTCTAATATCACACTTCTTGTTTCTAGAGCCATAAATAGGATTTCACCATTTGAATTATTATCCTCATCTTTTGACGAACAAATTTTTTGGACTTGGAATAGAAACTTATTTTGACCTTATCTCTTTTGTTACTATCATTTGATTCATTATAAGGACATTTAGATGCAAAATGACCAATCCCTCCATAATTGAAACATTTGAAGGGTAACTTACCTTTGTATTTTCCAATGAATTTCTTTATTCTTCTCACAAAATTTTATTAAACCTCATCAAATTGATCATCTTGATCAACAAATTTATCGTTAATATTTTTATTGGATTTAAACAAAACTTTCCATTTTGGAACATCTTTATCAAATTCTCTCATTTCAAAATTTGTGAGAGCACCAAACATTTTATCTACAAAATATGAGCCCAAGTCTTTGTATTCTTTAAAAGGATACACCTTATGATTACAAGCTTTAGGGAGAGATCTCATAACTTTCTTCACAATATGATATTCAATTACTTCTCTACTAAGACCAATTATGCGAGAAACAACTTCATTCACCCAAAACATATAACTTGTTATATCTTCATCCTTTTTCATCCTTAGAGTCTCAAATCTTCTTTTCAAGATATGCATCTCAGCTTGCTTCACTTTTGTATCTCCTTCATAGTCTTTCTGAGATTTCCATAGACATTCTTAGTAGAACTATAGTTCATCACCTTCAGAATCTTAGAATTAACCAATCCAAAAGAGAGCATTCTTAGCCTTAGTATTGCATTCATATAGTCTAATTTTAGCAAGATTTGTTGGAGGAGTAGCAGAAGAAACATAACCATCCTTGATTGATTTCCATACACCAATCCCTAGAGATTTTAGGTTTCCTTCCATTCTTAATTTCTAGAAAGCATAGTTAGTCCCATCAAACCTAGGACCCTTGTATGCACCATCATGTGGCATCCTAGATTTTTTACTTAAGTTGTTCAGCTTCTTTAGAGGAACTTGTCTCTAATACCAATTGTTGAACACATCAAATACTAAGAGGGGGTTGAATTAGTATCTACAAAAACATAAACCCCTTCAAAACTTAAATCTTTCATCACAATACTTTTTTAAATCAAAATATTTTAACAAAATAGTAACAAAGAAGGATATAGCATTTTTAATCTTCAACAACTTTAGTAATCCTTAATAATAAAATATATAAAAATTCTACTTCTAACCAGACCAGAAAAAGAGACAAATGAAGCAAGGAACACACATGCACATGAGAACACTGTATTTACATGGAAAACCCAATGATGGAAAAAAACCATAATGAGAGTTAACTCACTATATAAAGGGTCATTGCCAAAAAGGACTTGCAAACAAAGGAAGACTACATTAGAGAAAGATAAAAAGGACTTGTAGAACAAAAGATGACACAAATTCAAAGGAAACATACACAGAATTGATGAGATTCACTATCTCAGAGTAGGATACAATTTTTTTTATAAGAGGTCACAATATTTGTTAAAAATTCACTCAGTTGACTGAGTCATTAATACACATCTATTTTTTCCTCTTCACAATGTAGAACTAACTCTATTGGATATTCAATACATTCAACACACAGACTAATTTGTACTTGTACACTTCACCATTCATTTACATCTGAAAAATGATCTTGTATATATATCCACTGCAAAACATAAAAAAATTAATTAGGTTGACCAAGAAGAGGTAAATAATGAATTCAACAAGTTGGCTACCAAAAACATACCTCCAATTGAATTTACTCAATGTAGAACCCAACAAGATAGGTTAGTGTTGCAAGTATGAGCAAATTGGTGTTGTCATTGATATCAAAAAGTTTGTGTTGTCATTAGTGAATGTAGTAAGTGCTAAGAGATATTTTTTCTTTGATTAGTCGCATTATGTTGTCATCAGTTAAGTTTTTGGTGTTAACCTCTAGTGTTTCTTTGATAAGCTTCAGGTTATCGTTTTCATTGAGGTTATTGAAAAAATTAATAAATAGAGTGTTGTAGTGGTGTTCATTGTTGCAGAGAGGTGTTCTAGTTTTGATCCAAATTTCTTCTACGTTGATGATCTACTTGTGTGGTTTGTATATGCTTGTAAAATTTATTCAAAGGTGCTATATTTAGATTTTTTGGTGCTAGATCATCATACAGTAGGAGTTGAGTTCACCAGTGTGTGAACTAGGTTTTGTAGTGTTGTTCAGAGGTGTTTGGCTGAAATTTTTTTCTCCATGTTTCTCCATAGCTATGCTTTAGGACTTGTGATTCTGAAGGTGTGTTGGTATTGAGAATATGGATGCATAGGGTCCTTGAAGCTACAGTCTTCAATGGATGACCTTTGAGCCAGGAAAGATAATCAACCACATAGAAAGTGTTCAGACTTAGGCATGCATAATGAATATTCTATATTGATATGATATTGGATGATTACAAATGTACAAAATGCCTTGAATATATAAGCATGAATTAAAACCTATGATGCATGAGATGTTTCCATGTGTCATGATTTAACATGTGACAACATGTGAACCCTATCTAGAAAATTATTAAATTTTGAGATAAGTTCTAGAAGGAAAACTCATCTTCTAGAAGGAATCTTATCTCCTACAAACATGGAAGGGGATATTACCCCATTATTAAATGATTTATTAAAAATGCAACCTAGGACGAAATGATATATGACCTAAGTTAACTTATGCTAGTGTAATAATTAATTTAATTACACTAACACCCCACCATAAGTTCAACTTGGGGAGGAAAATGCAATGATTATGTAGAGATGATCGATGATGGGTCTTAGCTATGAGGCCATGTTAGGTACCCATGTACATGAAGATGATGCAGAAAAATCTCCCACAACCAAAGAAAAGGGGAAAACCCAGTGGGAACCAAACCCCTCTCCAAAAAGGAGATGAAAAATGAAAAAAACTCCCAAATACCCTCCGAGAACACCATCCATCACATGGATATAATACAATAGCCCCCCATCGGAGGGAAAGAGAAAGACTATATAGCCCCACCAAAAGATGTGATCACCTATAGAAATGGTAAGTTTCTAAAGACAAAACATGATCTAATGTCAACAAACAACTCATCTCCCTTTCGGAAAAAAAAAAACCAAATGCAATTGTAGATGCTTCCCATTTTAGATAGGAATTGAGGGAAGGAAGGATGTATGTTGATGATGATGTGTTTGAACTCTTCTCAAATGAATCCTTTCCTGAAGATGAAGATGCCACAATCAATGAAGAGGGTGACAAACCATGACCATGTGGAAACTGATGCTAAACAATAACCAAGGACAAAGATGTGATGAATATGATGGAGACATGATACCTTCCCTAAATGAAGTGTCCTCAAAACCACTAAAAAAATTATAAATCCAATCCAATGGTAGATGCTGAAGAAACCTTAAATCTAGAATGGAATGACAGGGAAGAAGTCTTAGATATGAAATCTCTAAAGAGAAACCAAGTGCCTCCAAGATAGTCTCTAGATCCCAAATCAAGGTTGAGACAAAGGAATGTGGAGACTCAAGAAAACTATCCAAAGTGGGATCTAAATAGAGGAGTGATATCCCCTCAAGAATGTCCTTCAAACCTGTAGAAGTAGCCAAATCAGTGATACATGAAACAAAGCCATCCCGTGATGTCAAGTCTGGAAAACTGAATGTGTCCTGATGAATGATGATGGTGGAAGCCTCAATTAATGATTATAGATAAGGAATCACAAAATGTGAAGGGATACCAATAGTCTCTGATGGAGAAGAAGCGCCAAAAGAAACCTTGTCAACCTCTTTGGAAGATTCAAGGTAATCAACATTCTGCACAACAATATCATCATGGGGTACTTGATATGAAGAATGAAATTATGAATCATAATCATCGGGGAATGGTGGAGTGTTTGATCCTCCATATATCTCCCAAAGCTTAGTCCAAGGGATATGAGGACAATCACAATGATCAATAGAACTCAAAACATCACAATCAACTTACATAGAAATGATGTCCAAGACAGTGTATCTACTGCAACTCCAAGAAAACTCGTGAATACCTTCACTCGGATGGGGAACTATACCATATAGATGTGGCAAAAAATCAAGTGATTGGAGATGGTGGCTGATCCCATCTCACCATTGTTGATAGTTACCCTTGTGCAACATAACCAAAGAAGGAGTATATGCAAGTCCCATAATGAAATTTCTCCAAAAAAATAATACAAACACACTGACCTTCAATAGAAAATAAGAGCTTCCAAATATGATGTGCAACTGAAGTGATGCTAGCACCCAAATCAAAAAGTCTTTTTCCAAGCTTCAAAATAACTGGGTTATTGATCAAATGCGCCAAATTGAAAATATATCATGCAAGAGTACTTGGATCTAAAACTGATCAAGGGGTCTAGATTGATGAAAAAAGCTCTGAAAAATATTCCTAATGTCATTGGAATCACCAAAATCTGATGAATGGTTGTGAAGTTACAAACCTTTGAGTCTAGATTAGGGTTTTGACTTCAGTTGGATGTAGAATTTTCTGCAAGAAATATTTTGTAGAATGGATGTCACCACTGGAAAGTGCTCAGAATTACCTTTCTGATAGTATCTTTTTTTCCAATTTTTGATACCCTAGTGAAAAGTTATGATAAAATGAAAAAAATTCCTAGATGAGGCAATATGTAGGCTAACGAGGTGCAAAACATAAGCCCCCATCGGGCTAGCTCCTAGTCATTAATATGACCAAGGCTTGGGCTAAGGAAAAAAAGGCACCCCTGGATAGGGTGGTGGTAGAGCTGGGTGAGGCAGTTGTTAAAGATTGGTGGCACCGCTTAGATATGAACAGAGCCCTTGGTCATATATATGACCACGTCCTTTGAGCTTGGGGGGATCCAAACACTACTGTCATGACCAATGGTCGGCACAGGTGGAAGGATGACTGATGAGTGAAAGGCCAGTGATGACTCCAACTATTTGTAGGAAAGAGCATAGGCCAGAAGGAAGATTCCAGGGAGGGATCACTAGTCGAGATGCTAGACGATGATTGACCACGACCAACGGTGAATATGCAATGGCTATAGTCCATAAACCAAGTGAATAGTGGGGCCGTCTAACTTGTACAGGTCCTGCCAAAGTATCATCCCCTACAAAATGATGAATACAGCCAACCAACTAATAAAATTTTAAATGATGCCCAAAAGGGAAATTCAATTTTTTTGAAATGTCGACTATAAAATGGATGTCGTCGATCAAATCCAATAAAAATATTATTGATGTCACTTGAAATTATAATATAGTCTGCAAAAACAAGAATATTTGCCACCAAATGCTAACTAATAAAATGTTTAGTTGATGATGATTTATAAAATCAAATCAAATTCCAATGAAAATAATACTGTGCAGAATAAATCCTGAATGCCGACCAAATATTTTTTTCAAAACAAAAGAGATATAAACCTTTTTTTTTTTTTTTAAAAGGTGCCTGCGACCAAAAAATTTTGCCTCATAGGAAAACTTACTAGGATGATTTTTTGCTGCAAATTGTATGGATAGTATGGTTGATTTTGCAAACCCAAATACCTTTTATGGCTCCCGGGTTGATGAATCTAGTTTTTATGAATGAACAAGCGATCCTAAGGTTTCAAGGCCTTATGAAGACAATGGAGAGCTTAGATCTGACTCTATCTACTTTAGAAATCAGCTTGGTCCCCAACTGGAAACAAGTAGTCTTCAATGGAAACCTTCAGCCTGCAAAGAATCTTGCATACCAACTTTCTTGATCGAGGGTTGACATTTCACTAGACAAGCTCTGATACCATGTTGAGATTATGGATGCATAGGGTCCTTGAAGCTGTAGTCTTTAATGGAGGACCTTTGAGTCAGGAAAGATAATCAGCCACACAGAAAGTGTTCGAACTTAGGCATGCACAATGAAGATTCTATATTGATATGATATTGGATGATTACAAATGTACAAAATTCCTTGAATATATAGGCATGAATGAAAACATAAGATGCATGAGATGCTTCCATGTGTCATGATCTAACAACATGTGACAACATGTGAACCCTATCTAGAAAATTATTAAATGTTGAGATAATTTCTATAAGGACAACTCATCTTCTAGAAGGAATATTATCTCCTACAAACATGGAAGGGGACATTACCCCATTAATAAATGATTTAGTAAAAATGCAACCTAGGACTAAATGATATAAGACCTAAGTTAACTTATGCTAGTGTAATAATTAATTTAATTACACTAATAGTTGGTAGTGTTGGTATTTTTCATTGGACAAGAGGATTTCAAGTTTGGTGCTTTAGAAGATGGTTTTTAGAGTTACAATGTGTGCAAGTGTTGTCTGAATGTATAGATGTTTACATTCTTCAGGTGAAATTTTTTGTCAAGGAGTTTAATAGATTTGGAGATGCTTTTGGAGTGTTCTAGATCATGTTCAATCATGTTATGTGGTTTGCAAGTCATCCTTGATTTTGTGGAAGAGTGTACTTCAAATTTTAATGGTGTTTGCATGAGTATCATTTGACCTGGTGTTTACACTACAATCAAAGGATAAAAAGTGTTTAAGGAAGTGTGTGGTTGAGTTGTGTTATTTATTTTTATCCCAATTAAATATTTTTGTGGTCCACCTTCATTCCTATCCACTATGGTAATGTTTAGGTTCCAACCTAATTTGAATTTGCATGTTTGAGGTGCATAGCCAACCTTGGAGAAGGGTTTCAAGGCTAAAGATGGTATAAGTATGAGTTGAGATGTTGAGGGTTGACAAGATTGATGTGTGTGATGTGTATAAAGAAAATAACAAATTTGTAGAGTGCAAAATTATGTAAAGTAGTGTAAAATTCAAGATGTTGGATTACTGAATGTAGTGAGTAGAAGGTGTTTACAATAATTCAAACAAGGCTACAAAGGAGTTGGATTTTTTGTGGTGTATTCTTTGTTGCATTGATATGTTGTTCTTTGTGTAACATTATTTCTTCTATCTTATTTCTATTTTGGTAGTGAGCCTTGGTTGTGATCATTTTCTAGATAGTGTATTCTATTTTGGCAGTGATCCCTTGTACTAGTTTCGTAATTACTTATATTGTGATCTAATCCTCACTATGGTTGTTTCCTCTTGGGTTTTTCATGTAAGTCTAGTGTTATCTTGTGTATGGATTTTTTTTTTCATTTTTAGTTATTTGCATTTCATTTTTAAGCATTATAATAAATTAAGGGTTTACTGAATGCATGTGGACCTAAATACTATTGAGGGTTTTGATGTTTCATTTAGATACAACTAATTCAACCCCCCCATCTTAGTTATCTTGTTATTTCAACATTTGGTGTTAGAGCAAGGTTCCTTGGAGAAAAGCCTCACCACTTGAGGTATATCTAGGATGGAGAACAGGAAGGAGATCCCTATATTTGATGGCATAGACTATGCATTCTAAAAGGTGAAGATGGAAGGCTATATGGCGTACCTTGCATATGATGTCTGATAGGTAGTGAATAATTGACACATCATACCTACAAATTGACCTAGCAAAAGTGATGATATCAAGGTCTATGAAACAAATGGTAAAGCAAGGTTTATTCTTTTAAGTGGTCTTGTAAATTCTGAATTGGTGAAAGTTATGGATTTGCAAACTGCTAAAGAAATATGGGATACGTTAGAAAACATTTATGAAGGAGATGATAAGGTTAAACAAGCTAAGATGTAGAATTTGAAGAAACAATTTAAGAACTTGTGAATGTATGAAGATGAAATTTTTACAAGTTACATGCAGAGGGTTGATGAACTTGTCAGTGCAATGAGAGGCCTTGGAGGAAAATTCAAAGAACCTAACATGGTAAAGAAAATTCTCATAACTCTTCCTAAACCTTATGGTCAAAAAGTTTTTGCTATTGAGGAAATTGCAAATCTTAATACTTACACTAGAGATTAGTTATCTAACTGCATTTCAAATAGGAGACTTTGGTCCAAGCCATGGTACAAAAGTTGAAATTGCTTTCAAGGCTCAAAACTAAGAAAATTTTAAAGATTGAGATGAAGATATTATTGATGATGTGGAATCTAACTTTGTAAGGAGAATGAAAAAGGGCACCAGTAAGTACAAAGGTAAATTACCTTTCAAATGTTTTAATTGTAGACAAGTAGGTTACTATGCTTCAAGATGTCTAAATAGAGTTGTGAACAATAAGAATAAGGAAAACAAACGTAAGATGATCAAGAAAATCTATTATGTTAGATAAGATGCAAGTATATCTTGTTGGTTGTTTTTAATGTAACCAAGTTGGTCTTCTAATCAACCTATGGAATTGCCAATTCCAATCAAGGGTAGCTTGAAGGACCTGGACCAACTGACAAGGATTTTAAAGAACTCCTACACTTTGGGCTCTACAAGACCTAGGAGGGTGATCCCTTAATGCATTTACAACCTTTGCACCATTATCATAAACAACATTAACAACAACAAATAATCTAATTTAATATCTCAACATAATACGATAATACCAAATAGAATTGGTTGCTCATTAGTAATATCAACTATTTGGAGCATGAGATAACTACAACACATTTCTTAGTATAAAATAGTCATTGATTTGCAATTTGTAGCAATATTTGGGTAAACACTAACAAATATTGAACCATACAAATTAGTAGAACTTAGATCAATGCCATATATCCATTGGGGGAGTCAAGTTCATAAACATCTAAGGGTTTATGTCAGATTTAAATCAACATTTAAGTTCCTTGATAACATTGCTTTACAATCTCAGCAACATGTATTCTAATCCAATACTACTTATCAAATCCTCATACCGAACATATCGACCTACAATCATCATTCAAGCATTTTAATTAATTCCTTGAATTAAAGCTAAAACAAGAATCATACACATCACAATAGTGAGAAGAATGAGATAACACTTGATCATCTTATTCAAAATTCAGATATGCATATACAATGGAGAGACATGAGTTTGAATTAATCATTTTAATTCAAATTCTAGTACTATCATACAACATCAAATCCTCATGAATTCAAAACCTGCTATAGAATGACTCAAAACCTAAATTGCATTTTCTCTTAAAACCGTCAAAATTTACAAATTTTCTCTACAACTCTACCTAGACTCGACCAAAAAATATCTCACTTGCTAACCCATACTTCTAGGCTTGAAATCCTTCTTATAGAAAATGAAGGAGAAAACAAGCATTGGACCAGAAAGTACATGTGTCACCAGCCAATTAAAACACTTGGCGATATTCCAAAAATCGTTACAGCAACAATCACCCTGGAGAAACTTGTTATTCATAGTGCCCACTGAGAATGGTTGATACAACAACAAAAAACATCAAGAATCCTATGCCCAGACTGCCACCAAAAACAAAAATGGAATCTGTTGTAACTGCAACAGCTCATTTTCCAACTGTTAGCAACCCACTCCTTTTACTCTTCCTCATTTAAATATTTGTTTACCCATTTATGGTATTCTTCATCAGTTGTCCAATCAAAATTAATTACTTCATTCACTTTGACATTATAAGGTGTGTATTTAATTGCTACCTGATTTGCTTCTCTTTCAAAAGATTCTAAGAATGAGCTGGTGCTAATGATTTTTTCCATATAATGCACCAATAAAGCTAATCTGAGTCATCACAAATTATTTTAATTTGATCATTGATGACCTCATTTTCCTGATCCTTCCACTATTGGAGTGACTTGATATTTCCCTGCTCTTCAATTATGTCAGGTAACAATGTGTTGCCCCAATCATCAAAATTCTTCACCAACTCCCTGATCTTCCTACTCAAGTCATCTGGTAAGGTATGAAAACTTTGCAATGAATTAACTAACACTTGAGTAGGCCTTAATTATTGGGGCCTATTATTTATATCAAACCTTGAGGCCTTATACATTATGTCTAAATCATTGGCCCTAGGGATCCAATTTTCAATTATTGTATCACTATTTCTTGATCCCTAGAGCACTTGATGTATCCCCAATCTATTTGTACCTTAACTTATCCACCTCAGTCTACAACTCAACATTCCTTTACTGCATCTTGCTATATTCCTCAATCAAGATATAATATTTCTCCATTAGGCTTTTCTTTTCAGCCTTCTCTCTTTCAACAATCTTTTTGGCCAATTTGGCCACATTTACAACCAAATTAGTGGCCTCAATGGTTGAGGTCTCTGATGCCCTCTTTATTATTAACCCTCCTCTTAAATTTGGGCTAATATTAGTAACATTTGGCTTTCTACCTTGAGGGTCCAATGCCCAAATTTCCAAGGTCTCGTATTCTTCACTGAAAGTAGAATCTTGCAATGTTGCCTTGATCTATTCTTCAGAATCTTGCAAGGAATGCTTGGATTTTAGAATATCATTAAAAGCTACGACATCTGCAATGTCCCATTCAGGAAAAATCAAAACACCAGCCTGACTTACCAACTTTCTCCCTTCCTCAGGAGTGATGTTCTTGAATTCATCCATTAATTCAACTTTCACTTCATCATCATTTTCCTGGTTTGACCTATCAGGTCTCAATTCTCTTCTCTTCTTAGACTTATGCTAGTATTCTTTCAATTTCATTCTCTATACCAATTTCAAGAAGATAGGAGTTTTTACAAATAAATTATCATCTAGAAACTCCTTACATGCCTCCATTCTTGCATCTTGCACACATTTACCTTTCATATCCAAATCAGATAGAACCAACTCAGCTGGCCTAGGAGGGGAAGGCATACCAATCTATATGTCTTGATCAGTGACAAAAATTTCATCCACCAAATCCTCATGTGGTTGATCAGTGTTTTGCCTCTTAGGGCTTGGCTTAGATGGTGGTGGTGAGGGACTATCCTCAGGTGATGATTCCAAATCAATGATCTTAATTTCCCCAAGCGTTTTGAATTTTGGACCTCATTGTGTAGGAAATTTCATTATTTCCTTCCCTTTTATGTCCTCTTCTTCCTCATCACTACTATCAGCTCTTTTCCTCCTGTAAATAGGCCTCTTTCCTATAGGTTGGTATGTTGGCCTTATTTTAATTGGCCTGGCACCTTGCTCCTGTATACCCAGACTCAACTCCAAGTTTATCTTCTTATTCCTCAAAGTTACCATGATTTCTTTGAATTTCTCCATTAAAAAAGTCAATTTTCTTATGGTATGGATTGAATTTCAACAATGGATCATACTTTGGATCCATTTTGTGCACAATATCCAATAGCTTATCATAAGCTATCCATTTATCCTTATTCAACTCTTGCTTGCTTAGGTAAAATTCATTTCTAATCAAGTCCTCAGGAAAATTGAACTCATGCACAAAATTACCACCTTTTATCATTTGTCTGAAAAAGGAAAAGAAACCCTCAGGATTATGTTTCTGCTTAGGAACACACCTCAAATGATAGTCTTCAAATAATTTCCCAAAGTGCACCCAACCTCCTTTTGGAAAGACAAAATCTGACACCACTGTATAATCTAGGAAAAACATTCCTTTACCCTTCCTAGTAAGGTTGTCCTCATGGATACAACCAATTTTCTGCATAACCTCTATAAATCCCACCCTTGGTTGCACATTGTATGGAAATATATGAGGGGTCCATTGAAAACCATACACCCTCAAGACAATGTTGATAGGGTATGGAATAATGTCACCCCAGTTATGGCAAACCTTCAATTTTGGCCTCCTCCCTCTTGGTCTGAGGAAATCATGCAATCCCTCAGGAATCCTAGGTACATTTACCATCAGATTGGCTCTCAATCTAGAAGCAAAACAATTGTCAAAATGTACATAACTAGTCTTTTCCTTATTACATGATAAATCTACAGTCCACATTTGTACTAACAATCTTTCCCCATCAACCAATTGCCTTAATTCCATCTTCTCAGAGAAGAAATCAGAATTCTTGTACAAGAACATATACATTAACATATAATACCAGAAGAATTGGGTGACTGTATCATTTTTCTACAACTTTAACATCCCTTCATGTATCCTTTTAGCCAACAAAAGAGAAAAATCATAAGTCACAGAGAAGTTAGGGTGTTATATTTGCACCCCCATGAACATGTAAGTGATAGGCATCACTGTGTTAGGATTGAAACCCAAAATCTAGCATAGTGAATAAAAGGTGGCCAAGAAATGATGTAAATCATTCCTAAAAGCTCCCTAGTCACTAGGGCTAATATAAAAATCTTGAACCTCCTACCCTAGCCAAATGAGGTGGGAGCAACTCAGCTCCTGAAGAGTGATTTCAACTTCCCATACTCTCGCCATTTCAAGATTGATAGGGAACCAAGTACATACTAGGGCTCACACAAATCAAAACCTATCATAATTCTTTCTTTGTTAATGTGGATGTGAAAATATGCAAATGGTTAAACCTTAAAACACACATTATCATGGTTAGTTTAAAACAAAGCAAATTATCAACATCCCTATGAAATGATGAAACATGTTAATCATGCAATAAAATAAAACAATGGAAACCAAACAAAGCATATAAAAAACATGATCCAACTTTATCTCATAGTGGATTGGTGTTATTGTAGAAAATAGCCATTTCCCAATCCTTGCTTGAGCTCCATGATATGAAAATGATATGAAAAATGCTATGAGGATGATATGAGGTGGGCAAAATCAATTCTCAAATGAAGAGAGTGACTTTGCAAGAGATTGTGGATGAAATTGTGGAGGATTTGATCAATGGAGATGTTCTCTATTTAAAGATTCTTTTGATGAGAGAAATAGCCAAATGGATGAATGTGGGATAAATATTCAACCAATGAGATGAGGCCACTTGTCAACTTGTGAGTGGTTGAGGAGTGTGCAAGATTTGGGAAATGTGCCCAAGAGGGGGAAATTTCAAATTCAAATTATGAAATAAATGTTGAGTTTGACTTGTGCAAGGGACATGTAAGAGCCATTTAAGAGCTCATAAATGACTTGTTGGATGTACATATCCACTTGTTTTTGAATTCAAACTAAGGGAATATTCCATGATGTTGAGTGAAAATGCTGATTTTAATAAATCAATAAATTGATTTATTTGTGCAAGTGGGAATATCTAGAGGATGTGATGGGTGGTTAGGTTAGATTAATCAGGATTTAGATTAACTTAATGATGATTAGGATGTTTGACCTTTTGACTTAAATATTTGATTTATTTAAATCAGAAAAGGATGGAATATGACTTGGAGATTTAATTAAATAAAGTCTTGATTTATTTAATCAAAGAGGGAATGATAGGCTTAAATTAAATAAAGTTAATTTATTTAATTTAAGTGGATAATCCTTAGAGATTGAATTAAAAGACCTGATTTACTTAGAATGGATGAGTTTGATTAATTTAATGAGCGTAATGAACATGAATTGAGTGCACATGTTAATTTCATGTGTCTAATGCTTAACATAACCCTTCCATCAGTATCTTTGATTACCCATGTGACAAGGTCATCGTGCAGCCACTGCCCTAAGCAAGTCTACATCAAGGAACACATTTGGTACCACCAACTTCCCCATATCATACATCCAACTATTAGAAAAGGGGTGGGGAAAATTTCTCTGTCCAAACCACAATCTAAACATCTCTAGACCAATAAGAGGAACCCTCGCATAAAAAACCAACCCCTTCTAACTATCATTCATTGACAATGGTAATTGATCCAAGAAATCATCATATAGGTTTCTACTTAGGTAATCAATCTAGCTAGATTTTTTCTTTGTCAATGCCATCTTGAGTAAACTAGGGCTTCCTTACTATCTCAAACCTTAGATAGACTAGGGCTAAACAAAATATAAAATTACAGAACAAAACCTCACAATTTCCCACAATTCAATTAACTTATAGCCCTAAAACAATTATCAACAAGCCCTATGACAAGCACACAACAATTTTCCCCCAAATTCAAATTCAGAATAACCAGGAGATACAGAAATCAACTCATGGCTTTGCACTTGCAAAAACCCAAATCTTTGTTGTAACAATTTGTGACTTCATCCTCGGTTTCGCAATTTCTCCATAAAGATGTTTTGAATGCTTTGTGATACCAAAAGCAGAATAATAGTTGCTTTATTTCAATCAAACTAGGGTAGTAGATGTCATGTTCACCATTAAAGCTCACTCGTGCGCTGCACAAATGACTCCATTCGTATTTGATGCAAGTTCAAATATTAGTAGTCAATCCTTCACCTTGGTCAGATCATCAAACAGTTGCCTTCAAATCATACTGACACAGTCTCCATCATGGCAAAGGGGCCCACCATACTATGCATTTCCAAGGAATCCACATGGTGCCTGCTCATGATATCGCAATCAATAAAGACCTTGCAACTTCTGATCACGCAATGGAGGGAAACCATAGATCTTCAACCATCGACAATCTAGATCATCCAACATAGTCACTAGCTTTATCATTAACCATCGAGCATCTTCCCCATCGAGATCATAACACCTCCACTGATTTGAAACATGTGCATCTCACAAATGCTTTAGTAACCCACTACATAATGTATTAAAGCCAGATTAATTTACCAAATTATTTCAATTGTTCCTTTGGCTTCACCAGATGAGACACGTGGCACTCGCCCGTGATATTGCGATCAACCAAGACAGTGTGGTGGGGTCATTATGAGATGGCAGGGAATGACTGAGATAAAATGATGATTAATCTATGGTCATGTGAATTTGTCCCTATGTAAAATAAAAACATTTATTAAAGGAATAAGGGGACATCGCTAGGCCAATGAAAAATAATGACATAAGTTGTCACTTAAACAAGGGAGCATGAGACCATCCAAGACTTAGGAGAAATAAATTCGAGCAAAAGAAATAAAATGATAAAACAAAATTGGGCTAGACCTAGAAAAAGTGATGGGGCTTAAGTTGTTTTAAAACCCTCCCAAAAAGTAACAGCCAAATAGATCCTTCGTAAGGCGTAAGATAATACTACGGTTTTACATGAAGACAAAGGTAAAACCCCAACCCTAGGATTTTACCAAAAACCATAAATGACTAGAAACACCAAGTAGGATACAAATAAATGGAACAAAAGGATAAAATTTTGAAGTTCCATCAGTGGCTCTAGTTGGGGATGTTTATTCCATTGGAATGAAGCGAGACTTCAGAATCTCAGTTTGAGTAGAACAATTGTAGAGACAACCAAAAAGGATTGTTTGGACAAAACAACCCAATAGGAAATAAACCTACACTAACATATATACAAACCTAAACTATTGTTCATGGAAAAACATACTTCAAGTGAAGTACAACTTCAAGAACTATCCATGAACTGGCAGTTCAAGAATATCCCCTGTCATAAGTTGGAGGAAGTAAGAATCTTCACCCCACTTACCATTTATAAAAAATGGTCCCAGTCAAATTGCATCAAATTTTCCATGCTTCCCTTTATCTTCTAATCTGGTATTCCACATTAAAACCAAATCTCCATTTTGGGAACTCCTTATAGTTTCCCTTCTATCATACAAGTGCTTTACTTGCAACTGCAATTTCACATTTTTCATTTGAGCTTCCCTCTTGGTTTCATCTAATTCTATGAGAGCTTCCACTCTCAATTGCATCTCATCCTCAATTTCATTGTCGTACATCTAGACAAACTTATACATTTCCATCAGATTATTTTGGGGCAACCTTGCCTTTATCCCATAAACCAAGTCAAATGGGGCACAACCTATTTCCTTCTTCATAGTTACCCTGTCCGCCCAGAATGCTAATTTCAATTTAGAATCCCATGCCCTTTTATTCTGATCCAAGATTCTCTTAACGATCTTCATCAAACTTTTATTGCTTGACTCTGCTTGTCCATTTCCCTGTGGGTGATATGGTGATGAGTAAGAAATTTGGATTCCATGCTTTTCAAAAAAAATGTGTATTCCTCAGATCTGAAACCCATTGCATTGTCTAACACAATCCTTTTTGGACATCCAAATCTAGTCAGTATGTTGCTCATCAGGAAGTCAATTACCACTTTACTAGTTACTTTCTTTGTTGGAATTGCTTCCACCCACTTGGTAAAATAATCAATGGCCACCAATATCCATGAGTGGCCTTCACTACATTTACATGCTATCTCTCCTATAAAATCAATACCCCATTGCTAGAATGGAGATTACACTGCAACTGGTTTTAGAGGCAAGTTGCCAAATTTTTTTAACTTACTAGAGAAACATTGACAAGAATCACATGTCTTCACTAATTGGTGTGCATCCTTAAAAATAGTAGGCCACAAAAATCTAGCCCTCGTTATCTTATGTGTAGTTGTTTTGGCCATATAATGACCTCCACAAACTCCACCATGCATCTCACTCAGAAGTTCTTGTGCTTGATCTTGGTCAACACACTTTAGCATGACACCTTCTCCATTTCTTTACCAGATCTTTCTAGCTGTGATAACATATTTAATAGCATGTAATGTCAATGTCCTTTTCTCATTTTCACTCAAGTTATCAGGACATTTCATCTTTTGCAAATAATATATCACACCTTTATACCACTCAAAATGCTCCATATTGCATATGTGTGATCTATTTTCCTTGTCTAGCAAATTTATTTTATTTCCTTCTAGATTACTTTGGGCCATAAGCTTGGAAAATCCTTGTCCTCTCACCAACTTAGTAATCTAGATCTCAATGTTGAACTCCTGGATCTTGTTGATCCATCTACACCTTCTTCCTAACACTTCCCGCTGTGTAAAAATATCCTTGACAACAACATTAGGTACATATGCAACTATAGTAGCTCCCATAATATAAGGCTTGAAGGCCTTTACTACTTTCACTAATTCATATGCCTATTTTTCACTTATATCATACTTAAGTTCTGCTACTTGTAAAGATTTGCTGAAAAAGGCTATAAGTTGTTTAAAATCCTCGGCATTCTTTTGCAACAACACAGCTGCAATTGTGTGGAAAGAAGCAAATGAAAAAATCTGTAAGGTTTTAGAAAAATTAGGGGTTCTTAACATAAGAGCCTCCTTTATTGCTTGCTTAATGGCCTGGAAATCCTGAATAGATTCCTCTTCCTATTCAACCTTGGCTCCCTTCTTAAGCATTTTGGAAATCGAGAAAACTATCTTAGCAATTTTTTTTACAAATCTCCTTAAGAAATTTATTTCTCTAAAGAAATATTATATTCCTTTGACATTGCGGGGTTCTGGGATTTTATCTATTGCAATTACCCTCTCTGGATCAATTTTTACTCCATCCTTGGAAACAATATGTCCCAACAGTTTCCCCTCTATTACCCCAAATACACATTTCTCTAGATTCAAAGAAATACTATACTCCAATGCTCTAGTAAATAACCTCTCCAATGATCACAATAATCCTCTTCTTTCTTAGAATATGCTGTCAAGTCATCTTGATAAATCACCAAAAACAAGTTAATGAGATCTGAAAATGCCACATCCATGGCTCTCTGAAAAATAGCTCTTGCATTTGTCAGACCGAAAGGCATTCTGACATAGACATATGTTCCCCATGGTGTAGTGAAATTTGTCTTAAACTACTCAGACTCTTTGACCATGAGATGGTTGTAACCAGAGAACCCATCCATCATAGAAATCAATTCACAACCTATTACCCTTTGCAACATGGTTTCCATATTCGGTAATGGATAGTTATCTTTTAATGAAGACACATTCAAATTCCTAAAATCTACACATAATTTGATGTCTCCATTTTTCTTCCTCATTGGCACCAAGTTTGACACCTAGGATGAATGTCTGATTGGCTTGATGATCCCTGCATCCCTTAGTTTCATTAATTCTTCCTGCATCTTGGGGGCCAAAGTGGGATTAATAGGCCTTTTTTTTGCCTAAATGGCTTGGCTCCCTCTCTCAAAGGAATCTCATGTTGGAAAAGATCCTCTTTGTATTCTTTAAGGTCATTGTAGGACCATGCAAACACATGCCTAACCTTCCTTAATAAGTCAATTAGTATCCTTCTCACTTTTGGTGACATTTTCTTTCCAATATACACCTTTTTTGGTGATGCCTCTATTACAAGATTTATCTCTTCCAAGTCATCAGGATGGGAAGCAGTATGATTAGCCTTTGTCCTATCTTGATTATTAAACACTCTTTCTAATACAACTAAACCCTTAGGAATTGTATTTTTCTTTAAATAAATGACCTCATTTCTAAACACAGTATCTTTACCATCAATTTTTTCCATAAAATCTCCAAAGTCAATTTCTTGACTTTCCTCTTACTGGTCTAGAGATGTTCATATTATGGTTTGGACAGAGAAATTTTCCCACCCCTTTTCTAATGGTTGAATGTATGATATGGGGAAGCTGGTGGTACCAAATGTGTTCCCTGATGTAGACTTGCTTAGGGCAGTGGTTGTATGATATAACCCTGTCACACAGGTAATCAAAGATAATGATGGAAGGGTTTTATTAAGCATTAATAGAGAAGAATTCTAATAGGTTTTTGATTTGAGTGAGCCTAGCATGTACTTGGTTCCTATCAATATTGAGGAAATGAAGCATGAGTATGGGAAGTTGAAATAACTCTTCAGAGCTAAGTTGCTCCCACCTCATTTGGCTAGGGCAGGAGGTTCAAGATTCTATATTACCCCTAGTGACCAGGAGCCTTTCAGATTGAATTGCTCTGCAAATCATTTTTTGGCCACCTTTTACTCACTGTGCCATATTTTTGGTTTCAATCCTAACACAATGATGCCTATCGCTTACATGTTCATGGGGGTACAAATACAACACCCTAACTTCTCTGTGACTTATGATTTTTCTCCTTTGTTGGCTCAAAGGATACATGAAGGGTTGTTAAAGTTGCAGAAAAATGATATAGACACCTAATTCTTCTGGTATTCTATGTTAATGTATATGTTCTTGTAGAAGAATTCTGATTTCTTCTCTGAGAATATGGAATTAAGGCAATTGGCTGATGGAGAAAGATTGCCAGTACAAATGTGGACTACATATTTATCATGTAACAAGGAAAACACTAGTTATGTGCGTTTTGAAAATTGTTTACTTCTAGATTGAGAGCTAGGCTAATGGTAAAAGTACCTAGGATTCCTAAGGGACTGCATGATTTCCTCATACCAAAAGGGAGGAGGCTAGAATTGAAGGTTTTCCATAACTGGGGTGACATTATTCCATACCCAGTCATCACAATCTTGAGGGTGTATAGTTTTCAAGGGACCCCTCATATATAGCCATACAATGTGCCACCAAGGGTGGGATTTGTAGAGGTTATGTGGAAAATTAGTTGTATCCATGAGGACAACCTCACTGGGAAGGGTAAAAAAACATTTTTCCCAGATTATACAGTGGTGGTAGATTTTTTCTTTTCGAAAGGAGGCTAGGTGCACCTTGGGAAATTCTTTGAAGACTATCATTTGAGGTGTGGTCCTAAGCAGTAGCATGATCATGAGGGTTTCTTTTCCCTTTTTAGACAAAGGATAAAAGGTGGTAAGTTTTTGCATGAGTTCAATTTTCCTGAGGACTTGATTAGAAATGAATTTGACCTAAGCACGCAGAAGTTGAACAAGGAGAAATGGATAGCTTATGATAAGCTATTGGCTATTGTACACAAAATGGATCCAAAGTATGATCCATTGTTAGAATTCAATCCATACAATAAGAAAATTGACTTTCTGATGGAGAAATTCAAATAAATCATGGGAACTTTAAGGACTAAGAAGATAAACTTGGAGTTGAGTCTGGGTATATAGGAGCAAGGTGCGAGGCCAATTGAAATGATTTCAACATACCAACCTACAAGAAAGAGGCCTATTTATAGGAGGAAAAAAGATGATAGAAGTGATGAGGAAGAAGATGACAAAAAAGGGAAACAAATAATGAAATTTCCTACACAATGAGGTCCAAAATTCAAAATGCTTGGGCAATTAAGACCATTGATTTGGAATCATCACCTAAGGATAGTCCCTCACCACCACGATCCGATCCAAGCCCTAAGAGGCAAAAGACTGATCAACCACATGAGGATTTGGTGGATGAAATTGTTGTCACTGATCAGGACATGCAGATTGGTCTACCTTCCCCTCCTAGGACAGCTGAGTTGGTTCTATCCAATTCTAAAGTCAAAGCATCCCTTGCACGATTTTGAAGAAGAGGTCAAGGAAGCATTGGAAGATTCTACTTTCAATGAAGAATATGGGACCTTGGAAATTTGGCCACTGGAACCTCAAGGGAGAAAGCCAAATGCTACTGATATTAGCCCAAATTTAAGAGAAGGCTTAATAATAAAGAGGGCTTCAGAGACCTCAACCATTGAGGCCACTAATTTGATTGTAAATGTGGCCAAATTGGCCCAAAAGACTGTTGAAAGAGAGGAGGCTAAAAAGAAAAGCCTAATTGAGAAATATAATCTCTTGATTGAGGAATATAGCAAGATGTGGCAAACGAATGTTGAGTTGCATAATAAGGTGGATAGGTTAAGGTACAAACATATTGGGGAGACATCAAGTGCTCCAGGGATCAGTACATTGTCTTCCACATCAGGGTTAGTGCTTCTTACTTCTCCTATTGTTTCCATAATAGGTTCTCCCAGTCAAAATCCTTCTCTCAACCCTTCTTTGTAATAAATTGATGAAGAAATAGAATGCTTGGTTGATCCTTAAAGGTAAGTGAGAAAGGAGCCCTTTTAAAACAAGGGGAGGTTGTTACTACTGTATTAAGGCATCCAAATGAGAAGGTTGATAATAGATTGTCATCCATATATTCTTTATATTCTTTATTATTAGATGCAATAAAGAATATTGATAGGGATCAGGAAATAGTGATACCATAATTGAAAATTGGATCCCTAGTGACAATGATTTAGACATAATGTATAAGGACTCAAGGTTTGATATAAATAATAGGCCCCAATCATTAAGGCCTACTCAAGTGTTAGTTAAATCATTGTAAGGTTTTTAGACCTTACCAGATGACTTGAGAAGGAAGATCAAGGAGCTGGTGAAGAATTTTGATGATTGGGGCAACACATTGTTAATTGACGTAATTGATGAGCAAGGGAATATTAGGTCACTCCAACAGTGGTAGGATCAGGTAAATAAGGTCATCAATGTTCAAATTAAATTAATTTGTGATGACTCAGATTATGATTTATTGGTGAGTTGTATGGAAAAATTCATTAGCACCAGCTCGTTCTTAGAATCTTTTGAAATAGAAGCAAATCAGGTAGCAGTTAAATACACACCTTATAATGTCAAAGTGAATGAGGTAATTAATTTTCATTGGCCAACTGATGAATAATACCAGAAATGGGTAACTAGATATTTAACTGAGGAAGAGTAAAAGGAGTGGGCTACTAATGGTTGGAAAATCAGCTGTTGCAGTTACAACAAATTCCAGTTTTGTTTTTGGTGGCGGTCTGGGTGAGGGATTCTTGAGGTTTTCTATTGCTGCATTAGCCATTCTCAGCGGGCACTATGAACAAGAAGTTTCGCCAGGGTGATTTTTGTTGTAACGATTTTTGGAATATCACCAAGTGTTTTAATTGGCTAGTGACACGTGTACTTTCTGGCCTGATGCTTGTTTTCTCCTTCATTTTCTATAAGAAGGATTTCAAGGCTAGAAGTATGGGTTAGAAAGTGAGATATTTTTTGGTGAGTCTAGATAGACCTACAGAGAAAATTTGTAAAGTTTGATGGTTTTCAAAGAAAATGCAATTTAGGTTTTGAGTCATTCTATAGTAGGTTTTAAATTCCTGAGGATTTGATGTTGTATGACAGTATTGGCATTTGAATTAAAATTATTAATTCAAACTCATGTATCTCCATTGTACATGCATATCTAAATTTTGAATAAGATGATCAAGGGTTATCTCATTCTTCTCACTGATGTGGTGTGTATGATTCTTGTTTTAACTTTAATTCAAGGAATTAATTAAAATTCTTGAATGAGGATTGTAGGTCAATATCTTATGTATGAGGATTTGATAAATAGTATTGGGTTAGAATACATGTTGATGAGATTGAAAAGCAATGTTATCAAGGATCTTAAATGTTATGTGTTAAATCTGTCATACACCCTTAGATGTTTATGAATTTGACTCCTCCAATGGATATATGGCACTGATCTAAGTTCTACTAATTTGTATGGCTCAGTATTTTTTTGTCTTTACCTAGAGCTTACTACAAATTGCAAATCATTGACTATTTTATACTGAGAAATGTGTTCTAGTTATCTCATGCTCCAATTAGTTAATATTACTAATGAACAACCAATTCTATTTGATATTATCCTATTATGTTGAGCTATTAAATGAGATTATCTGTTGTTGTTAATGTTGTTTATGATAATGGTGCAGAGGTTGTAAACGCATTAAGGGATCACCCTTCCAGGTCTTGTAGAGCCCAAAGTGTAGGAGGTCTTTAAAATCCTCATCAGTTGGTCTAGGTCCTTCAAGCTGCCCTTGATTGGAATTGGAAATTCCATAGGTAGATTAGAAGACCAACCTGGTTACATTAAAAACAACCAACAAACTACTAGGGAGAATTTGAGAAAATTCTCATTGAAGAATCTAGAAACAGAGTCATATATTTATTGTTTGCCATTTTGAATTTAGTTCAAATATTGAAGAATTTCAAGCCTGGAGAAAGATTTGTTGCAGTGACCCTGAAGATTTCAAGATCTATGGTGCTTTGTTAGTGGAAGGAACTCAGAAAGAAAATTATCTATGAAAGAGCTTCATGTTGTTTGAAGTTCAGTCCTCTAAGAAGAGAGGTGGGGACTTTGTTAAAAGAACCTGATGAAGAGGTGATTATAGTTCCAGATCTACAATATTTCTAGAAAATTTGTAGCATCTACAATGTTTCTAGGTATTCTTCACATGTTGAACTCCTTAGGAAACAACTTTGGTTCCCTTAGTGATATTAAGCACTACAATCAAGGGATATTCAATATTGTAATTGAATAGTTGTAGAGGGAATAATTTTCATTTGCAAAATGCATTGCTGTCCTAATTCTCCCTCTACAAGCTGTAATATCATGCTTAGAAGACAACCTTGTCCTCAAAGGAAGGTGTTCAATAATGAAAGATACAACCCTTTATATTTTAGTAAAATCCAAGGTTACCCACATTCTGTCCCAAGAGGAATTAATGAAATTTTCCTAAATTTTGAGATGATTTTGGAGAGTCAACATCAAAAAATGTATAGTGTTTCATTGATTTGATGGAATTTTTTCAGATTGAAGAGGAAGATGTTTTCATGAAATTTTTCGTAAGAACTTTAGAAGGTATGGCTGAAGGTTGGTTTACTTGCTTACCAATGCATTCCATAGATTCATGGCATGAACTCAAAAACATGGTGCCTTAATACTTTTAAAAATGAGTTAGTAGTGAACAATGAATGCTTGTCTGAAGATAGAAATCTGTATACTCAAAAAGAATTTGAATACAAAATTGAAAACAAGGTTAAGTCTAAATCATATATTGATGCACTGTGTGATATAGAAAGATTGGAGGATGAATCTATCTATGATTTTTATGATAGATTTATGAAATTTCTGCTTGTTATACTAGAATTAGAAAGACCTGATGAATCATTTTTCATTGATTTATTCTATGAGAATTATGAGCCAGGTTTGAGTACCATGCCAGTTCACTTGAGACCCCCTACCCTTAAATGCTTATATCAATGGCTTTGAATAACTGAGGAAATAATAGATAAATGTGGAAGTCATCTCTTAACTCAATTATGTGATGGCACTTTTTCAAGATTTAGTCCAATGGATGCAGATGGTATAGTAGAAGACAAGAATGATAGTGCATCATGCAGTGATAAGGATGTTGTTTTTGAACAACCTGTAGAAGAAATATGTCCAAAAGAATATTGCAGCTATAATGGTCATGAAGAGATAAATGAAACATGTGAAGTGTCTTCTATGTGCTTTGAAAGTACAAAAATAGAAAGCAGATTTTCTATAGAAAATGAAGGCTTCAATGATGCAGATGATATTGAGAGTGTTTTCTCCTCTATGTACTTTGAATATATAGTTGAGGATCAAGATGATTCTGATGTTTTAGGTCTTCTTGATGAGAACAATGGTGTTATAGATGGAATTTTGAAATTAATTGAAAATTATTCTTGTATGGGTAATCAAGAGGATTTCAAATCTATTTGCAGCCCTAGTAATTTTGATTTCTTTCAAAAGCAGGAAGTGGAATTAATCTTCTTGAATGAAAAGTACCCTAATGAAGATGATGACAATGTTTCTAAAGGCTCATAAGAACAAGAAGATGATGCATATGAATTGAATACCTTGTTTCAAGAGGATGTGTGTAATCAGCAATACTATAGTACACTTGGTTATACCAATAATTTGAGTGTATGTAGCATTGATGAGAGCTTTCATGATGAGATAAGGGAGCCTATAGATTTGAAAAATGTTATTGAGAGCATCATTGTATTAGCTACAAATAACAGAGTATGCCAAGATTTTTAGTCAGAGTAGTCATGTGTGAGAAGTTCCATGAAGAAACAAATGATGATTTTCACTTTGATAGTGAGGAATGTAGCACTGCTGATTTTTGTAGCAGTGTGAACAAAGAGAAGGATATGCATGTAGGAGATGTGTTAAATGAATCAATACAAGCAGTTGATAAAGATGAACAAGGAACCCCTGTTGTGCTTGATGTTTTTCCTTCTTCTTTCCCTTCTAATACTTTTGAAGCCATTATTGAATGTTTGCATGAGGAAACCATTTATGTAGATGTACATGAGAATGCAAATGTAGAAATAAGCACTGGTACAACTAATGAAAATTTTCATGATGAGTTTACACATGAGGAATATGATTGTGTCTATCATATAGATGTATATGAGGACCTTTTTTCTAGATTTGCAATTCATATTTCCTCTCATGAGCAGTATGTTTCAGATTTTCAAGTAGAAGCAGCAAGAAATGATGTTGATTTTGATACATCTTGCATTAGTGAATGTGTCTTTGACACTCACTATGATGATTTCTTTGCAAATGAAAGTTTTTATTCACATGAACCTGTACTTGAAGTTTCCCTTTGTGGTAACATATTGAATGTTGATGATCTTGTCTATGAACATGGTTGGAGAAATAAGAATGACAAAGAAACTAGGGCACAAAGCTAAAGGAAGTGAAATCGATGGTAGAAAAACAAGATGGAAATGCAATTCGATCTCCGCCATCGCCCGCTATCTCATGGTTTCAACTTGCATGCCCTTTAATTCCTACAAAATGTGGGCTGGTGCCATGTGGCAAGTGTGGGTCCAAGTGAAATCATGGGTTGAGAATGTTGAAAGGGGTCGATGATTTAAATGTTTCATTTTTGCTCTTTGTTTACAAAAGAAAAAATTTTGGAGTCTTTCTTATTTTCCTGAGGAAATATTAAAGGGAATGAGTATTAAACAAATGGTGGGACCAATGCATTTAAAAGTGATGCATTTAAATATGCCATGGAAAATAAAGTAAGGAGATGATTTTATGGGAAAATGTGTTTAAATAAAAAGGGGAAAAGCTCTGTGGTGGACAGGTAAAATCATTTATTCTGTTCAATTTATTAATTGAAAATTAAATGTTTCATGTGTGGATGAAAGTGAAAAATGGAGGAATGGGTGATTTTGAAAGCCCAGTGTGAAATAAAAGTAAAATTCTCATGCTCAGAATAAAGTGGAAAATGGGTAAAATGTTTAAGTCATAGGAAGTGTTTTTCCTGGGGAATATTTTTCATTGGATACAAAATATGGGTAGCATGTAATGTGCCTGAGGATTTTAATGAAATGAATTAAATATTCAATTTATAATTAAAGCATTCTATTTCTAGGAAATAATATAAGGTGAATAGGAAAACATGATTTTCATTGGAAAGCAAAATGAAATATTTACTGAGGATAAAGTGAATTGGAAAATATAATGTGCTAGGAGATAAAATTGAAGGTGCAACTTAGCAAGGGAAAATGAAATATTTTCACGGGAGCAGAGACATATTTTCACACAGCTGCTGGTAAATGGTGAATTCCATCACATGGACATATTGGCATTTTTTTGTTGCTTGGAAACTAATAGCAAAGGAAGATTTGGAGGAAAAGTCTATTGTAAAGAGAGGAGAGGGGCTTTTCTTTTGTTGATCAACAATGAAGAGGATTCCAGATGGCATCTCTGGATCAACTTTAGGGCTTCTTCTATAATCTTCTCTTCTTTCTTTTATTCTCTTCTTCTCTCATGATTCAAGGTTTTGGGATTAATTTATAGGTTATGAGGTTTTTGTATGAGGCTGGGTAGATAGAAAATGTCAAGTTCTAAGTCATTTCTTGAGTCTGTAAGTTGTAATTTCTGATTTCATGAGCAAATACAGCTAGTTTATGCAAACAAATCATGAAAGTTTGTGCACATTCATGAATATCTTCAAATTGTCTCCATACTTGTACAAGTTTAATCATATGAATTCAATAATACAAAGTATCTTTGAGTTTTTCATCTCAAAATTCATGAGATTGTGTTATTTGTTTATGGGTTTATTTCAAAGAAATTGTTAAATAATTTAAGCAAATAACAGTGATTTCAAGTGTGCAGGTTGGATTTGGTAAGGAGAGTTTGATTGATAATAGGAGTGGGATTGTTGGTGTAAGGCACTAACAGTTGATGCAAGGCATTAACAATTTAAATCCACTAGTTGAATGTCATTTGCTGATGAATTATTTTTATGTGTTTAACTCCATGGCCCAGAATTAGGCACTGATTTATCTTGCAGCTTAGTGCACCTCATAAAAATTTTATAAATTCAAAATCATTTTAAATCCCTATGTGTTGTAGTTATCTAATGCTCCAAATAGTTGATATTATTGATGAACAACCAATTCTATTTAGTATTATCCTATTATGTTGAGCAATTAAATGAGATTATTTGTTGTTGTTAATGTTGTTTATGATAATGGTGTAGAGGTTGTAAACGCATTAAGGGATCATCCTCCCAGGTCTTGCAGAGCCCAAAGTGTAGGAGGTCTTTAAAATCCTCGTCAGTTGGTCTAGGTCCTTCGAGCTACCCTTGATTGGAATTGGAAATTCCATAGGTAGATTAGAAGACCAACCTGGTTACAATAAAAACAACCAACATATCTGATGATGAATATGATTATGGAGATGATGATGTTAATGAATACTTGTTCATAGATTTAAAAGATGAATATTTTTTTGCTAGTTCATTGAGAGATGTGTGAAGAAAATTAATTTAGAGTCAAATAAAAAGGATAAGACTGAAGATGCATTGATATCTTATTTTCATACTAGAAAAGATAATGCTTGTTGGATCATTAGTAGTGGATTCTCAAATCACATGACTAGAGACAAAAGTAAGTTTTTCAAACTTGAAAAATATGATGGATTTGTTAGATTTGGAGATGATTTAAGTGCTACTATTTGTGGAGTTGGTTCAATTAGTTTTAATGGAAAGCATAATACTGGTGATGTTTACTATGTCAAGGGTTGAAGGCATAACCTTTTGTGTATTGGAAAAACATGTAACAAAGGATACAATATTATGTTTCAAGATGATGGATGTGAGATCAAAAAAGGGTCTAGAATTGTAATTTTTGTTGGAAAGAGGACTAATGGTTATTGGATAAAGGGTGTTGATGGTTATTGTTTAATAACTTAGATAAATTAAATCTTGTTATGGAACAGGAGGATTTGTCACATTATTTTAATAATGTGGTGAGAATCAGTTCAATCTATGAGATATTTTCCAAGGATTACAAATCCTATCAATGCTATTTTCAAGGAGTGTAAGTTTGGGAAACAAACAAGGAGAAGCTTTACAAGAAAAGAACAATCTTCTACCAAATTACAAGAATTAGTGCACACAAACTTATGTGGTCCTACAGGAGTGAAAATTCTTCAAGGTGATAGGTATTTCATGCTTTTGATTGATGATTACTCAAGAATGACATGGGTTACTTTTCTTAGAGAAAAATTTGAAGCCTTAAATATATTCAAAGAATTTAAAGCTATGGTTGAGAATGAGATTGAATTGAAGATCAAATGTTTGAGATCTAATAGAGGTTGAGAATTCACCTCTAATGAATTTAACATTTTTTTTTAGAATCATGGCATAAATAGGCACTTTTCTACCCATAGGACTCCTTAGTAAAATGGAGTGGTTGAAAGGAAAGACATGATTGTTCAAGAAGCTGCAAGGACTGTGATGAAAGAAGCTAACATACTGAAAGTCTATTGGAGAGAAGCAATTCATACTAATGTTTACATACTTAATAGAGTTCAAGAAAATAAAAAAAAACACAAAGAATCCCTATGATTTGTGGTGTTGAAGGATCCCCACTGTCAAGTACTTTAGAGTGTTTGGAAGAAAATGTTATATCAAAAGAGATGATGAAAACTTAGGAAAGTTTGATGCAAGGTCTGATGAAGGTATCTTCCTTGGATATTGTACTAAAATCAAACCTTATAGATGCTACAATAAAAGGGTAAGAAATATTGTTGAGTGTAAGTGTAAAAGTTTATGAAGATTTGCAAAATTTAGTAGTAATAGAAGGATATGAGTCAATTGATCCTTCTTGTAGGGAAGAAGAAGAAGAAAATGATAAGGAACAAGAAGTGAAAAATGAAAAGGAAGAAGCTCTAGAAAAGACCTGTAGGACTCCTAATTATGGGTGATCCCACAATAGTGGTTCACAATTTTTGGCCAAACTGGACACTAAAATTATTATTTTTAACTAAATCTTCACATTTGAGCACCTATAGCGGCTAAACCATGAGGAATTTGAAGATGATGCAAACTAGAGTCTTGTCACATTTTTTTGTAGATTCTAAAAATATTTTTTTCAAAATTTTTTGAAGAAGATTGCACTTCTTTTTCTATCTCCCACAAAAAACTTGTTTTTTTCATAAAATATCATTTTTTAAAAGTGACACACACCGTATAACACATAACTTTTTTTCCATGAAGGATTAAATTCTAATTCTTTCAAATTTAGATTTTTAACTCTGATATCTAGTGTTCCACTTGGTTAGATAGTTTTTTATTGAATATTTTTTCTTCAATCAAGTTTCAAAGTCAAACCAATTACAACTTAGACATAGTGCAACCGTATAATGCATAATTTTTTTTGTATATATTGAAATTCAATTTTTTTTTGTTGGATCAAGGAATTCAATATGTGGTGCACTCATATTTTTCAATTTTTTTTTTGGTAATTTGCTATTTTTGCACATGTGCAGAATAGAGACCTTCATTTTCGATGAAAAAACTATGTTTAATAAAACTCAAAAGAAAATACATAACAAAACCAAAACATATTAAAATTATATTCGTTGAATAACTCATTTTGAGGACTACCTGATTCCAGTTGGGTTCTTGAAGATTCCTCCATTTTCATCCTCAACCTGAGCTCCAAAGTGTCAAAATTTAGGTTTTTTTGTGGCTCAGGGGGCATGAGGGATAAGGGGGGTTTGTACGAACCCCTAGGGTTTTGAGTGAACCCCTGGGGGTGCTTTTGAACAAGGGTTCCCTTGAACCCATTCCCAATGTATTTTTTTTGTTTTTCTTGGTGGCCAAGATTCAAAGGGGTTCGCTAGAACCTTTAGGTTCGTACAAACCCCCAAAATCACATTTTTTGTCTTGGGGTCATTTTTTTGTGAGTTTTACTTCCTCACTTGAATTGTAAACCACTATTTTGGCTTCACCCGTATGTGTAGAAAAATCAATATGAAAAACAAATCATTGGAGACCATTTAAGCAAATGAGTATTGACAAGAAGTAGAGCTACAAAAAAGAGGTAAATCTATGCTTACTTTCTAAAGTTGAACCTAAAACAATGAGGCATGTAAATATGAATATTTGATGAAGACAATGCAAGAAGAACTTATGCAGATTGATAAAAATTAGACTTGGGAACTTGTCCCAAGACCTACAAACAAAAACATAATTAGAGCCAAATGGGTGTTAAGAAATTGTTGTGTACGAAAAAGTGTGCCTTTTTCAAACTTAATTTGGGAATTAAAAAGAACTAAATTATGCCTTAATTTAGTGTTGTAAGGTGTATTTTACACATTCACATTAATTTTAGGGTTCTATTAATTAAAATGGACTTACTTTCACCTTATTTATGGTGTTGTAAAGTGTACCTCCTTACACTTTCCCACTTATCTAGGGCTTCATTAATTAATTGAGGTTAATTTACCTTAATTGGCCCCTTTAATTCAAATCCAAACCTAGTCAATTGAATTTTCCAAATAGGAAACCTGACATTCATTAATGCCTAAACATTACACTTATCATTGAGCAATGTGTTTCCTAGGTAAGTGACCTAGGACCCATTTTCCCATGGTAGAATGGGTCCTCACTTAGGCCTAACACCTAAATTCAAATTATGTTTTTGGTGGTATTTCAATGATTTCAAATCTATATTCACATGTCGGCTTGTGTTAGTTTGAATTTTGGGAAAGTAATGTTACATATGTATAAATATAAGGTCATTTCACTATGTTTCACTTAGCAATTTTGATCTAAGTGACCTAGAGAGAGTTTTGAAGCTATAATTTTCAAGAGAGAATTCCTAAGAAAATTTTATGAGATTAGGAGCATTTAAAGGCATTCTAGAGTAGATTTAGTGAATAATTATTGAAGAAATAAAGATCCTATTGTCATTTCAAAGTCTTCTTGCATCATGCATGTTATTGGAGCTAATATGTTGATGTAGAGTTAAAGATCCATTCAAGCATTTAAGGAATTATTTAAAATCAAGTTTCAAGATCAAGATCCACATTCATTGAAGCCATTTAATGCAAGTTGCAAATTTGCATTCCAAGGTCCATTCAAGGGTTTGATGAGTTATGACATTACATTTGTTCATTCATCATTCTTTCATGTTCCATTGTTTTATTTCAGGGTTTAATTACCAAAATAGGGCATGACCAAGGAAAAACCCCATTCACCATAAAAAAACATTTTTCCCTCTTGATTTTTGTTTGTAGATTTAGGTGGAAGATATCTTGAAGATCTCTTGATGAGAAAAATTGGAGAACTTGTCAAATTTTTCATCTCACGGAAACTCAATTACAAAATTTATTTTTTGTACTTTAAACCTAGAACCTAGGAAAGTTGAGAGATTCAAATATATTGCAGAGGCTCTAGAGATTTGGAATAAAACTATAATTTAGGACCCATTTTCCCTATGGAAAATGAGTCCCAATACAACTTTAGAAACTGACTTTTGGGCATGTGCAGGATCATCATGGGAAAAATAGGCCCTTAAGTGGCAAAAATTTTAGAAAAATCAGAGTTAGAAATTTTAGAATGTAGTTTCTAAACTACTAGGTTTTTTTTTTTTTTTTTAAAGTATTTGGTGAAAATTTGAAATTTCAATGCAGTTGTACTTAAATTTCAGGGAAAAAAACAAGAAGTAGGTGTCTGTCTAACCAACCTAACCACAATAAAATGATAATATTTTTACAATATTTTAGATATAGGTAGAGGACTCATGTCTTGATGTGATGCATATTTTTTTGTAATTTTTTCCAAGCAAAAAATTACAATTAAAAAAAATAACCTCTTTTTTTTGGCTGGTATAATGCCATTTTAATTCAAAAATGACCCATTTAAATATAGATGTTTTTCAATCAACCTATCAATTAGGACTTTAGTAATTCAAATAGAAAATAAATAATTATTATTTATTAAATTAAAAATAAAGCATAATTTATATTGGTGGAAAGCTAAGAATCTCCTTTAAAAACCCTTTTTGTTTCATCAATTTTTGGTAAAAAAAATTGTCAGCCACATACCCTATATATACCCATCCTATTGACACTTTTTGGCCCATCATGATCCTGCACATACCCTTTTGGTGATTGGTACACATCATATTACCCTTCTCTAATATTTGATCTAATTTCTAATTCTTCTTTTTGAGTTTCATCTAGCTATTCCAAGTTTTAGGTTAAATTTTAGAGTAATTTTTCTATTTTTAATATTTCTCCCCAAAGTGTTATTTAATCAAGACCACCGTTCTTGTATAAAATAGGAAATCTAAAGATTCACACTTTGACATGACTCACCTCAAGGTTGATAGTCCTCTCATTGTGTGGATCTGATTTCTTGAATGATTCTGGAAGATAAGGTCCATCAAACCCCTTTTATTTCATTTTTGTGAACCTTCATTTTCTATGAATCATTATAGTGAACCTAACTTTTGATAATTACATTTTTCTAATTTTGAAGTCCTTTTTAACCCTATATTTAGATCTTGCATTCATTTTAATTTCATTGGATTGCATTGAATTGAATCTCATTTAAGGTTGTTTAGCTTGCATTAAATTTTCATTTCATCTAGGGATTTTAGGATTGCATCTTCGCATTCTTGAAATCTAAAAAATATTAAAAAAATAGTCATTTTCCAAGTCATTTACATACCATTGCATCATCATTCATTTGTATTTGAAAATTGAAATGAAATTGCACATCAAATTAGGTCTCCTAGTTTTTCATTTTGTTATAATTTGTATTTGTATTCAACCTTAATTTCACAGAAAATTCAAACTATAACTTAATATTTTAAATCTAAATCTAGAAACCACTGAAATCAACTCATAAATATGCAAAAACATTTTAAAAAACCCTAACCTAGGATCCATTCACCCCTGGGAGAATGAGTCCCTCATGAGTGTCATTTCCTAATTTTTTGGTTGTTAAAACATCTATTGCTACATTCAATTTTGTTGTTTTTAGTTTTTTGTTTCTATTTGCAAATTTTTTGTTAAGTGAAATTAATCATTTCTAGATTCATTTGATAAATGTAGTGCATTGTGTGATTTCAAAACCACATTTACAAGATATCATTTTTTAGGTTTTTTCATTGTGTTTAAATAATAAAATTGCCTTATTTAGAGTATGAAAATTACATTACATCCTAGGTCATTGCATTGTATTTCACCCTCTCTCCATTTTGGCTTTACACTGAGTTTGTGAAACTTGTATGAGCTTTACAACTAGGAGTACTCTTAGCAATATTGTTGTAAGATGTAGTTTGAGACTCATGTCATCCCGCAATACTACATTCATTATGGATCTTGGGTTTTCCAACTCTTTCACTAGTAGTTTTGATAATCAACCCTGTATGGATTATAGCATTCATACCTCATTTCCCATGACTTTCCTACCTACAAATAATATGCATGATGTTGGAAGAAGGGTTTCTAATGTCCCACAAGAGAACATACTAAGGATAGATAAAGAAATAGAGAAATTGCAACACATTGTGACTTTTGAAAACATGACTAGTAGTGTCATTCCTAATTTAGATAATGTGAGGAAGATGATTGAAAATGAACATGGAATAGAGATTGTGAAAATTCTAGCTCACATTGTTTATAAACATGCCCCTACATTGACTAGTTGTGCTCAAGCTTCAGGGTATACTAAAAGCAAAGGTGAAAATTCCATTCATCCTCCCACAACCCTCACCTCTATTCCTACATGTACACTAGAACTCATGTTACCACAACCATCAAACCTACTAGCAATGTCAACACTTCCTTAGGTATTTCCACCTGTACCTTTGTGCATTAAAATCTCATATATCCTCAACCATCCCCCCTCACAAATCTACAATTCACTTGCCCTCTCCATACATATACTGCTCCACCTTATTCACCTCCATCTCACAATACCAAAAATGGTCCAATCCTTAACACACTTTTGTAAAATATTTCATCCCTTCAAGAAAAAATTCCACCTTAAACAATAAAAACAATAGCCAACCTTCACAATACATAAAAACCAATCCCTTATCCTTGGATATATTGAAAACACAAATGCCACAAGGTATAGAGATTCCTAGGTTTGAGAAATATGGTGGGAAAGGAGATTTGGTTAATTATGTTTCCACATACATGGCCTTATGTAGTGACTTCATCTTTGAAGATAAACTCTTGGCTAAGATATTCCCTAAGTCCTTGAAGGATACTGCATTAGATTGGTTTTGATCTTTACTAAATAATTCAATTAGTTCATTCAATGAACTTGTTAATTCCTTTTACAACCACTTCCAAATTAACATGGATCCCAAAAAGACCTTAGTTGATTTGATGACATGTAAAAAAAATGATGTTGAAAAGGAAATTGAATTTATAGTGTGATATCAAATACTTTATTCACAAATAAACATTAAGATTTTTAATGGCAACCTTAAATAAATCTTTATTTCCAATTTACAAGATAAACTCCAAACTAATCTTGAGATTATGAGATTTCCTTCCTTCACACAATTTTCTATAGCCCTTTGTGATTATCAAAATTTTGTTAGTAGTCATGAAGTGAAAACTCCCTCTAACTGTCCTGAAAATTCCAAATGTACACTTCAAACCAGCTACCAACCTTTCAAGAAACAACATAAGGGCTTCCTACAACTTAATCCCCCTAAATCCAATCAAGATGTTGACACCAAAGTGGCTGCTATAAAGACAAAAAAACCATATGCCTTTGTGGATAGAAATAGATAGTTTACACCCCTACCTAATACCCTTCATAATACCATGTTGCAGCTCTTAGAGAAGAATTTGATTTCCTTACCTCCTCTTAGAGCTCTTTAGCCTACTAATCCTTTACCTCCAAACTATATAATGAATGTATAGTTTCCATTTCCATCAACAAAATGACATGATACAAAAAATTATAAGCATATTAAACATATTATGCAAGAACTCATTGATTCTAATCATATCCTAATTAGAGGTGTTAATGATCAAGGTAATAAGTCTATAGCTCCTTCTAATAAAAATTTGCAAATAATTACCAATCCCATGCCTAATAATAATATCTCCTTTGTCAAAGCTAGTGAAACAAAGAATGATGTGATGAATGTTGACACAAATGATGAAAACATGAAAGACAATATGAACAACCTTGCAGATAGTGTGATTGTATTTATTGATGCTAAACCTTGTAAGGGCCTAACTAAGATGCCACTTGATATTTCTTTCTCACAACAAGAAATACTTAAACATGCACTCGATGGTCCTCTTTGCATATCTAGAAGAATCAATGACAAGCCTACTAATGAGATATTAATTGATCCCATCTATGTAGAGAACATGATCACTGAATAATTCCTATTTGTACATGAGCATTATCAAGATACATATTAAAAACCAAAATCATGGATCAAAACACATAATGGTTTTTCTTTCCCTACAATTGGCTTGATAAATCTCCATTTAAAGGTTGGGTGGAAAGAAATAAATTCTCATTCACAATCATCTCATCATCAGAAAAATTTAATGTGAAGTTAGGCTATCCATGGCTTCACTCCATGAATGTCATCCCATTGATTGTGTATAAATTTTTAAAATTTCTATTTGACAATGATATTTTTATAATGCATCATAGTGGCTTTAATCCTATGTCTTCTCATGGGAAATTTTTGTTGGATTTCTTCTCGTGGGAAATTTTTGTTGGATTTCTTTGGGCTTGAGCCTATTGAATCTATTAGACCTTGTGAAGACTTATTTTTCAAATCAAAGTTTAAGGAAAAGCGCATAGAAGAATTATCCCTTAGAAATATTCCTCAACGCATGGTTGAGTCTCCTATCCTTGAAAAAACCATGATCGAACGAAAAACCCTACCTAGTATTCAATACCAATCCATACCTATGTCCTATAAGAGACTATGGGATAAATAAATCTTGTTGTGCCTCCTAAAGTCAAACAAGTTTACAAAGATAAAGAGAAAGTGGTCAAAAATCCTCCCATGGTTCCTTTAATTCCTCCCTTAAGGGAAGAAAAGAAACTATGGTTGATGAACTTGCTCCCACACAAACACAACTTGAAAACTACATGAAAAGAAACCACAATGCTAGAGAGTGTAGGCGTAGATGCCATGATATTGATCATTTGTTACAAGAAAAAGAAGAAAATAACAACATAAAAAATAAAAAATCCAAAATTGTATCCATCAAGGAATGATACCTCTTCACCCTCACCAGAACATAAACAACAACCTTCTATGGATAATATCATTAGATCTCCCATTGTGATTAACCTACATGATGATAGTGAAATTGAAAATATTGATAAAATTTTTTATAATGAGTTGAATCTAATGTTTTCATCTTCTATGAGCTTAAACAATGATCCTCCTAATAATAGTGTTGAACTCAGTGCTTGTCCTAGTTCGGTAGTTTATGTTGTCCCTTTAGCTAGTTCTCCACCTTTCGTATATATTGAACAAGATTGGGATGCAGACGATTTTCTATAGGTTGAATCACATACATGCCTTACTAGTCTTTTTTTATTATTTTGCATGTTTATTTGTGTGATTTCATGTGCATAATGTGATCTCATCATACTATTTTGTTTGATGTATCTCTATTTCTATGTGCATTCATCTATTCATATCTAAATTCTTCTATATGTCATAAACACTTACCATTTTCTTTGTCTTGTGTTTTCCTTTTGAGGATGACACAAGGATTTGAGACATTTAGGTATCTTTCATGTTGACCTAAAATATTTTTCTTTGGTTTTTCTCTCTATGCTTCATTCTTCCTATTCTATGAGTATTTGGGGAATGATGACATTTCTAAGCTCTATAAATCACATTATAGCAATGATATACTAACCCCGAATCAATAGATCCCTTATGTATTTGGGGGAAACCCCTTCCTATTTTTCATGATGTATTTTCATTCGGGAACATACAACTTGGCATAGGGATTTCCAAATAAGCACTCATGACTTCTTCATTAGCCACTTTAAAGTGGATTTCTCACAAAAATGGTGTTAGCAATCACTTTAAAGTGAGGGAATACATAGACACTCATGTTTCACTATGTGATTTTATTTCTTCTTGTGATGTGTCCTTTTCTCAAGGTGGTTTCATTAGGTTTGATGTCTTTTGAGAGCATGATATTTCTTAGCATATGACTTTCCTCTTAGTGGTGATGTTAAATATTTCATTCTCTAAGTTGTGATTCTCTTATTCTATACTTTTCCTCTCTTGAAGAAATTAGGCATAATGATCCCTAAGAAGAGACCTTACATGAATTAAGCAAACATCCCTTTGAACAAATATTTATTTGCATATATGTTCATAAGTGTTTAGCATAATGCAAATTATTAGCCTTGTGAAGATTTAAGACGAAGTAGTGTGGTGGTGTATCATAGTTGTCAAAGGTACAAATTTGGTATGGTAAGTACAATGAGAGCCTGTAGACTTGGCATGACTTTCTCAATAAGCCACTTTCCCTGGGAGCTCACCTAGTAGATGACTTGAGGTTCCAATAGCTCATAGTGAGTGTGCATTGTCATTTACATAGTTGACATTAAGTTCATCTTTTTAATGTGTTGGATAAATAGCTAAGACATATTCCACATCACATTGGACAGTTTAGGCTTGATTTTCCCCCTTCTCTTGGAGAAAATTGACTAAGATGTGTTTCACATCATGTTGGACAATCAAGTCTTGATCTGTCCATCTTTTCTTTAAGTATTTGATGTTAAATAATTGAGTATCTTTGTCATGGATGCATACATATGTGTCTTGAATGTCTACTTTAGTGTGAGTTTACAATTGTGCTCATCCTCTCACTAAAGTAGGGGCTAAATTTAGTGTAGGAAAAAGTATCCCTTTTTCACACTTAATTTGGGAATTAAAATAAACTAAATTATACCTTAATTATTGTTGTAATGTGTATTTTACATATTCACATTAAGTTTAGGGCCTTATTAATTAAAATGGACTTAATTGTGCCTTATTTTTGGTGTTGTAAAGTGTACCTCTTTACACTTTCACACTTATCTAGGGCTTCATTAATTAATTGAGGTTAATTTTCCTTAATTGGCCCCTTGAATTCAAATCCAAACATAATTAATTGTATTTTTTGAAGAGGAAACCCAACATTCATTAGTTCCTAAACATAACACGTATAATTGAGAAATTTGTGTCCTAGGTAAGTGACCTAGAACCCATTCACCCATGGGTGAATGAGTTCTCACTTAGGCCTAGGACCTAAATTTAAATTATTATTTTTACAATATTTCAATGATTTCAAATCTATATTAACATGTCAGCTTGTGTTATTTGAATTTTGTTAAAGTAATGTTACATATGTATAAATAGAAGGTCATTTCACTATGTTTCACCTAGAAATTTTGATCTATGCAACCTAGAGAGAGTTTTGAAGATAGCATTTTCAAGAGAGCATCCCTAAGAATTTTTTTTGAGATCAAGATAATTTAAAGGAATTCAAGAGTATATTTTGTGAAGAATTATTGCAGCAATCAAGATCCTATTGTCATTTCAAATTATTATTACATCATGCATGTTATTTGGAGCTAATGTGTTGATGTAGAGTTCAAGATCCATTCAAGCATTTTTAAGGCATTGTTTTAAATCAAGTTTCAAGATCAAGATTCACATCCATTGAAGCCATTTCATGCAAGTTTTTGATCTACATCCTAAGGTTCATTCAAGGTTTTGGTGAGTTGACATTACATTTGTTCATTCATCATTACTTCATGTTTCATTGTTTCATTTCAAGGTTTAATTACCAAAATGGGGTATGACCAAGGAAAACCTCCATTCACCATAACAAAACATTTTTCCCTCTTGATTTGTGTTTGCAGATTTAGGTGGAAGATATCTTGAAGATCTCTTGAAGAGAAAAATTGGAGAATTTTTCAAAGTTGTAAAGTTGTTATCTCATGGAAACTCAATTACAAAATTTATTTATGGAAATCCAAACCTAAAACTTGGGAAAATTAAGAGATTCGCATCTATAGAAGAGGCTCCTAAAAGTTGGAATAAAACCCTAATTCAAGACCCATTTTCCCTAGGGTGAATTAGTCCTAGTACATATTCTAAAACTAGAATTTTTTGATTGGTACACATCATCATACCCTTCTCTGATATATGATCTGATTTATGGTTCTATTTATTTTGAGTTTCATCTAGCTATTCCAAGTTCTAGGTTACATTTTGGAGTTAGTTTTCTATTTTTAATCTTTCTCCACAAAGTGTTATTTAATCAAGAATCTTGTCCTTCCATAAATATGAAATCTAAAGATTCACACTTTAACTTGACTCTCCTAAAGGTTGATAGTCCTTTCAATGTGTGGATCTAATTTCCTAAATGATTGTGGAAGATAAGGTCCATCAAACGCCCTTTTTCTTCATTTTGGTGGACCTTCATTTTCCATGAATTAGAAATAAACTAAAGGATAATTCAGAAGTAGTAAGAAACAAGGTAAGGCTTGTGTGTAAGGGTTACTCACAAGTTGAAGGTGTAAACTTTGAGGAGAAATTTTCTCCGGTGGATAGAGTAGAAGTAATCCGGATGTTTTTTGCATTTGCAACACATAAGGACTTTAAAGTTTATCAGATGGATGTAAAGTTTTCTTTCTTGAATGGAGAGTTGGAAGAAAAATTTGACATGGAACAACTAAAAGGATTTCAATTGTCAGATCAACCAGATATGGTTTGTATATTGAAGAAGGCATTATATGGATTGAAGGAAGCTCCTAGAGCTTGGTATGCAAGGTTGGATAAGAACCTAATGCACCGAGGATTCAATAAGGGTTCCACATATAGTAATCTCTATTTCAAAGTTAAAAAAGATAAAATCTTGATAGTGTATGTTGATGACATTATTTTTGGAGGTAATGAAGCTACGTGTAAGAAACTTGTAGAAGAGATGAAAGATTTTGATATGTCTATGAATAGGGAGATGAATTTCTTCCTTGGGTTAGAAATAAATCAAATGAATAAAGGTCTTTTCATTTAACAATCAAAGTATGTCAAAGAGATGTTGAAGAAGCTTCAAATGGAAGACTCCAAACCGATATGTAATCTTTTGGTAATTGGTTGCAAATTGAGTAAAGATGATGAATCCCCTAAGGATGATCAAAGAAAGTAAAAATATATGATTGGTGAGCTGCTATATATAATAGTTACTATCTATCAAATATCATGCATGTAGTTTGTATTGTGGCTAGATTTCTAGAAGATTCTAGAGAGTCACATGTTGCAACAGTGAAGAAGATATTCAGATACTTGAAAGACACTCCAAATTATGGTATATGGTATCCAAAGGATATTGATTTTACCTTGAGTGCTTACAGAGATGCAAATTGGGATGGTTGTGTTGATGATATAAAAAGTACAAGTGGTGGTGCATTATTTCATGGATGCAGATTAGTAGCATGGCTAAGTAAGAAACAATATTTTGTTTCTTTATCTACTACAGAGGTTGAGTATATTGCAATACCATCTTGTTGCACATAGGTGTTGTGGATGAGGAAAATATTGAAGAATATCAAAGTGGTGTATAATGAGCCTATTTCTATATTTTGTGATAATACAAGTGCAATCAATATTTTAAAGAATCTATTGATGCATTCAAGGAGAAAACACATTTCAATTAGGTATCATTTTCTAAGAGAGAAGGTTTTGGAGAATGAAGTGAAGCTTGAGTATGTACCTATAAAGGTCCAAATTGTTGACATATTCATGAAGGCACTTCCTAAGGATACTTTTGAGTATCTCTAGGAGAAGTTGGGATTTATTGGCCCTCCTTCCTTGAACTAGATGCATATGGTGGTGTATCATCCCAATGGAACAATGGATTCATACTTTTCTTGACTGATGTTGGTGGCTACGTCTCAAGGGGAGTAGATAGTGACATTGTTGCAGTATAGAACATGTGTTATCATTATGCATATTTGTGGTCTATACACCTAAGGGGGAGTATTCACAATAGTTTGAAAGTATCTTGGTTCAATTTTAAAGGGGGAGAACAATGCAAAACATTTTTTCCTTTTCCATTTATGTCAAAGGGGGAGAGATAGCATGTGAAACAGTATGAGAGAGTGAAGCATGTGAAAAAGAAAAAATTGAAAGGGGGAGTGTGTAAGTTGTGTAAGGTATCTAATCATTATTTTCAAAGGGAGAGCATGTTGTCTTTGATGTTTTTTCACATCTTATTTTTCCATCAATGACAAAGGGGGATATTATTGCAAGTATGAGCAGATTGGTGTTTCCTTTGATGTCAAAAAGCTTGTGTTGTCATTAGTGATGGTAGCATGTGTTAAGAGGGAATGTTTTTTTGATTAGTTGCACTATATTATAATTAATTAAGTTTTTGGTGTTAACCTTTGGTTTTTCTTTGATAAGCTTCTTGTTATGGTTTTTGTTGAGGTTATTGATAAAATTAATAAATAGAGTGTTGTAGTGGTGTTCAATTTTATAGAGAGGTGTTCTAGTTTTATAACACATTTCTTCTAGGTTGAACATCCTCTTGTGTGTTTGGATATGTTGGTAAGAGGTATTAAAAGGTGATATATTGAGATTTTTTTATGCTGGATCATTGTACACTAGGATTTGTGTTTACCAATGTGTGAATTTGGTTTTGCAGTGTTGTTCAGAGATGTTTGGGAGAAATGTTCTTTCTTCATATTTATCTATAGCTATTCTTTAGGTATTTTGATTCTCAAGGTGTCTCGATAGTGTTGGTAGTTTACCTCAGTCAAGAGGATTTGAGGTTTCATGCTTTAGAAGATGTTTTTCAAAGTTATAGTGTGTGGTAGTGTCATCTAAACGTACAAATATTTACATTTTTCAAGTGAAAGTTGTTGCAAAGGAGTTTGATGGATTTGAGGAATTTTTTTGGAGTGTTCTAGATCATTTTCAAGCATGGTGTGTGGTTTTCAATTCATCCTTGAGTTTGTGGAAACATGTACTTCAAAGTTTAATGGTGTTTGCACATGGGTATTGATCGACCTAGTGTTTACACTACATGTAAAGGATAAATATTGTTTAAGGAAGCATGTGGTTGAGTGGTATTATTAATTTTCATCCCAATTAAGTATTGGTGTGTTCTGCCTTCATTCCTATCCACCGCAAGAATGTTTGGGTGACGACAGTAGTTAAGTATGAGTTAAGATGTCAAGGGTTGACAAGATAGATGTGTGTGATGTGTATAATGTGAATTAACGAGTTGTAGATGTGAAATTAAGTAATGTAGTGCAAACTTCAAGGTGTTGGGTTATTAGATGTAGTGAGCTGAAGGTACCTATAATCATTCAAACAAGAATATAAATTTTTTGGAGCTATTGTGGTGGATTTCATGTTGCATTGAGATGTTGTTCTTTGTGTAACATTTTATAGGATTTTCAATTACTTATATTGTGAGCTAATCCTCATCATGGTTTTTCCCTCATTGGTTTTTCTATATAAATTTGGTGTTATCTTATGTATGGTGTTGTTGTTTTAGTTTTAGTTATCTACATTTCATGTTTAAACATTATAATAGATTAATGGTTTAATGAATGCATGTGGATCTATTACTATTGAGGGTTTTGATGTTTTAATTAGATACAACTAATTTATCCACCTCTCATTTGTCTTGTTCTTTCAACATTCAGGACCTAAAATCATCACAACACATCTTCAAATGTTGGGGCAGACCCCTAAGCATATGGTACAATGAAAAGAGTAAGCCTTGTCAGTTAGATATCCACAAATTACTTAGACAACCAACTCAAGTCATAATGCAGCACAAAAATATCAACTATTGATCTTTGGATCACAAAGAGATGTTCCTTGAACATCCAACAACACTTCTAGAGACTACTTCATACTTTTATGCCACTGAAAGTCATCGCGGACCAAACAAGAATATAATACTTCATTCAAGAAGCATAAACAATTCATTCAAGAGATAGAACATTAATGTACCAACTTGTAAACCACTTAAACACATTATATTAGAACTATGAAACTACATGGACAATGAGAACAAACTCACCTTGAGACGTAGGAGAAGATACATAAATATGGATAAATGTGGAGAATTTTTCAAACTAGCCTAGACAACTAACAACACTGCCAACTTCTGCAATTCGTGGAAATCTCCTCAACAATGTTGGTGAATTGAAAAGATAGGAGTGCAACATCCAAAAAACATAAAATTTGAATCCCATACCACAAGATCATATCATCAACAATGGAGGAATGTGGATCATTCTCCTAGAAAATATTTGATGCAAATTTTAGGAGAAAAACCTTTAAACACCTTGTGAAGACTAGAAATTTCTTTCAACAACATCAAAAGAGAGAATAAGACATAATTTAGACCTTCAGTAACATGTATCCACCACCATCAACACTTCTAATCTTGAGGTCTTAATATATCATTATGAAATCAACTTTGCTGACAATAACTATACTGAATACTTTCTTGATTAACATCAGACAAGGCATGACATCCAACCATGAACTTCAACAACCTTGTTGGTCTCCTATAATGATTTAAAAACTAGGCCTTTGCATCTGTGATTCAGAGATTGGACATATAACCTAAATAACTATTTCAATCATCATGAAGGTTCATTTAACTTGTCAACCCAAGGATGTGAACTTGAAATGGGTTAGCACAGTATGTGCACTAGGAACTCAAAGTAGATATTTTCATTCTACAACTAAGAAATATACAATGTTGAAAGTAAATTGATTGGAAAGGAATAACATAAATGTTGAACATTAACCAACAACTATACTAAGCTGAAATTCATAACATAAAAGAAAATATGAGAAAAAAAATAGGAAACTACTTTATCTACTTTCGCTGTAGGAATAGTCAGTGCCAAATTCTTAACTAACTACTAAACAAAAATTAATAACTAGGCTAAACTAAACTAAAGGATAAATTGTTCACCAAGTGGGACCCCTTGGATGAATATCCTCTAAAACTAATGTAAACTCAGATGCTCAAACTGATAACTTTATTTTATTCATTGGAAAACATGAGTACAAAAGAGTAGCATAATTGTATTGCTAAAAACTTAATAATGATAGTACATCATCATATCACACAACCTTTTTTGAGGAGTATCTAATCCTTATTTATACTACCAACTAAGTAAGGTGGTCAACTCCACAAACTAGGAGGATGCCATTAAGGGAAAGCAGGGAAAAGTTGAAAGGTGATTATGCCTGCATGGAATCTGGTCAGACAAGCATGTCCAAATGTAGATTTAGTACTACAGTAACACCCATATTTGCTCAATAATAATAAATACCATTACAAGGTGGTTGCATTCGAGTTGCATGGGGAATCTATTGTTGTCGACCTTCTTTGACCTTTGAATGATTCCCTTATTGGATGTTATGGTGCATGACAAGTTGGCAGTGTCTTTCTCAATATAGTATCCTCAAATATATTTGCATGGCAATGTTAGTATGCACTATAATTGCTTATTTTTAACCACCTTAAAGAAAATTCATTAACCACATGTAGAATTAATATAGATAGTCCATATAACATGCCAATGTCATTAAATATTTGCAGAAATAAGATTAGGCCCAATGTCTATGGTTTTGAGGAAATATCATAAAAATTTCAACACTTAACATCAAGGTCCATGACAACTTCAACAAATAAATCATAAATTCTACCAAAAATTAAACCATAAACTAGACTCATCACTCCCCATAACCTAAGGTTTTGTTGGTCCTCTAGTAGGGCAAGGGTTGTTCTTCTACTTGGTCAATGGTCTAAAATTTGTAACTGACAACTGTCCTACATCAATGATTGTTGTGCATGAATTAGGGTCCCAATAGAATCCTCCTAGTCTATCAAACCAGCTCCATCTTTGTCTCTCTATAGCAATATCATAGTGGTAAAACCTGAAGTTTGGCATGGGCCACATTAGGATGGGTAGCTAAAAAGTCAAGCGAAGCCAAAATCATCCCTTTGTTCTTCCAATTTGTATATATCTGTCAATTCTTTTGAGTGCTACAACATAGTTCTAGATGGAATGAGGCTCAACCTATTTTAGCTCATCATTTAGGTTGTTCCATCTATGTGATAGGTACCCCTTGACAATTTCCTCTTTTTCTTTTTCCTTTACCTCATATTCATTGTAAACTACTTCGATCAAGGGCATAATCCTATTGTGATAGCTAGGTTTGAAAAGAATTATGTGCCAATCCCTATAAATGTCCCGTGGGTTCCTTGATTTAGCCCTAATGGGAAAGGGGATGCTAGATTCCATTTGCCTTTAAGCATTGTATTGTTTTCCCCAACTAATCTCATTTTGTACCCAAGAAATGAATGCCCTTAATTGGAGATCCCCAACATACAACAGTGGATTCCAATCATGGTCTTGAGTCACAACATGATTATGCAAATAAAACTCACACAACAAATTCTTCATTTTAGGGGAAGCAATTCGATAAGCATTGAAAAATTCAGTAGGAGTCTCAATAGAAGGATTCAAACCCAAGACAATTGTTGACAGCTTAAAAGAAAGATATTTCTCCTTCAAATTTAGAGCATAGACCATTGGAGGGGTCCTACATTCTAAAATCAGTGGTACCAAGGTCAAAATATTGTCCACATTTTCCTTTAGAGCTACAATTTCCTCATTCTTTTCTTCAATGACTTCATCTTTCTTTTGAATTTCCTTCTTTAGCCTTCATTTCTCCTCTTTACATTCCTCTCCCCTCCTTGGTATCTCTTTCCATAAGTTCAAAATTGTTGTTTGTACAGTAAAATCAGGGAGGTAATGTATTCCTACTAGTGTTTTTGATGGTTTCTCTCCATATAGTACTAACGTACTCTTGATTTTCAACTTGTTCTACAATGTTAGCAAGATCGGCCAGTGTTATGTTTGATGCTCTCTCAAATATGTCCTCTTCCTCAACATTCACCTTCCCCATTGGAGCTTATGTGTCCCCCCATGATGTTTTTCTAAACTTAGGGCTTTCCTGCAGAGGCATATCAAAGGTTGGCCTGACTAGTTTTGATTTTTTGGGAGGGCTCTCATGTTTTTCTTTGGTTGTAGGATGAATAGTGTCATCCTTTCTCTTCTTAGAGATTGGCACCTCATTTTCTATCATCTACTTTTTAGCTTTTCCTTTTTTGGTTTCTACTTATTTCTTTTGTGCCCTAGTTCTCAGTAAGGTGCTGAGAGGAACATTGCTATCAGAATCTAAGGAAGATCTTCCTTTTTTTGAGTGCTCTGTTTTAGAAGAACTAATATCTATGGTTTTTTCTACTACATGAGGGTTTACACTAGGGCCTACACTAGAGCTTGAAGCACCAAGAGTGGCTTCGGCCATGCTCAATCTCCTACTAGGCCTATGAGGTTGAGGTAAAACCCTAGGTTGCAAGTGCTCAGGTCTAATTTGATCATCTTTTATGAATTCTTCACAAGTCATTCCAAAGATATCATGTAAAGACTTTTCAACTAACAATTTAATTAGAAAATGGTGGGAAATGGAATTGTCCCTAACTTTTTGAGTCTTGGCCACCATGATTGAAAGAAGGTTGTATAGCACATTTGGCACATTCATCCTCCTCCCATGCCTCATGTGATTCAAAAGTTTGAAGTGCACAAAATGTAGATTCGATAGGCGACCTTCATAGGTGATGTATCTTATGACATAAAAAAATATCTGCTTTCATGGGTCAAGTAGAGATGTTCTCTTTGCACCTTGTTTGTCCACACTGATTGGAGGGTCACCATGTTCTGTAAATTCAGACCTAGCTGATCTGGCGTCTCTAGTAGCAGGGTAGTGTTCACCATAAGCAGGTAACCCTATAACTTTGGCAATCCTTTCTTCAGTCACCATGACATCCATCCCTTTTACTGTGGCTTTCCTTTCAGACAATGTCTGGGCGAATTCTAGTGCAATGTCTTCATCAAAACCATCCAGCTTTAGGAAGTAGTATAACCACCCATAGTTTCTAAATTCAGCCAGGTAGAGTGCATCCTCTAGTAATACATCATGCACCGTGGGTTCATTTCAAATTAACCCACCTCCCATTGTCTGTAGTAAAAAAATCACTCTATGGTTTCCTTCCCGCAATTCTAATCTATAAACAAAATTCACCTTCCTGCAACACTTGTTAAATTTCCAATGCCAATTTCATCTGAATTTTCCTTTTCTATTTACCTTTTGTTTGCAACTTAAGATCATGATAGGATCAATAATGGAAAGGAAGGAGTAATAAAGGAAAGTTATGATGGAGAGAAATAGTGGTGATAGTTGGTGTCACCTCACACATGCAAGCCATCCTCTCACTTAGATTTTAAATCAGCTCAATTTAAATTTTGTTGATGTAGACCAGCATGGATTGACATGTGGGCAAGATATTCACATCTTTTCCTCCCCCCCAACCTAAATTTCAGCATATTTCCTCACATGTGAGGTGATAATGATGATTTGATAGGGGGAATAATGGCATGGTATGGTGAATGTCCATATTAACATACAACAATTAAATGAATGCACTAAAGACAATTAAGATATAGCAATTAATGTGCACATACCAGAATGTGTGGAGGATTTGTTGCAAAGATTGTGGAGAAAGTATTGTTTTCCTTTTAGAAAATAAATTGAGCAATTAATGAAGAAAAAGTGGAATGAGGTGAGGTGGAATGAAGTGAAGTGATGGAAGAAAGAGAAAAGTGGAGATGAATGGGCAAAGAAATGGACTCCCACAAAAGTGGAAGTCTTTATTATGATAGAGTACATACCTTAACTAGCCAAAAGGAGGGACACTAGGTCCACTTCCTTTGGTTTTAGGAAGCTCGGGTATTGCATGCTAAGTGATTTGTTGTAGGAAATCCTCTTTAGAAGTTGGATTGTGATATAATCTAAGGCGATGACCATTGAAAAGCTTGACTTGAATCAGACAGGGTCAATGGTAGTGAGTTGAACAACACCATTTGGGAAGACTTCAACAACCTCATATGGTCATAGCCACCTTTTCTGCAATTTTCCTGCATTATCTTGATACCTTGAGTCATAGACCAATGCCCAGTTGTCAAGCTGGAATATTTTATCCTTGATGAATTTTTCATTCCATTTTATTCTCTAATTTTGCACTACCTCTGTGTGATGCAAGGTGTCCTTCCTCCTCTCATCCAAAGTATTTAGCTACTTGATTCTTTCTCTTTGTGCCAAAGAGATATCCATCCCCAAGTCTACTACAGTCCTAAGAGTCTTGTGCTCAAATTCAATGGGCATTAAAGTTGTCTTCCCATATAGCAACTCAAATGGAGTGAAGTCTATAGTTGTTTTGTAGGTGGTTTTGTCGACCAAAACAACTTCTAATAATATATTTTCCCAATCCTTTCTCTAGATAGCCACTGTTTAAGTTAGAATGGCTTCAATTTCTTTGTTGGTCACCTCAACCTGGAAATTGGCCTAAGGGAGATAAGGAGTAGACTTCTTGTTCCTTATGTTTTACTCATTATCCAATGTTGTAACAAGGTTTGAAGTGAATTGAGCTCCTTGATCAGTCACTATTTCTCTTGGATCTCCATACCGTGTGAAAATTTCCTCATAAAGAAATTTTGCAACCTTATTGTCTCTTGCATGCTTCATAGCCTTAACTTCTACCCACTTAGTTACATAATTAGTGCATACCAAGATATAAGACTTACCATTTGATGGAGAGTCAATGGGTCCTACAAAATCCAATCCCCACTTGTCAAAGGGAGTGATTACTACTTGAGGATAAAGTGGCATCTCATCAAATTTGGTTGGCCAACCCATCCTTTGGCATCTATCACATTTCCTTGTATATCTTCCTGCATCCTTGTGGAGTATGGGCCAATAGTATCTTGTGTTCAAAATCTTCTTGTTGTTGGCTACAAAATACCCTCCACAGGGTTCATTGTGACATGCATACAAAATGTCATGTCTCATCTTCCTAAGTACATATCTCCTCATGACATGATCTATTCCATTATAGAACAAGCATCTAGCAATCCATGAAAAAGGAAAAGATTTTTCAATGAGCACTTTTCTCTCTTTTAGAGAGAAGTGAGGAGGAACTCTCCTTGTCACAAGATAATTACCTATATCAATATACTAGGGTGTATGTACACTGATGGAGAATAGATGCTCATCAGGAAAAGAAACATCTATGCCTTGATTGTCTTCTGATGTAGTCAACCTTGAAAGAAATTCTACAACAACATTGGCCTTCCTAGGTTTATCCACAATGGTTATGTCAAACTCCTGCATCAACAAAAACCATCTTGCTAATCTACCTAAGATCATGGGTTTATTCATGAGATATCTAATGGATCATGATTGGTATGCACAAAGATTTTATAGCCTATTATGGAGTGCCTAAATTTTTTCAGGGCATATATAATTGCTAACATCTCTTTTTCTATCACTGTATAGTTGAATTTAGCTCCCCATTGTTTTTTGCTAATAAAATAAATGCAATTTTCAATTGTTGATTCCTTCTATCCTAAGACTACTCCTATAGCATAGTCTAATGCATCTATATGAATGTGAAAATGAATCTTCCAATTAGGTCCTTTAAATACAAGAGCATGAGTCAAAGTTGCTTTCAACTCAGAAAATGCCTTGTCACAATCTTTTGTCCATTGGAATTCAACATCTTTGGTTTAGAGACTCTACAATGGTGTTGCCATTTTGCTGAAGTATTTGATAAAAAACCTATAATATCTTGCATGTCCCAAGAAACTCCTAACATCCTTTTATTTTGCAGGTATAGGTAGATTAGTGTAGACACGTAAAATGTACCGATTGACATTACACATATGATCCTGATTTTTACTAACATCGTTTCATCCTAAATCATCTCTTTGTCTAACCATTTAATTGAATGCCCTTATTTGATTAAATTCATCAATTTTCCTCTCTTAGTTAGATAAATCATTTATCTAATTAAGTCATTCTCTCTCTTTAATTAAATAAATCAATGTTATTTAATTAATCCGCTGATCTCTATTTAATTAAATAATTCATTGTATTTGATTAAATATCTAAAGTCATCTTATTAAATTAAATAAATTAAACCTTTATCTAATTTAATATAACATCATCCCCTTTAGTTAAGTAAATCAAAATCATTATTTAACTATGTCTAAATCATTTTCATCTCAACTTTGATTTATTTCAATCTTAAAATCTAAGTCAAAATTGTGAAATCACCTAACCTCCTCTTATTTAATCAAATCCTAATTAAATCTAATCTTAATCCATGTCCCATCCTCTAGCTTTTGCCACTTGCACATGAAAATACATTTAATTAATTTATTAAATCCCTATTTTCTCTCAACTTGACATAAAAGAGGAATAATCTTCAAATTTGAAAATCCCTCCAAGTGGCATGTGCCCTTCCAACAAGGCATTTATTTCATCTTATAAGTCATTTTTCCTTGAGCCAAGTGGCCATAACTCCATTTGACTCACTATCCACCTTGTCATTCCACTAATTTCAAATTTTAACTAATTGCATTTATGGGCACATTCATCAAAATGTGCACAACCTTTTTCCATTCACCTCTTGACAAGTGGCATCTTCTCATTGGTTGAAATTTAGTCCCACATTGCTTCATTTTGGGTAGTCTTCCATCTTGTCTTTCTATAAATAAGAGGCTTCTCTCCTCATTTGATCATCCACAATTTGAGAAAGTTTACTATACTCAATTTCATCCTCAAGCATATCTATTTCCATCCATTTTATCAAGGTCTTAGCTAGGTTATGTAGATTTTCCATCATGGAGCTCACTTGAATCTTTGACAAAGTGGATCACTTTTCATTAAATCATCACAAGCTTGCGTAGGATTTGGGAAAGGGTCAATTTCCACATCAAATTGGCACCAACTCCCCCATGAGATCAAGAGTTTGTTTTTCTTTGAATAAGATTTGATAGCTTTTGTTTATGCTTGCTTATGTTTTTCATCTCATTTCTTGTTCTTTGCAAATTTAAATGGATTTCATGGGGAATCCTGATTCTCACTTGCATTTGATCTAAATATGTGTTTATTTCTTGTGTTTGTGTAGGTCTAGGATTGGGGTTCCACATTTGATGCTAGAAGGAGGGTAAATCTCAAGTTCTAATCACGTTTTTTCACAAAATTCCATGCTTTTCTCTATTTTTTGGTGTCTACATGGAACTGCACCACTATTAGTCCAACGGCACCATACAACACTACTTCAAACTACAACCTGCACCACTCAGCCTTTCTGGCCTAGAATTCAAAAGTTTTAACTCCATTGCTAGGTCAATTCATGGTCATTGACTTCCTCAAACTCCAAACTACGTCGTTGAGAAAACCTCTGACACAATCATGCTCTTTGTTTTGCTACACAGTGCCACATGTAGATTTAGCGGTGCTATATATCACTACTCACTTTCTCAAACTATGGCATCTATGTAGACTGCACCACTAGATTCAAGTCAAAAGTCAAAATTCAATTTTTTTTGACATGTGCTTTTTTCTATTTTGGTCATTTTGGGCTACTAACTAATTTTCTAACCTTTTTTTGGTAGTTCTAATTAGTTTTTGTAGGTTTGTTTAATCTAAGGTGAAGGAGGAAAATGAAGTTGGAGGTTGCATTATGACATCATTTTCTGAGTACATCAAGTGTTTTTGAACACTTTTCTATTTGTTTAACACTTTTGGGAGAACTCAAAATCTCTCCTAAAGATTTGTTACCTTTCATGTGCTTAGGATACACTAAATTTCTTTTGGGTATTAAAAAGAACACTACAAAAGCTTTCATTTTTGCTACAAAGGGTTTAAAATGAACTTTAGGAAAATCCACTAGATTTTGTTTAAAGGTTAACAATTGAACAAGGCAATTTTCACACTTTCTTTCGTGATTAAAAACAGATCGCTCTTGCTTTGAAAGTATAAAATGAACATGTGCTACTTTTTCTTGTAATTACTTACCCAAAGTAATACCATCGAAAAGATGTATGTGCTTCTCTCGCGCCTCACGACGATCTTGAGAACCAAAAGGCTTTTTGGTGATCTTAAGTTGGGTAAAGTGATTTCCTTCATATTTTATTTTGGGATTAAAAATTGAAAAAATCTTGCAAGTGTGATTGGAACATATCACGTGTGTTCTCTCATTGTTTCTCAACAAAGATCAATCAAAATACAGATGTGTTTGCTCACTTTTTTTTTATCTTAGAGGGTCTTCCTTGTGGGAAAAAGTAATCACTCAAGGGAACGACCCAACTGGCAACATGCTAAAACCAAACAACTTCCAACCGATATATAAGTGTGGGTCCTTGCTGAAAGGAAATTATCATGTTGGTCATCTCAATGAGAAGGGTAGCAATGGTCTCTCACGAAATGGGTGATCCCCCATGAATGAAATGCCTACATTAAAACCCTTATTTAGAATAGGCCAAAATCCTTATCTATTTGTTGGTGCAAGAACATTTGTTCTAAATTCTCCCCACACTTTTACATATTTTATTAGAAATGGAAAGTATGCCATGGGAGTTTCATGGGTATTGATGCTTAGCTACCCCATATAAGTGAGTGTCATGGAGGGGAGCCAGTGGTGTCAAGCATCTAACCATTTGCTAAAAGTAGGAGTAGCTGGACTTGTCCAAGTGGGGATTCAAAAAATGCAATCTTTCATATCCATAGGATTGTGCATGTTCTTGGAAACAAAACACTTTGCTTGTTTGTAAACATTGGGAAAACAAACATCCAACATGAACATCAAATTTCAAACCCTTTAGAGGAGCAAATAGCTTTGAAAAAATCCAAGTGATATTGCTTTCCATTGGGATTCTATCCTTAGAGGCATCTAAGTACTTGAGTTTATATCTTAATTTTCTCTCACTAAAGTCAATATTAGGGAACTATCGCCTTGATTCTCTTAATTTCCACATAATGGACCTTGTGGGATGAAAAGAAATTGAGACATAGACATTCAATTTGAAACTTAATCAAGAGGGTGTTTGTGGTAAAATAAATCCATTAATCAAAATGAAATCAATTGAACCCCACACGTGCTTGTTTATCTTTTTTCTTATGGTCTTTTGAGAAAACATTGATCTTTTGGTTTGAAGTACTCTTAGGGAAATGCATGTTCTTCAAAGCCTTGGTCTTGTAAGAAAATTTCTTCTTAGGTTTATTTAGGATCAAAACAAACAATCATTTCATCCATCTCAAACATCAATCAAATCCCATCTCCCAAACAACTTTTGAACCATTGGAAAAATAATTCATACTATACTTTTGGTAAAATCCTTCAAATCAAAATCAAAATCATTTTGTTTGACTAAGTGTGTGTGGATGAATCCTTCCTCCTACATCTATTTAAATTGTCATCCTTGTGGAAAATTTTATTCCAAGATAGCATCCAACATCTTGGGGTTTATAATTTCATTATACAAATCAAATCAAATCCAATCCAAAGAATACTAAAGTCTAGTATTCCTCCAAGGGTCCTAAAATTTCAACACCCATATCATTCACCCTTTTCATCCTTCATCTCATCATTGGTCCTAAATCCCTTAGAAGTCAACAAGGTCAAAACAAAAGAGGAACATGGAATATAAACTTGATTCATACATCATGAGTAATCTAAATCCACCAAACTATCAAAGCCTTACAATGCTGATGGATTATCAAATCTTGTATTTATGCAATCCGTACATGGGATCATTATCTCCTACAAACCTAAATAGTACAACAAATGTGATTATGCCCAATCAAAAGTTTGGAACACCTTTCCTGATGGTAGATTTAAATCCAAGTCCAAAAATAAAAATCTATCAACCAAACATTGAATGCATGAGTCTTCCACAAAACAACATCATCCCACCAAATCCATACATGCCAAATATAAATATACCAAGTGCAACTTTACCAAACATGAACATTTTGAATCCACACTTGGTAAAATCTAGGATAGATATGCTTGCAAATCATACTAATGTTGTTCAAAATCCAAACAATATGTTAATGACTCCATGTATTGATCGAATTCAAGGTAACACCATTCAAAATCAAAGTTACCTAGATCAAGGAAATAGATTTCCTAACCATAAAAATGTTCAATTTCAACCTATAATGCCAAATCTGAACATCATCCCAAATCATAACATTGTCCAAAATCATTTTTTCCATGATCCAATGCAAACACCACAAGTACACATTCCAAATCCTCTTCAAGAAAAGAATCAACTATATCAAGGGAGTCAAAATCAAAATCGGGATAAAATTTTGCTTGATCAACTTGCTTCACTTGCCAAACTAATTGACTTATTGAGCCAAGAGATATATTCACTCCAAATTCAATACACTCTTCCATTGGTTGAATCATGTCATCAAAGCATTGAGCTATGCACACAACCACATCAAGAACAAATTCTCCAATGTCAAGAAGTTAGATATCAAGATCAAAAAATCAACAACAAACCCAACCTCCACATCTCCATGATCAATCTCACAAGACAACAAATGAAAATACACACCACTTGCGAAACCAATTAAATCAATCATGCAACAATTTTTGCAAAAAAAAATCACCACAATTCCCACCTATGAAAACTATCAAGAGCCCTTAGTGAAACCACCATGGTACAATGAAATTCACCTTTGTGATTTTCAGAAAATAAATGGAAACACAACATCAAATTGTATTTGACTCAAAAATCTCATCCAAGACCTTATTGATAAAAAAATAATGACTATTGTGGAAAATGATGAAGATTTAACCACTAGCAATAGCATTGACAATCTCTCCATGATAATTGAAGAGAACAATGATCAAGACCTATCCATCAATAAGCACATGGAAGATGTTTCCACTTCATCCAATGGCCAACTCACCATACATGAAGAGCCAGTTTTTAGTCATCTATTTCAAGGAGTGTTAGAATTATTTGATCCTATTGACATAATCCTCAATCCATTGACCAAAGATCTTGTTGAAAATGTCTCCACATCATTTAATGAGTTAGAGGAAATATCTTAAGAATTTATTCCAAAGCATGATCAACATCTTTCACCAAAGTCTAGCAATGGTCCTTCCCAAGAAATATTAACATCCTTTGACCTCATGGTTACAAATACTAAAGGAATCCTGAACTCAACATTTGATCCAAGTCCACTCAAAAATAAAAAGGATATTGAGCCACTTCCCATGACTAATGAAGATGTCTAAGAAACTTGAATAAGTAATTCATTCTTTGAAAACAACCCATGTAAAGAACTTGATCCAAAGCATGTTGAAAGCAATTCCCAAATCATTCAAGATCAATAATTTGTATCTCCAAGCTACTAGAATGATCTAATGGATACTATCCTATCTATACAAGATGCTCATATCCACATAACACATACTTCTCCATCTACCCATGAGATGCTTTCTATCGATGGATACATAGATGATCTTCATTTAGAATAGGATTCCTTCACTCCTAACATTATTACACAAAAAGAGTAGGTTATTGATTCCTATAGTCAAACTAAGTTGTCAACATAAGGATTATATATATCCCAAATTTAGACTAAGGACATCATGTATAAAGATATCCAACATTATCCACTCAAGGAAGCATGTCAGATAGAATAGGATATTCTGGAGTCAGCAGAGTAACAAATTGAAATAATGTCATCTACAGTGGTCATTTATCAGAGAATTCTTATTGAACAAGACATATCAAAATAAGCAGAATCAAGGAACAAAGGTGCTACTACCACCATACTGGGGGCAACTATGTCTCAAGAAAATGTCAACATAGGGGGCACAAAGAATCCTTACGATGAAACCAATGCCAATACTACAACTAGCCACATCATGAATCTTCATCCACCCATCACCCCATCCACAAATTGGGACCAACATAAAAAGAAAGAGTTAAATCAAAGCACAAAGAATGTTATCAAAGAAAAAGAAGCAAAACATGAAGGACAAATCAAATACATATGGATACCAAAAAATATAAAGAAAGATTATCCCTATCAAACTCCATTAGTCAAAGAAACTATGGGGAAAAATAAAAAAAGGAAAAGTGTCCATCAAATATGTCCACAAATTCAACAAAAAGTGTCCCAAATGACATACAAAGTATAGCAAGTAGTTGGTCCTAATTCCATGCACACTTCTATATCCACCCATCATTACTCATCTTCCCAAGTTTGGAGAGTCAAAGGTTCCAAACTGTCAACCAATCCATCTTTTATTCCTAAACACACTCCATCACACCTCCATGCATGACATCCAATTCTCACATTGACCATGTATTGGTAGCCACTCTTCATCATAAGGGTTTATAAGGCACTCTATCACGATGTACACACAAAGACAAAGTTAACTCTAGTATCAACAAAGCATAACCTCAAAAGTTGAATTTAAGAGCACATATCTTGGCAAAGCATCTTCTTAAAGTAGGATATCAATGACATATTATGAAATAAGCATTTACATCAACAACACAAGGTGGTTCAAAATGAGCTTAAAATATTTCAAAAAAAAAATTAAAAAAAAAAATGAAAATCCAAAAAAATAAGAAAAAAGGATTAAAAAAAGTAAAGAAAAAAATGGTCCTCGAATGAAAACCACAATGGTGGCACTTTGGACAGGTACCATGATGAAAATCTAGAAAACAAGAGTCATGTGTAGAATCAAGCATCTGTGTGCACTATTTCAAGTGGAAGCATCTCATCCCATTCATAATAAATCCAACATTCCATCCATCTTATCCATAATAAATCCATTCATCCATGAACCATTTATCCAATCCATTTTCATCTATCTACATACATAGTCCAAGTTATCTTGATCTTGACAAAGTTTGGTGAACACTTTACACTTGCTTATGGTAAACATCTTGACATGGGTCATTTTCATTGATCCTATCCTACCCAAACTTATATGAGCCATGAAGCATTATCCAAATAACCATCGTCTATCTGAACACCTTATCTTATTACAAGATAATCCATATCCATCCATCCATACACCCATCTAGGAATCCATCCATGACATTTCAAACATTGCTAGACACTGGGGGTAGATATTTACATCTTGATTTAGGAATAAATCTTGATTTAGGAATAAATCTTGATTTATATCTTCCAACTTATGTGGTAATCTAAACATTGACAAACGTAAAGTTAAATTGGTCAAACATTTGAGAGAAAAAATACAAATCACTAGCCCATGACATATTTTGACAAGAAGAAATTCCTTATCAAGCTTCATCTTTCATCAAACATGAATCCAAACAATCACTATCAGTTGCATCTAATTTTCCCTTCAACGTCACATCAAATCGTTCAAACATATTTTTTTTCAAACTGAGCTTCAAAATCTTGATCAACCAAAATCCAATCGATCCATCATCATCTCAAGATATCATTCTCAATCCTTGTGTTACTTAACACTATCCTTGCATTGTTGTGTATCCTCAACAATGTTAGCATCATAAATTCCTCATCATCTTGGGGATGTCCATCCTAATCCTCGTGTTGCTTAACAACACTATCCTTGCATTGTTGTGTATCCTCAACAATGTTATCATCATAAATTCCTCATCATCTTGGGGATATCCATCCTAATCCTCATGTTGCTTAACACTATCATTTCAATGTTGTGTATCCTCAACAATGTTATCATCATCAATCCATCAATTAGATCAATCAACCTTAGCTTGATTTTCAACAAAATCCCAAAATAGAGCACTGATATCGTCACACATATCCATATCCAAATCATCAAAATCATGCAAAAAATACCAAAAACAACCTCAAAACATTCCAGAAACATAAAAAAATCCAAATATTTAAAAAATCCATCTGTCTCACCTTGCTTTCACCCACAATAAACATCACTCATAATAAATGAATCGTCATCTTCAACCTTTGGTGAAACAGTCTGAAACAAGTCTAGCAAATCAAAAGTGAAAACTCAAACGTCAAAGTTTCAAGTCTAGGTCAAGTACATGAACAAGTTGGTCAAATATTTGTATCAATATCCTATCATCCAATTAGTCACAAGTCAATCATCTGATATTGTCATGTCCTAGGATGCATCCTTCCTACAATGGAAATCAACATCAAGCATCATCGCAGTTTGATCTTCACTAGTTGTATGGAAGAATATTAGCTTGTTTGTTTACTTTATCTTTGTCTTTTGGCTTATATTTTTGGGCTAATTCCAATAACCTCTCTATGATGTCTAATATAAATTATTTAGAGAGAAAGGAATGGGGCATTAATCATTATCTTTTATCTGTTGTGCTTGTTGGACATTCTTGTAATATAACTTGGAAAATACTTGCTTTTCTAGGTGCATCCTAGCAAAAAATTTGTATGTCAAGTGTGAACAAGAATACTCCTATCTATTTTTCAAGTCAAAGTCAATCTCACTAGATAAAATTTCATCCTAGTTGTCTATACCTTGATGGATTTTATCTATGTGTGTTATCAAACATAAGGTAAATGGTCCCTTTTAAAATCCCAATTCCCAAAAAGTGAACATCATCATCAACATCATCATCCATCATCCATCATCATCTCCAATAAAGTCTTAATGCATCATGGACTTGTTGGATCCTCTTGTCATCATCTCATTTCTTATTATTCTTCTATCTTTACTAATATTTCTATCCAAATTTGTGTGATATCTCAAAATATACATGAGGCTACCCATGGTCGATGACTGTTTATACATCATCAAAATTGTCTACATCAAATATCTGATCTTTCTAAGGAATTATCTTTTGTCCTCTGATTAGTAGAACCACTCCTCTCACATTTTATTGTGATCTCGATTGAAAATTAGTATTTTTGCTCAATATCTTGAGGGGGCAGTATACCAGCATGTTTCATCCACTAGGGTAGCATTGGGACATTTTTTGAAAATCAAAAAATTTTGGCTTTTGATCAAGAGATGTTTATTCTTTGAAACAATGCAACAAGTGCATCACTTCAAAAAGGGGAAAAATGTAGACATGTAAAATGTACTGATTGACATGTATTACACATCTTATCCTAATTTTTAATAAAATTGTTTCATCCTAAATCATCCCTCTGTCTAATCATTTAATCGAATACCCTTATTTGATTAAATTCATCAATTTTTCATCATTATTTAACTATTTCTAAATCATTTTCATATCAACTTTGATTTATTTCAATCCTAAAATCTAAGTCAAAATTGTGAAATCACCTAACCTCCCCTTATTTAATCAAATCCCAATTAATTATAATCTTAATCCATGTCCCATCCTCTAGCTTTTGCCACTTGCACATGAAATACATTTAATTAATTTATTAAATCCCTATTTTCACTCAACTTGGCATAAAAGAGGAATATTCTTCAAATTTGAAAATCCATCCAAGTGGGATGTGTCCTTCCAAAAAGGCATTTATTTCATCTTACAAGTCCTTTTGCCTTGAGCCAAGCGGCCATAACTCCATTTGACTCTCCCTCCACCTTGTCATTTCACTAATTTCAATTTTCAACTAATTGCATTTATGGGCACATTCATCAAAATGTGTATATGATTTTCCCATTCACCTCTTGAAAAGTGGCATTTTGTCATTGGTTGAAAGTTAGTCCCACATTACTTCATTTTGGGCATTCTTTCATCTTGTCTTTCTATAAATAAGAGGATTCTCTCCTCATTTGATCATCCACAATTTGAGCAAGTTTACTATACTCAATTTCATCCTCAAGCCTATCTATTTCCATCTATTTTATCAAGGTCTTAGCTAGGTTATGCAGATTTTTCATCATGGAGCTCACTTGAATCTTCAACAAAGTGGATCAATCTTCATCAAATCATCACAATCTTGCATAGGAGTTGGGAAAGGGCCAATTTCCACATCAAATCGACACCAACTCCCCATTGAGACCAAGATTTTTCTTTGCTTTGACTAATATTTGATAGCTTTTGCTTATGTTTGCTTATGTTTTTCATCTCATTTCTTGTTCTTTGCAAATTTAAATTGATTTTATGGGGAATCTTGATTCGTACTCGCATTTGATCTAACTATGTGTTTGTTTCTTATGTTTGTACAGGTCTAGGATTGAGGTTCCACAATTAGTGATTAATTGAATTTTTGTAGTGTCTACTTGAATTCCTTTGTGAGAGATGTAGTGGCCAAGAACTACACCTTCCTGCATCATCATGAAGCACTTCTCATTGTTTAAAGATAGATTATGGGCTTCACATCTTTGTAGGACACTCCTCAGATTTTCCAATGCTCTATTGAAATCAACACCATAGGTAGTAAATTCATCCATATAGATTTACATGCATTGAAGAGAGATATCTATAAATATGCTAATGGCTACCCTTTGAAAAATTGCAAGTGCATTGCATAAGCCAAATGGAAGTATTGAGTAGGCATATGTTCCCCATAGATAGGTAAAGGTTGTCTTCTCATAGTCCTCAAGTGCAATTTGGATTTGGTTATAGCCAATGAATCCATTTAGAAAAGAAAATTACTTCTTTCGTTCAAGTGAGTCCAAGACTTGATCTACAAAAGGAAAGGGAAAATGGTCCTTTTTGGTAGCAGCATTGAGTTCCATGTAATCCACACAAACTCGCCATTTCCCTCCCTTCTTGGGCACAATCACCAATGGAGACACCCACTAGTTATCTAAAATGGGGTAGATAAATCATGCATCTAGCAATTTTTGTAATTCACCTTTTACAATCTCTCTCAATGTAGGGTTGATTCTTCTTTGTGGCTTCCTTACTAGTTGATAATCATCTCTAATGTATGCATGCTAGTGAGTCCTTAGTAAGTTGGCCAATGACAATCGATGTTCTTCACTCAATTTGCTATTATTATTCAAATATTTTCCTTCTGACACCTATACTTATGTAGTTAACTCGATGATATCTACTCCATTAATACATGGTACCTTGATTTCATATGGTAGCAATGTATGGAACATACATGTTGCTACAAGAATTTTGGTTGTAGGAAGAGCAGCTACATGAAAAACAGGCAGAAGTGTCTTCACAGGATCGATAGAACTAGATGCATGAGAGGATGATGCTTCCTCTACTTCACAATGGTTCTGAATTATGTTAGACAACACTTCATCTTCATCTTGAAACTTCATTAGAGGACTTCTACCTAACATCATAAGCTATTCCATAGAGTTAACTTCGTCGGCCTCTTCACCAACATGTGGCCATACAAAATTATCCTCATCCTGGAATGGTTGAGTAGGAGGGTAGAGAATGAGATTTTTGGTGCTCATCCCATTAGAAATGGTCATGTATTTTGACTGATATCCAATATAGGAATCTATTTTTGCTAACCATGGCCTTCCAAGAAAAATGGAATACCTGCCTAGTGTAACTTTAGGAGAAAGAATCATGAAATTTGTTGGGTATTCCTAGGAGTCTAGAATTACCACAAGGTCCTCTACTATACCATCAAGCTTAATAATAGAAATATCACCAAGCTATAGGATAGTAGGATTATATATCATTCTTGCAACATTTAGTTTTTGCAAGATTTCCTTAGTCATTACATTTATTGTTGCCCCTAAATCAATCAAAGCATTCTTTATTTGAATCTTATTTATAAAAACTGCTACCACAAGACTACCTGAGTCATTATACTTGGGGATAGTGACAAGGTTGATAATATGAGACACATAATAACACACAAAAAATAGAGAATAATATTTTATTCAAAAATATGGAATTCTTACATGTAGAGGAACTTAAATCCTCAAGCTCTGCAATATGCAAATTACATTAAACTATAGAAAATCTTCTTTTCCCAGTATTCACTCTTTTCCCAAAAAAGATATAAAAAATTAGAAAACCCCACCCATAAATAGCTCATTTTTAGTTTTGGAGCCAAAAAAAAATTGAATTATGAGTTTTGGCGGTCTAGCACTGAAAATTAGAATTTGAGATTAAAAAATTGAGTCTGAATTAGAAAATTGGAAATTTTCCAAAAATTGACCAACTTCCAAAAGCCATAACTTTTAATCAGGACTCCATTTTTCGAATCATTTGAATCGTTGGAAAGGTCTTGGAGTGAAGAACACATTAAGAACCTGTTTGCTAGTTCTGGAAATTTCTAGGCCCATACGGGACCGTTTAGTGCCTCAAACTAGACTCAAAAGATTTTTTAGGGAAAAAAGCAGAAACTGAAACATGAATAACTTTCAAACCGTGAAAGATCTTGACCTGATTATTTTTCCAAAGTGCTTATTTTTCTGTCATGAACCTTCCCTTAAATTTGTTCCTCCTCAAGCCTTCAAATTCAAAAGTGCTAAAAATAGCAATTGAGCAGAAAAAGTAGAAAAGTAGTTTTGAAATTTAGGAACTCTTATTCGACGAAAGGGTATCCAGAAATGCAAAAACATCTACAAAATCTCAAAAAATGAAACATGAATGGAAAGTATATTTTTGGGTGATACAATATTTCCCTTACACCACTGGATGCTCCTGCATCAAACACCCAGGGTAATTTCAAAAGTGACCTTGTCACATCTTAGATGGTTGAGGAAAACCCAAATGATCAACCTTTGTCTTAGACAACCAAGATGAATCTTCCACAAGAATTCCTCTCCAGTTCACTAGATATTCTTCATATTGCCTATTTTTGGTACTCCTTCCCACATGGCTATCTAGGATTGCTTCAATTTCCTCCTTCTCTAAAGTAGGTGTTGGAATGCCACACTGTTCTATTGTTGGTATTTCCTTTGCGCCACCTTCATGATACTCTATCAAATCTGAAATGTTGAACACAGGGGAAATTTTGACTCCATCCAACAACTCTACCTCATATGTGTTCCCTGAATCATGCCTCTTCAAAATCTTATAGGGACCACACTTTTTCATCTTTAATTTGTTATAGGTTCCCACTGGAAACCTTTCTTTCCTCAAGTGGACCATCACTTCATCACCAATTTGAAACTCCTTATACCTCCTCTTCTGATTTTCCTTAGCCTTATACTATGTATTCATCTTGTTAATATGTTCTCTTACCTTCTCAAATATATTCTTGATGTGCTCTACAAAGTATTCAGCTTCAGAACTTGTCTTCTTCTCTTGGTCCATCTTCCTCAATTTTGGAGTGGTCCTGGGACTGCCTCCATACACAATTTGAAATGGTGATCTGCCAGTGCTCCTATTGACAGAATTGTTGTAAGAAAATTTTCCTTGGGGTAAGATCAAGTCTGATCCCTTGGGTTTATCTCCTACCAAGCATCTTAGTATGCTACCCAAAATTTTGTTCACAACCTCAATCTTCCCATCTGTCTATGGATGGTGTGTAGAACTAAACTTCAACTTTGTTTTCAATTTCTTCCACAAGGTCCTCCAAAAGTACCCAAAAAATTTAGTGTCACAATCTAAGACTATACTCTTTGGCAGACCATGTAGCCTCACTACCTCTCTGAAGAATAAGTCAGGAATGTGGACAACATCATGGGTCTACCGGGATGGAATGAAATGCATCATTTTTGAAAATCTGTCAACTACCACAAACACTGAATCATTCCCTCTCTGTGTCCTTGGAAAACTAAGAACAAATTCCATGCTTATATTCTCCCACGACCTCTTTGGTATAGGTAAGGGTTGATACAACCTTATATTATGGCTCACTCCTTTAGCCATCTAACATACCCTACAACTCTTCACAAACTTTTTCACATCCTATGATAACTGAGGCCAATAATAATGCTCATTGATATTGGAAATGGTCTTATCCTAACTAAAATGTCCTACCATTCCTCCACTATGCTTCTCATTTATCAGGTTCTCCCTCATGGAGCTCCTCAAAATAAATAATTGACTTCCCTTAAAAAACATGCCATCCTAGATTATGTAATCTAACCACTTCATTCTGTTAACTATAACAGGCCCCTTGCAAGCTTTCCAAGCCTCTACAAAATTAGGATCTTTCAGGTACAATGTCTTGAGTTCATTGAACCCAACCACTTCAATCTACATCTTTGTCAATAGTGTTTGCCTCCTAATTAAGGCATCTGCAACCTTATTCAACCTCCCACTCCTATGTTTTAATACAAAGGTATAATTTTGCAAAAATTCTACCCATTTCATATTCCCTCGATTTAATTTTCCTTGACTATTTAGATATTGTAATGCTTGATAATCAATAAACAGAAAAAAATCCTTTGGCAACAAATAATTCCTCCATTTCTTTAATGCTTGAACTATTGCATAAAATTCCTGATCATATATAGAATACTTTCTCTTTGCATCATTTAAATTTTCACTAAAATAGGAAATGGGCTTACTTTCTTGGCTCAACATGGCTCCAATGGAACAACCACTGGTGTCACAATCCTCCTAAAACACCTTATTGAAATCTGAGAGGGCTAAAACTGATTGCTCTATGACCTTCTACTTCAACGGGTCAAAAATCTTCACTACTCGAGTACACCACTTGAACTCTTTTTTATCCCCTCTCATTGTTTCAATTAGGGGTGCACAAATACTACTAAAATTTCTAATGAAATTTCTATAAAAATTGGCCAAACCATGGAAAGACCTCACCTCAGTACCAGTTCTTGGGGTAGGCCATTCATGAATAGCCGCCTTCACCTTCTCTGGGTCCATCTCAAGACCTTCTGTCGAGACAACAAACCCCAAGTACACTAACTCCTTTTTCACAAAACTACACTTCTTCAAATTAATCAACAATTTTACTTCTCTCAACTTCTCAAAAGCTCTATGAATATGCATTAAATGTTCATCCAGTGACTTATTGAATATCAAAATATCATCTAAATACACAATACCCAAAATCCCTAGAAACTCTTTCAGTACGTCGTTCATGAGCCACATGAATGCACTCTATGTATGACTAACCACTTGTACATGCCCTCTTTGGTCGTCAAGGTGATCTTCCATTCATCTACCTCATGAGTCTAGATCTAGTGATATCCACTCTTCATATAAATCTTTGTGAAGTATTGTGCTCCACCTAAACAATCCATCAAATCATCCATCCTTGGCAGGGGAAAGTTGTACTTGATTGCTATCTTGTTTATGGCCTAGGATTCTATACACATCCTCCACTCCCCATCCTTCTTTGGTGCTAGTACTGTAGGTACTACACATGGGCTCAGCCTCTCTTGAATCAAACCCTTTCTGAACAACTCTTGAACTTGTCTATTCAACTCCTCGTTTTTTGTAGGAGTCATTCTATGAGCTCCTTATTTGGCAAGCTGGCTCTAGGGATCAAGTCAATCTGCTGACTGGTCTTCCTCACTATGGTAAACACTCAGGTACATTACGAGAAACAATGTATTGAAACTCATTCAATAATCAAGAAGCTTCTACTAGCAGATTCTCACTACCCTCCTTATCCATTCTAGGAATCAATGCATAACACATACACTTATGTTTCATACCTTCTAAAAATTTCCTCCCATCAACATACCAAACTCTAGCACTATTGCATACCTTTTCTTCAGCCTCCTTCAAGGGTTTCAACTTATGGCGAACTCCATTCTTCATCACGGAATAAGTGTTTGCATGGCCATAATATATAGCTCACCTGTCAAACTACCATGACCTTCCCAATAATATGTGACATGCATCCATGGAGATGATATCACAACATCACAGTAGCTCCCAATCTTGAACTTCACCAGGCACTGGTATTTCTACAACCAGACAATTTGATACGTATGTGGATGCCTTTCCCTCTTCAGCTTCAACTTTGTAACCATCTCTTCTATCAGTGCTCCCACTGTCAATAATGACATCACAACATTTTACTTCACATTTGTAGCTTGTGCGAAACATATTCTTCCTATTTTTTGGCTCCTTCTCTTTAGTCACTAGGGCTCTTCTAACCACCAGGGCTTCTCCCCTTTCAACATCATCTAAATGCTCAGATTGAGCCTCCTCATCTACATGTGCAACCCTTCCATGACCCTTCATCCTTCTATCTATCCTTCCTTGGTGTTTTGGGAATTCATAGGCTCGATTCCCTTCTTCACCACACTGGAACCAAGTTCCTCTAAAATCACCTCTTCTGGGTCCTTGTCCAGATCTTCCTCATCCTCTACCTCTTTGATCACTACTATTTTGATCATGAGGGCAGTAGATGTTATCAAAAGATCTTCCACTAGCCCTTTCACTTTGACTTGTCCTTTTTGCTTGCTGTCAAATCTTTTGTTCAACTTCTATTCAACTTTCAAAGCAAACTGGTACGCACCCTCAATGGTGGTCATTCTAACAAGTTTTAGATCCTCTTGAATGTTCAGTCGTAACCCATTAAGATAATGGGATACCTTCTCCTTGTTGGCCTCTACATGGCCTATTTTGATGATCATCTTGTGAAAATTTTCTATGTATTCTTTCACAGATATGCTTCGTTGCTTCAACCCTTGCAATTTCTTCAGCAAATCTAACTCGTAGTCCACTGGTATGAACTACTTCTTCAGTTTCTCCACCATGCGATCCCAATTGCTGATCTTTCCTTTTCCTCTTCGATTTCTCTCCAACTGGAACTCTTTCCAAAAAATATTCGCATGGCCCTTCAACTTATTTTTTGCAAACTTAACCCAATCTAGGTCCTCTACTTCATACAAAAAATACTCCTCTAGCTCCTTGATCTAGTCGATCAACTCTTCTAGGTCTAGACTTCCGGAATAATTGGGAACTTCAATTCTGGGTCTTTTTCTGATCTTTGAAATGGCCCTTATCAGCTGCATTTGATCTTGATCAATCTCATCTTCTTCCTCTTCTACATCTGAATCTTCCACTTCTTCTTCATCCTCTCTTTCTTCTCTCCTTCTCAGGTTTAACCCTCTTCTCATTTGTTCCTGCAATGCATTAATTTATCTCTGGAGGGCTCTGAAACCCTCGGCTACCAATGGATCTCTTCCACCAACATTTTTTCCAACTCTGTCACCTCTAGCATCACCATTCCTACCAAGCATCACTCTTGGATACATCTTGAATATCTCGAACCCAAAACCATGGTCCTAATGCGAACTACCTCCTGATTGACTATCTATCCACACACTCAAGAAAACCCGCTCTAATACCACCTGGCGAGGGTGCTAACCTGAGACAAAAAATAACAAACACAAAATAGAGAATAATATTTTATTCATAAATATGGAATTCTTACATGCAATGGAACTCAAATCCTCAAGATCTGCAATACATGTAAATTACAGAAAACTACAAAAAATCCCCTTTTCCCAATATTCACTCTTTTCCCCAAAAAGCTATCAAAAATCTAAAAACCCCACCCATAAATAGCTCATTTTCAGTCTTGGAGCCAAAAACACATTTGAATTATGAGTTTTGGTGGTCTGGCACCAAAAATTACAATTTGAAATTAAAAAATTGAGTCTTAATTCAAAAATTAGCAATTTTCCAAAAAATTGACCAACTTTCAAAAGTCATAACTTTTGATCTGAGACTTTGTTTTTCAAACCATTTCATTGGAAAGGTTTTAGAGTGAAGAATGTGTTAATAACCCATTCTATCAGTTCTGGAAAATTTTGGGCCCATATAGGACCATTTAGTGCCTCAAACTGGACTTGGAAGATATTTTAGGGCAAAAAGCAGAAATTGAAACTTGAATAACTTTCAAACCATGGATGATCTTGATCTGATTCTTTCACCAAAGTGCTTATTTTTCCATTATGAACCTTCCTTTAAATTTTTTCCTCTTCACACCTCCAAATTCAAAACTGCTAAAAATAGCAGTTGAGCAGAAAAAGCAGAAAAGCAGTTTTGAAAGTTGGGAACTCTTATTTGATGAAAAGGGTATCCAGAAATGTAAAAAATCTACAAAAAGCTAAAGAAAGAAAACATAAATGGAAAGAATACTTTTAGGTGATGCAAGATTTCCCTTACACCACTAGATGCTCCTACATCATATAATCACTTTCCCAATCATGATGTCAGCCAGCTTTCCCACCACAAGAACTATAGTTGGGTCTTTTTTTTTCTCACCTGGCTTCTTAAGGCATGCTTCCTTGATTGATTTTCCATATATGGGAACATCTTTTATGGCCTAAAATAGAGGTATTTGGAAATATATATGCTTCAACTAATCTAAAATGTCAAAGGTTGTGTCCTCCTTGTCTTCCTTTTGCTTGGAAACTTCTAATCTCTAAAGAAATGGTGGTTCTTGTTCAGTCTGCTTGACTGGGATTGGTTCAGGATATTTAGGTTCTCTTGGCTAAATGGGATCATTCAAAGGTTCTTCTTCCTCTTCCATAGGAAGCTCAGTAATAATAGTTGTGGAAGGAGTTGCTAAAGCAGTTCCTGAATGCAAGTGGATGTCACTCAAACTCACAACACATGTAGGGAATTGATTTGGATTAGCAGAGTATACTAGTTGTTGTTGTGGTTTGTTATTTGGGTTATGTGTGTGCTGAGTTGGTAGTTGAGTAGGATTAGGTGCATTTGAGCTTTAATTAGTAGGAAAAGGAATTATAGCAAGTTATTGGGGCTGAGAAGGTGACTGCATGTAACTTGTTGTCTAGTTCATCCATTGCTATCCTCCCATCCATTGATATGGGTTTTGCGAGTTTCCTAGAGGTAGCTGCCAAGGTCCTTGAAACTCTATCCAATTCCCCTGATGTTGCCACCACTCGGGTGGAGAGTTTTGATGATTGGTCCAAGCATTTGTAGGGTTAAACCAAGGCCATGGTAGATATCCTCCATAGTTGGATGGATATGGGGGCTGCCATTGGTTACTAGATGAATAAGAATTAAAATATAGCCCAACAAAAGATAGTGGTTCTGGTGGCATACCTTGTCTTGTAGCCCATGGCCTTATTTGTGCAACAAAGTAGACTTGATCTTATTCAATCTAGATTGTTTTTAACTCAATTGGAATTTGCTTACTATCAATATTAGCTACCATCTTACATCTGCAGTCCTTCTTTTATCTACAATGGGGGCAATATTTGTCAACATTGTCTCTATCTCCTCATGTTTCTTCTTAGCCTAAAGTGTACCTAGCTAAGTGGTTAGATTTTTTGTGATATCTTACTTGAAATCTTCCAACAAATGATTAATCTCCATCCTTGAGACTCCACTAGTGGATGACTTACCCATAGAGGATTGGTAAGCTCTCCCTTTCTTTGAACCTACCCTAGAATAGTTCTGACATATTTTCTTGATGTCTTCCCAAGGAACTTGGGTGATATCTCCTCTTGTCATCAAGTCCAAGGCATTAGTTCAAATATCATTAATTCCCCTTAGGAAAATTAGCATTTTTTATTCTTCATTAAGGGTATGGTGTGGAGATTTCTGTAGGTAGAACAAAAACCTTGAAATGTAATCCTCCAAGCTCTCATCTTCCATTTGTTGCATCCTAAAAATGTCATTTCCTCTCATGTCACTATCCCTGCAATATTCCTTGTACTTTTCAATGAACTTTGACTTCATGTCCTCCCAAGTATCCATAGTATTTTTTCCTAGGCTCATAAACCATCTTAGTGTAGCCTCTTTCAGAGTGGTTAGAAATAGCTTAACCCTTTAAGCATCGGTGTTATAGTCATAACTCCTATAGAGTATATCAAAATTGAACAAGAATGTATCAGGGTCTTCTATAACAAGTCCATAGAACTTTGGAAGTGCTAAAGAAAGAATATTTTTGAGGTTGTGAACTTCATTCTGATGAGCAATGGGGAAAGGAAAAGCTAGTTGGTTAGGTCTATTTCTATTTGCATCACCCATGTCTGCCTAATGGATTTCCAAGGAAAAAGGGTTCTCAATCATATTTTGGTCTTCAAAGGAAGCTTCAGACCTAGCCAGATCAAGAAATGCATCAACAAAGGGGTATGGTTCTTCTTTTTCTTCATTTCTTGGAATATTTGGAAGCTCTTCTAGTTGCGATGGATTAGGATTATTAGGAAGGAATCTACCATAAGCATCTCTTCTCCTCTTCTATGCATGTGGTATTAACTCAACATCAACCAACTCACACAAAGAATTGGTGAAAGAATAGTGGATCATTACTTTCCTAGATGAGGGTTGTTCTAAGAACAACTTTAGAAATACTACAAGAAGAAAAACTATCAATGAGTCCAAAGAACTTCCTGGTTTGAAACCATCGCTAACAATTTCACCAAAAATGTTGGCCTTCTACAATGATTTAACAACTAGGCCCTTACAATCATGATTCAGAGATAAGGCATCTAACCCAAATAACAATTCCAGTCATCAAGAAGGTGCATTTAACTTGGCAACCTAGGGACGTAAACTTGAAATGGGTCAACACAAAATGTCCATTAGGAACTCAAAGTAGCCATTTTCATTCTATAACTAAGAAAGACACAATGTTGAAATTAAATTGCTTGGAAAGGAATAACATTAATGTTGAACATCAACCAAAAACTATACTAAGTTGAAATGCATGAAAGAAATGAAATTCTTAGCAAACAAACAAGAAACTACTTTGTATGCTTTAGTTGTAGGAATAGTCATAGAATGGAATTCTATTGGCTGCAAGAACAATCAATGCCAAATTCTTAACTAATCACTGAACATAAAGTAATAACTAGGATCAACTAAACTAAAGGATGAATTTCTCACCAAGTGGGCCCCCTTGGATGAGTATCCTCTAAAACTAATGTAAACTCAGATGCTTAAACTTATAACTTCATTTTATTCATTAGAAAACATGAGTACAAAAGAGTAGCATAATTGTATTGTTCAAAACTTAAGAATGCAAGTACATCATCAGATCGCAGAATCCTTTTTGAGAAAGAGCATCTAATCCTTATTTATACTATCAACTAAGCAAGATGGACAACTCCACAAACTAGGAGGGTGCCATTTAGGGAAAGCAGGGAAAAGTGGAAAGGAAATTACACCTGCATGGAATCTGGTCAAACATGCATGTCCAAATGTATATTTAGCACTGCAATAATGCCCACATTTTCTCAACAACAATAAAGACCATTACAGGGTGGTTACATTCAATTTTCATGGGGAATCTCTTTCCGTCAGCCTCCTTTGACCTTTGAATGATTCCTTTGTTGGATGTTATGGTGCATGGCCAGCTAACAGTGTCTTTCTCAATTTAGTATCCTCAAATTATATATGCATAGCAATGTTAGTACGAACAATAATTGCATATCTATAACCACCATAAAGAAAATTCATTAACCACATGTAGAATTAATATAGATAGTCCATATAACATGCCAATGTCATTAAAGATTTTTAGAAATAAGATTAGGCCAAATGTATATGGTTTTGAGGAAATATCATAAAATGTCAACACTTAAAATCAAGGTCCATGACAACTTCAAAAAATAAATCATAAATTCTACCTAAAATTAAACCATAAACTAGACTCATCAAACCTCATTATACATCAATGTTATTCCAAACTAAAAATTGTTAACAATGACAACTATTGCCAAGAAACAACCAATACAAAAATATCCCCTACTTATCAAGTGTTGACAAAAAAACAAGACCACAAACATTTCAACAAATGACAACTACTGCCAACAATCTTACACAAGTCTCCTCAAGTGTTCACATCAATGACGACTGCCAACATCCAGGAGGAGCGAAGGAGAGAGATAAGCCTAAAATTAAATTGATGGACAAACTTGGTAAATTCCATGAGAAATCCAAATGTGAAGAGATTATGGGTGAATATCTTCCACATGAGGAACATGGAAGCCCTCACATGATTTCTATGAAGACCTTAATGTTTTTAATAACAACAAGGAGAATATTTGAAATGTTTTAGGTCTAGTGAAGGAGGGTGTAGTGTTTAATTGGTTTTTCTTGGAAATAAATCAAATTAATGTGAAGGTATAGTCTCTACAAATAGTGTCGAGAACAATAAAATGCTTGCTATCCTTGAGGAGTTGGAAAAAGATATAGGCCTGATTAAGAATGACTATGAGTCTTGTATCAAGGTGTTAGAGGGAAAAAAATAGAAATTCCATCAAAACCTTGAGAAGGTGGTACTCATTAGTGAAACTATTCTTCAAAATAGAACCAAGGGGCTTTGCATCTTGAATGAGAAAGTTAAAATTTTGAAAGATGAGGACTTGGCGGACTTGTTGAAGGACTTTGACACTGTTGATGATGTTATGGTTAAATGAAAATAGGGATCATAATCTACTAGATTGGGTCTGAGTACTCAAACTCCCAATCCCTCCAAGAATCCCTTGGATGTTTAGAAGAAAGAGTTTTTGTAGGTGATCAACCTTCACAATCATTTGTACAAGGACTTAGAAGTAGCCAAGAATCTCAAGGACTTACAATAGGCTTTTTTATATGGTTTCTTGATGGTTTCTTATTGGTAGGTTCTATTTTTTATTTGGTGGCATCTCTTTTTCAAAGGGTTTTGGCTCCCTTCAAAACCTATTTTACCTTTAATAAAAAACATAACTAATTCCTCCATATATGCTCTCATGAAAACTAAAAGTAAAGAAGAATAAATATATTTTTTTGTTCACACAAATTTTATTCCCTTATACAAAACCCTTCCACTATCTTACCACCAATACCTTATAAATAATATTAATAAAATTATACTCTCTAGCTCTAATGTCTATTTATATATTTATGTCTATTTTTCTAATTTTAAATATCCCATTTTGATGCTATGATATTACCAATCCAATGATACCCCCAAGTTCCTCTATCATTCAAAAAAGTCTTTGGGTCTAAGTAAAAACACTACAAAAAATTAGATATAAAAAACAAAGGACTAGGTAAGAATGAACAATTTCATCATAGATTCCTAGAACTACAAGAAGATAGGTAACACCATGGAGTAGCATACCAATTTGAAGAGGTCACACTTTTCTTATTTAATATTGCAAAATAAAAGTTAAAGAAACTAAAATTTATCGTATCCTAAGCCCCAAATAGGAATCATGTTCATTGATATATATGATTATAGAATTCTTTATAATCCATCACTTGATGCATAATTTTTAAATTCTATACAAAATTTTAGTCATAAAAATTATTAGTGAAAAAAGTGTCTATAATCCAATCATGATACATATTTCATACAAAGATACACATATAAAATATATAGAGAGAGATAAACATATAGAAAAATTAAAACTAAGCCCAAAATAATGAACCATATATGAAAAATATTATTAAACTATATCAATGTCCAACTATATCAAATTAAATGTCATTAAATTTTCAAAATCCAAATATCATCAAAGGTTCAACATAAAAAGGAAAATTTCTAATTTCCAATATCACAAACACATATAACCATCGGGGGAGGCTCCCTGGATGACCACTACCACATGCCACCATGTCTACTATCATGTGAACTTGTATGTGTTCTTAATTCAAACCTCAATCTAAAACACTATTGTAAAACTAGAATCAATCCTCATAACTATCCAATCTCCTCCCAAATTTTGGCATATGTCCACCTAGATTGGTTCATGTAATAACTCATTCCTCATACAAAAATTACATTAAAATACATCCATAGCATTAGTTGAAGGCATGTGCATAGCCCTCTAAGCCTCCCACTAGGCCAATTTTACATATACCCTTTCCATTTTGGCCTAAATGGTATCCATGTCCACTTGTGAAAGTTATAAAACTATACCCATATATGCCTCATATTACTAAGTAATATAGTGAAATGGTAAGGAAACTAGATGGAATGTGCATTATCTTGTGTGATTCAACCCACTAGCATAATCAGAACACCCTCGGTGACATGATACAATACTCTGCAATATCATGAATATAATTATTCACATAAAGACAAATTAAAATTAAAATCTCATAGTAAAAGTAATTAAAAAAATCAAATCATACATAATTGACCATCATGTTGCTCCTCATTGATAAACATACTATAGCATGATGTAATTGCAAGGAGAATATGTGAGTTGTAACCAATGGTTGGTATATCCTTAGGAATACCTAATGCATATATTTATGGGGCCCTCTTCCTATCCTAGGTCACACATACAAATTTGGGACCACCCGACATCATTCGTCATTATAATTTTAATAGGATCATCTTGCTCATCATCATCAATCTAGTCTCAATCCATAAAGGTAGGCCTATTCCTCGCCTCTCTTCAAGATATACATCTCTAATTTTTTTAATACAAAACTAGAGTGTAAGAGCCCTCTCAAAACAAAAATATCTCCATGATCATAATCCAAAAACTAATGAATAATCAATACTATTAAATATGACCCAATATAAACATATCATCTGCATTGGAAACTAATTAAGAATGTAGCATTCATGTAACATCAAGCAGTTCCAACTCATAAAATATCTGTTTCCATGCTATATAAGGGTTTTTTTTATTTCCATTCACCAGGTTGTTGTGTATATCCCATCAAAATAATAACATTGTTTCTACTACTATCATTGATGGGAGACCCAAAGGGTGGGGAATTGGAAAATGCTCACATTTCTAGGTTTGTACTACAAAAGTTTCTCTAATGCACTAGTGTGTCCCATCAATAAACCTTTATAAATAATCATACATATGAGAACATACATTGACCCCATACAAGTATTTAGTAGTGTTCAAGATTGTTAATTATAATATTTATGAATCCATACACAATGGTGGAGCCCTTTCCATCAAATAAGATAAGGACAATTAAAAGTAACTACTTATGCTTCGAAAGGTGGATTACCAAGGAAAATCTCACCATATGGAACATTGTCCTATGTCTACCTAATATGTCTTGTAAACCACTATACAAGTCTCAATCCTCTTGATGCATCATATTTGATTACCCTCAACATCTCCAATCCTAATTGAGAGACACACGATATACAAAATACCCTCTAGCATAATGGCGATCTATCTAGTGGACAATTGGAAAGTGTTAGTACATATGAATCCCACCTCTACACATAAAACATGTCCATGATGAATGAAATCAATTATGCATAATGTAAAATTGACCTACAAAATATTTATAGATTCTTTTAATTATGAAATAAAATATGTACAGAAAACATCCATTATTAATCCTAAAATAAATAAATTTTAACTTGACATTTAATTTAATCTTCACTATTATTCCTAAAATTACCTAATCTCTTTAATTTTTAGTTTCCTAAACTAACAATTTAACGTTCAAATATAATCTAACCTAGGATTCCCTAATTTATTAATCATTGATTAATTAGTATACATATAATTCTTCAGTAAATTGTCATTTTCCTTTACACATATCTACATTTGTAAAGATAGAGGCCGAACTGATGAAGTAGTTCCCATAAAAGTAGTATACCCCGATCAAAGTAAACCATATATCAGATGTTCACAAAGTAGGTAGACAGCAACTTTAGGAAAACAAGGCAGAACCAAATCTTATCTATTTTTCTTAACTGATGTCCAATCCTGTGATATAAATACAAAAAACAATGCCAATTGCAACGGAGGAACCCACAAATCATGAATAGTATTTTACAATGAAATGTGGTGGCAAGGAAAACGTCCAAAATAAACAATATTGAGATGCCCGCAAAAACAAGGTGACAATCATCCTATGTTCATGTTATGGAATTATTAACAAACAACTCAAGCTGGCCTGGATATCAATTGGGTGATTACAAAGTTTCTGTCTTTCCCTATGAAAAAATGCCCACTTCGGTTGTATTATAAAACAGAGCTATTTTGAAGTTAATGCCCGCTTTTGTTGTGTTATATTTAATTTTGAAGTTTGAAACATAGTTTGGGTATCAATGGCTCGTTCATACCTGTCTTCTCCCATGTTTGTATTCCTCATCCTGCTGCTCGTAGTGCAGGTAACGACTTCTCTACTGTAAAATTGCTTTGAGTTTTTGTTTTCTGTTCTTTTGCTTTAGGTGAGAATTATATGCTGTTGACGCACAGGTTTGGAAGGTATCAGCCCATGTAGTTGAGGATGATGTGAAGTACGTAAAGGTAATAATGATTACTTAGCTATGTAACTTATGCTTCTGTCTGTTTGATTTAATTGGTTTTGTGAGAAAAACTGGGATAAGTTATGTGTTTTGAATAATGATGCAACTGCAGACTTATGGGGGTGAACATGGCTATGGAGTGATGGCTAAGATCAGTAAGTTTATCTGAAAGTGTTCCGCACAAACATTCCCTGGTTTGATTGTTTTTTCTTTCCTTTTTTTTTTTAAATGGCCAGTTTACAGATTTTCCTATTACATTAGGCCACATTAAAATGTTAAAAAGCCTTTTAAACTACCAGGAAAAAATTAAAATAATATCAGTTTATTTTTATTTCATTCAAGCTTATGGTCAGCTTACTAATTCTTTTATGACATTATATAAAAGTAATAAATTAACTGCTTTACTCTTCTTCTTTTTTTTAAATTTAAAAATATTATGAGTCAGTTTGTTTTTTACTTTTGTCTTGGAATGAATCTCTTATCATATCGTGTATTTTAAATAGTGATTTTATTTTAAAATTGAGAAAAATTGAAACCATTACTTTTTCTCTCATTTTTATAAAACAAGGTACAATTTATCAATCTCGTTATTGTACATATCATGCCCACAAAAAAAGTGATAAATAATTGTCTTATTTTAAAATTAATAAATTTGAAATCCACAAGTATTTAAAGGTGTCCATATGAAAGAAGATATCATGTTGTGTGTTATAAACTATAAGATTTATGACATTATGATGTATGCAAATGCAGACTGTGATAAGGAATGCAATAGGAGATGCTCCAAGGCATCATCACATGATCGGTGTCTCAAGTGTTGTGGAATATGTTGTAGGAAATGCAATTGTGTTCCTCCAGGTACATCTGGAAACAAAGATGTTTGTCCCTGCTATGCAAATATGAAGAACTCCAAGGGTGGATCCAAATGTCCTTGACAAATTCCCATACTGATACCATGATCTTCACTACTTCCTTCAAATAATGAATTATGTATTGTCTTTACATATTACTAATAGTAATCTTAGAATCACCATTCTTCTCTTAGAAAATGGATGATATATTATTAAATTTATTTTGAATATGGGTGATAGACCAATAGTGTGTCCCATTTTTCAATGGATTATCAAGCAACTAAAATCAACATTTTTAGAATTTGACATATTATGTACATTTTTTAAAAATCATATAAATATTGTGAAAGCTTCTCTTAGTGAAAATGGTTGAGGCATTCCCAATGAGGCCATTTCTCTTTAGGCATTGAATGACACATAATAAAGTCATATTTTGAAGGAATTAAATACAAGGAAATAGAGGGAAAAAATATTTTTTCATATTAAAGTGAAAGGACTGAGATGCAACATGCATTTGGGAGATGAAAATTACAATAATAGAATGATCAATTATGCATAATGAAACAAAGAAAAAGTACATACTAAAATTTCATCTTTCATTAAGGTAGAGGCTAGTTTCCATGGAAAAAGCCAACTTTCGCATTCCTTACATGGGAAGGAAGGTTTAAACAATAGATTTAAAAAATAAAATCATGAAAACCTATTATTCACAATAAAAAATGTAATAAATACCCCTTTGTATGAAAATGATTAATAAAACCTACATATGATCTAATACAATATTATAAAATGATATCTTACAAGTAATTAATCATTAAATGTGAAATATAAAATAAAGTAAAATAAGAAAATAGTAGAAAGGGAATTTTATTCACATGGGGAAAACAATTAACTATTAAAAAAAACCATCAATGAACAATAATTCTTAATTGAAGAAACTTGTAATATTAACTCTACAAAACAAATATATCGCTCAACCTAGATTTCACAGTATCTTCTCCATCTCCTTCTATAATTCCTTGTATTCATGATGTGTGATATGATTTATGATTGCTTATGTTTTAAACAATCTAAAGTGTTGGTGAATAGGTCACAACCTTTCACTTTATATAATACACCATGTCTTATATTATAAGGATAAACCATATATGTTGGATTCTTATAAATGTTATTTTAGAGTTCTTACATTAAATTTAAACCTCAAATTTAGCATTATCATATAACAAAAGCTTTACTTCTGCTTCTAGATCTAGCCAACAGGTCTTAATTCTAATATTCTTCTTTAATTTATATAAAATAATTTTGGGCACCAATATTCCACATACCACATTGAATTCAACTTGATAATCACTTGGATTTACCTACCCAGCCTTAAGCATTAAATGTCTATTCAAAATTTTAATCGTTAGATAGATGACACTTGGTTTATTTATACATGAAGTTCATGCAAATTTATCCTCTTTTTTTTCCCTTGTCTATTTTGGTTCCCTATGAAATATCTTCTTTGCTTGGATTCACATACATCATTCTCCCTAAGTAGTAAAATCCAAAGTCAACCCTTGTAACATCAACTAATTAAATTTATATTTTTATTACAAAATTAACTTAATACAAGGGAAGACCGAGTCATATTAGTCAAATGAGAAATTATATAGTGCATTATTAATACTGTTAAACTAGAGAGGTCATGGGTAAATTTGATGTTTTGTCCCTCCTAAAAAGTCAAGATGGCTAAATCATAATTAATTAATGTTAAATAAATTGATCAATGCCAGGGTCAAACTTAAGGCATTGATCCTTAAAGATTGAATTGGTATCGAATATTTATTAACCTAACCCAACTTGATGTGATCATACTATAACTAGTATTTAACAATGGAGATGAGTAATCCTTAGAAATTATTATGTGCAATTTAAATGTCTCTCTATTCATGGGATTCTAAATTAAATCATTAGTGAGTGTAATTTTAGCAACCCACGAAATATGATGATTTTATTTTATGAGGAATGGGATAAGTATCTATGCTAATTATCTAATGACCAAATTCAAACATCTTGATAAAACTAAATAGTTTATGTTTCTTCCTACTTTGTAATGACAGAAAAAGTACTCCCTAACATGGCCTTGATTTAGTGTTGTAATGTGTCTGACATATTCACATTAGGTTTTGGACCCTCATGAACTAAATGAGCTTATTAGTGCCTTATTTAGAGTGTTGTAAAGTTTTGTAATACAATTTCACATTAATATAGGGTTTTATTAACTAATTGGGCTTATTTATGCTTTAATTGTCCTTACTTTACATCAACAAGCCCCATTTAATGCATCTTTTCGAGGATAATCCTGACATGAACCAAGAGCCAATCATAATTTAGGTGTTTCTAGATTGTGTGGCCCAAATTTAGTGATATGAGACTCATATGCCACCTTGGTTGTATGAGTCCCACCTAGGTTTTATGGCCTTGATCTGGATTTTGAATCATTCTAGAAGCATTTTTCAAAAATGTCTCCCATAGTTAAGCATAATGGGACTTATATGCCACTTCTGGTGTATGAGTCCCGTGTGGCCCAAAATCAAATTTAATTCAAATTCTTGGCAGTATTTTATTCTCCTAGATCTAATGTCAACTTGTAGTGTTGTAATTTTGGGAAATTTGGCATAAACAAGTATAAATAGAAGGTTATTTCACTCATTTCCACCTAAGAATTCATGAGATCAACCTAGCAAGTTGAATGAATATCCTTATAGAAAATTTGAGTTCATAAGAGCATACAAGTGTTTACAAGAGCATTCAAGATTCTTCAAGAGCTTATTATCAAGTGTTTTAAAGAATTTTTCAAGTATCAAGCATCATTCCAAAGTCATCATGCATCATGTTTGTTTTTATCTAACATTTATGATGTAGGTTTTAATGATTCAAGCTAGAATTCAATTCAAAATATACAACATTCAAGCAAGAGTCAAGATCTACATCAATTTGAACTATTTCATACATATTTTTAACACTTTATTTCTAGGGTTTGGTGAGTTACAACATTACATTTTGTTCATTCTTCATTCTCCATTCCTATTTCATTTCATTTCAAGGTTTGATTACAAAAAGGGGATTTGATCAAGGCCAACCACTTTCTACTAACAAAACAACATTCTTCCCTCTCTTTAGTGTGTGATTTGTAGATTTAGGCTGAAGACATATTGAGGAGCAAGTTTGGAGAAAATTTTCAAGTGTTCAAAGTTGTCCAAGTCGTCACCTTGCATTGGAGATCATTGAAAGACATCTATAGGTTGCAAATCATAGTTTCAGACCTGGAAATCAGGTGGAAAGGATAGAGTAGACATTGAAGAGAAGAATCAGACATTAAATTTCTAGAAAATCCTAACTATAATGATACACCACTTCTAGCATATGAGTCCCAATATAGTGAAATTTTCAATTTTTAGGAGTTCCGGACATATCTCTGCCAGATTTGTGTTCATACCCAAAAACCCTAATTTGGGACTAAATCACCCAAACTAGTGTATGAGTCCTAGTAGACATTAATTTTAGTGTTTTTAGAATTTCAAGTCTTCATTCAAGCCTCTTTAGGTTTCTAGGGGCACATTTCTAGTTTCTCAGGTTTTTATTCAGCTTTGCATACATTTCTAGGTCATTTAGTTAGGTTTTGCATGGTACTTTACACGCCATTTACATTTCTTGTATTTCCAAGCCATAGCTTGGTGGTGAACCCTTCTTTAGTTTCTAATCAAACCCTAGGAAAACCCTATTGCAAGATCTCTTTCTCCTTTGTATACCTTTGATTGAGATCTCTAGGGTTTTCCTTGGATGATATTGGGAGAAAAGTGTTGTTCTATGTCCTAAACCATAAAGCAAAAAATTTCCCTATTAATCATTTTGGTGAACCTGCATTTTGAACACATCATAGTCCTAAACCTTTCTTGTAATAAATTTTCATTAGGGTTTGCACTAGTTAATTTGCATCGAGGGTTTCTAAATCTTGCATTAGTAAAAGTGCATATAGGTTGCATTTTTGCATCTTGCATCATTGAATATAATTTGAAATCTACATTTGCATTTAGTCTATAGATCGACCAAACTAAAAAGCACTAAAATAACTCAAATTTTTTTGAAATTTATGAAAAAAACCCTCATTGGGACTTGTATACATCCTAAATTGCTCTAGAGAAAATTAATTAAATACTAGTTATTTAATTAATAAAAAAACTTATTTCCTCTACTGTATAAATAAATTACAAAGTCTATTTATATAGTTCATATTTCTTAATTCTTCCATTCTAAACCACTTTCTTCATTATTTGATTAAATAAAAAAATTTAACTAATTTTTTTTATTTGATTAATTCCCTCTCATTAAATTTGAATTTTTAATTCAAATTTTGTCACATTTCTCCATATTTTTCTAACCTCTTTCCACCTCATCTTCCATCTCACCATGTGTCACATGAAATTAATTATTCCTAATTTCTAAAATAGGCATTTATCCTCAACAATATCAAAAAACTTAGACACATGGCTTCTCCTTTCCATTTATTCTTTTCTACACTTGGCAAGCTTGTTCTATTAAAGGGGACAACTTCCTTATCTCTCTCTAACCTCCTTGTTTCTCACCGTTGATCTCTCTAGACTAAATCCTAATCATCCATTGCTGCCAACTCACTTGATTCCTTGTTGAAATCTATAAATAGAGGCTCATTTACAGCTTTTGATATAGAGAACATTGCATGTACAAATACTCTATAGAAATCATCTTAGCATTTGAGAGCTTAGCATTAGCATTTTAGTTTAGAGTTTAACATTTGCTTCCAAGTAGTGTTATAATGTCAATTTCATTTCTAGGAACTTAATTGTTGCATTAGCATTACATAATTTTCATAGCATCTCCATTAGCTTAACACTTTACCATTGCATCATTTCATATCATTTAGTTCATCATCCAACAAATCCATCAAATCATGTAGGTGTAGGCATAGTTTATGCATTCTAAAATTAATAGCTTCTCATTTCTTAGGTGTCATCCTAGTAATTCAGTGCACCCTTAAAATATGAGAGCACTAATACAAGATCCTTAGGAATACAGGAAGATAGAATGTCTTTAAGGAATTGTTTTATCAAATTGTGTTGTTAATTTAGATTTCCTTAATATATTACATTTTGTCTATTGTGTGTTTTGATTATTCTAATTCACATATTTTATCACACACATAAATTGGCACCCACCATGGGGCCTAGCCCCTATTATTTTAATGTTTTTCCTGGAAAGTATGCTTTACAAATTCAAACGTGAATTTCTCTGGCGCACCCGAAACATTCTCTGGTGCATTCACTAATTGTTCTAGCGCAACAACAAGTTTCTCTAGTGCATCCACACCATTTTTTGGCACATCAAGGGGTTTCTATAGTGCACTTACTATTTTCTATAGCTCATTTACTATTTTCTATGGTGCATTCATTGTTTTATGTAGCGCATATACCCTTTTAGTGCATTGGCTCACTGTAATGGCACATTTGATTTTCGCAACAACAAATTTCTCCCAAGTTTAAAAACTAATAAATATTTTTTATATTGTGTAGACATCATAAAAATTATCAGATACTTTGCTAAAACTCTTGAACGTTGTCAAAGAAACATTTATTGCAAACTACTAATAAATTTCATGCAGGTGTTGGAGTGATTTATTTCCTTTTGGCTTAATTTAGGAATCTAGACTAATTAGGAAGGAAAGAACACCATGTCTATTGTGTCTTCAATGAATGGTAGGCATATGATCTCCCCTTAAATGGGTGACCAAAAAGCTATACCCATTCTTTTTTCTTTTTTTATCCATAGAGGGCCTGCCTTGTGGGAAAAAGTAATCATCCAAGGGAACAACCCAACTAGTAACACATTGAACCCGAGCGACTTCCAACCAGGATATAAATTTGGGTATTTGAGGAAAGTTCAATTATCAAGAGTATTTTTTAGACAAGAATGGAAGCAATGGTCTCTTTCTACATGGATGATCCCCCACGAACGAAATTCCCATAATAGAACCCTTTTTGTAGAAAGGCCAAAATCCCTAGTCTATATGCTGGCGTAGAAGGTCTAACCTTTGAAGTCATCCCACATTTTTGTAGCTTTTAGTAGAGATGATAAGTATGCCATGGGAGATTCATGGGTACTGATGCTTGGCTACCTCAAAGAAGTGAGTGTCATGGAGGGGAGCCAGTGGGGTCAAGCATCTAATCATCCACAAAAAGTAGGTGCAGTTGGAGTAAAATCCAAGTGGCCAGAATCTAGTAAATATAGTCTTACACAGTCTTAGGATTTTACATGATTGATGTGTTTACCAAAGTGTTTTTAAAAAAACTTCAAACAAAAAATTATACACTAGAAGTGCAAAACTATGATTCAAAAAATATTATTGGAAACAAACCATTCTTTGACTGAAAACTAGAAAAATCAAATAAACTGGCAAGAAATTGTTATATTTCCCTATTTAGTGCATCCACTACTTATTTTGGTGCATTCACCACCTTTTCTAGTGAATTCACCTTCTATTATAGCACATTCCCAACATTTACCAGTGCATCCCTTGCATTCTATGGCACATTTACCAAATTATGCAGCACATACCCCTGGAACTTTAGCACATTTAAGATATTTTGTAGCACATACACCTAATTCTATAATACACACAAGCTTGTATGTGGTGCATCAAAGTAATGCTATAGTGCATCTTCCTTTTAGCGCATACACTAACTGTTACGGGGCATCCACCAAATTTGTAACCAGAGAACTAAATTTGACTCCTATCCAACATTTTAGAACCAGGTTTAGGGATCTTTTCCATAGATAATTTCTTTCTTCATCTCAACATTTCAATACACTTGGAAAAACTAGCATTTACAAGTGAAATCCCTTACCTAAACTTTGATCAAACATCTAAAAGTTCCCAATCATCATCAAAATCCAAATTTGATCATCAAGTTGAGTTTCCCCATCAAGATTCACCATCCTTCATCCAGAAACAACACACTTTACATCAAATTTTATTACCTTAGTCCCATGAATAGGATTCATTATTCTATTTGACCTAGGTATTTCTTTGGAACTCCTAAACAACAATCAAAATTTAGCAAACCTTCATCACTTTCATGCTCATTTTAACAAGGTCCCAAAAGAAAAAACTTAAGGACAAGCAATTTGAACCTCAAAATACCATGGGTGAATGAAAAGAAAATCCCTTTCAAAAAATTCCTTAAAATGAAATACAAGAAATAACAGAGGAGGAAATAGAACAAGCAAACCAAGATCCCAAATTTCACAAATTCCTAGAAAGGATCTTTGAAAAGGATGGAGAAAAATACCTTCTAATGTTAGCAAACCAAGGGGTCAAATTATCAGGTGATTTTGATGTCAACAAATTGAAGGGAACTCCCAAGAAAACTAAAATTGAAATACCCAATACAGATCAAGCTGCTGCTCTAACACATCAAATGAAGAACCTTCAACAACAATTGCAAGACATGCAAAGAGGGACTACCAAAAGATACTTGTTACAAGATATTTTTCCCTACCCTTTTGATAGGAATTTAAACATGATACCATTTCCTTCAAATTGTGACCTCCCAAAATATGAAAAATACAATGGGACCCCATACACCATGTGCAAGAATTTTAAACCATGAGTCTTGAGTTTTCTCATGACGACACATACTTGATGAGACATTTTCCTCACAGCTTGGGAGGCCATTGTATGGAAAGGTTTTCAAAAATACAACTAGGCATAAGATCCTTTGAAGAACTTGTTAACAAATTTATCACTCAATATTCATGTAACATTTCACATGAGATGGCCATGAAGGATCTTTGTAATACCAAATAGAAACAAGGAAAATCCTTTCTTTTTATTCTTACAAAGGCGAAGAAGGTTATTTGCTCAATACACTTGTCCCATACCTGAATAAGAAAAGATGGAGATTTTTATTGATAACCTTAATAGTAAAATGAGCTACAGGCTACAATTACAATGTCCCCCTAGCTTTGAGAATATGGTAGAAAATGGTGTCAAAATTGAAGAAGCTTTAGCCAAAAGAGGGGTATTGAAAATTCATAACAAAGGACCAAATAATGCTAGCTCTTCTAACCATCATAACAACAATGAGAAATCCAAATTTTGGATGAGAAACAAGAATGCCAACGATGGTTCCGTTGAAACACATAATGCTAAACTAGTCTTCAATCTATCAAGAACCACAACCAAGACCAATCAAAACATCAATCAAGGCACTAATCAAAATGTCAACCCGCGCAACAATAAAAATAGCCACAATCAAAGTAATACCACATCCAAATGTCCACCTTATCAAACACAATCGAACCACAAAAAATTCACACCTTTGGGTCAATCACTCGAATCTGCATTGAAGTAACTTCTTACAAATAACCTCATAACATTACCCGACACTTGAGGCTTAGAACCAAAAGTAAAATTGTCATGGTGGAATGATTCTTACTACCATGAATTTCCTTGGTGCAAAGGTCATCAAAAAAATAGCTACATGCAATTGAAACATAAGATACAATATTTAATAGATGACAAAGTCATACGAATAGAAGGACCCCAAACAAATATCGATCATAGAGCATTCAAAAATCCCTTACCAAATTATGATAAAGGGGAGTCCTCTACAACACACAACAAGGGGGAAAATGTAGTCTATGTCCATGACACTATCATAAATCATATCTCAGCAGTGGACGATCAAATGAATAACATTGAAACCAATGATAATCAAGACATTACTATATAGCTAATAATCCAATCTATGACATTCCAATTACACACCAACAAGACATCATTATCCTTGAAAATAAAATTAATGCCACCAAACCAAATATAGCTGCAACTGATACTCAATTCAATGTCATTAAAATCAATGGGAAAAAAGACAACATGCTAGTAAATGCGACCACGAGAGCATAGGCCAAATATTTCCTAAAAGGAAGTTCATATAAAACACCCACTGCCTCATCTAATCAATATAACATCGTAGACTAGTTACAAAAGATCCTTGCACAAATATCGATATTGGAACTACTCAATATTTCACCTGCCCACAAAGAGATTTTGGAAAAATCCCTAGTGGACACAACAGTACCAACAAATTTGGAAGTTTGTAAATTTGAAGCCATGGTGCAACATTTGAATACACCGCATTGCTTATCCTTTTCAGAAAACAATGTGCATCTATTTGTCATCCCCACAATGTCACTCTCCATATTGAAGTCCTAATTCATAAACATCATGTCAAACACGTCCTAATAGATGGAGGAGCCGACCTGAATATATGTACTTTAAAGCTTGTCCATGCCTTAGTATTTTCTGAGAATGCAATTGATTCAAAGAAAAAGACTACAATAAAATCATATGATGATGAGGAAAGATCTTCACAAGGATTTATTGTCTTACCTATTCAAGTAGGACCGATTTAGAAAGATGTAATCTGCCAAGTCTTGGACAAGGATTTTGACCTACAACATACTATTGGGTCGCCCATGGATCCATGAAATGAAAGTGGTCCCATCAACATACCACCAATGTTTGAAATTCCCTTGTGGTGGCCAAGAAATCACCATCTCGGCTAATTCAAATAGTCCTCAGTATTGCAACACCCTAAAAATTTTCCAAGATATATTTGTTCCTCATAACAAAGAAGCTTCACTTCCATCCCTTCCAATGATCAAAGCCAATCAAGTTCCTCATCCAAACTGTTGGTCATTTCCTCAAGCCATGATGGTCAATCCAGTTCCATGTCTAAACAGTTTGAGAAAAGGGAAGAAGTTATTCCTACATCCTCAAATCATGAAGCCCAATTAAATTCTTTGTCGAAACAATTTGAGAAAAAAAGTCCAAGTCAAAGATAAAGGTGTGGGTGAATATTTCATTGAATGATCTCTGTCTTTTACAACTCTCTTCCCCGAAGTCATATGGGCAACCCTCAACATCAACACAACAAACATCAAAACTAGTTACACTCTTTGATGGCTGGTTTGTAAAAGCAAGCACTATAGCTAACAAAGTAGAAGACAAGGATGTTCTAAATTGGCTCTATAAGGATGAAGAAGAGTCTCAAACAGCAACTACAAATGTACAAACAACACAATATGGAAAAGGCTTCACTATTTTGGAAAAGATGGGATATGAGGGAAAAGGCCCTATAGAAAAAGGAAACTAAGGAATTATAGATCCAATTCAACCCCTCCTGATCAATCCAAAAGACAAGTTTGGGTTGTGCTATAAAGAGGAGACAAAAGAAGAGATAACCCAAAGGGTGGTTGAAAGAATCTTGCAATTACAAGCTAGTTATGATCATAAAACTGATTCTAATGAATATGAGTGGGATTCATTATCAGAAGAGTCTTGTCATGAAAAGGACATTGATTTTGTACACAAGTATGCACCTCTACTCAAGGAGAGACAAGGTTTAGGTTCTAGACTACTTGAATTAGGATCACAACACATTGATGATTTCAATTAAGATGATTTGACTAGGAGTGAAACAGATAATTCAAAAGAAAGTTACCTTATAGAACTTGATTTTTCTATTGCAAAAATCGAAGACACCGCCATTAGGACTCTTACCATCTCTGACCTTAACCAGTCTAGTGATCTCTTACGCTTAGTACATCCTGAACTCATAGACTGGGACCAAACTGAGCCATTTGATATCCCTATATTTTCAAATGACAATGCCATAATTAATTTCCTCTTTGCCAAAAATCCCGAAACAGATTCCACCATTGAACGTCATAACAAAGCTTCCAAATAGGGAAGTATCAAATCTTCTAGCTACAAAATGAATAATACATGAAATAGATCTAATGGTGAAAACCATTCAATGCCAGTATCAGACCCAAAAAAAGTAAAAACAAAGAGCACATCCAACAACGAAAACCTCTTTGAGATGTCGAAGGATAGAAGATTTGATACTCTCCCAAAACACTTTTAAGAAAGATCATAGGTATTGATTAAACCCACACAGTCTGTCAATATCGGCAGTGCAAAGACAGTGAAGACTATCCATCTAGTGGCATCTTTGACGAACCAAGAAAAACTAAGCTTCCTTAAATTTTTCACAGAAAAACAAGTCAACTTTGGTTGGTCATATGTCGACATGCCATGGATTGATCTAGAACTCATCATGTTCATCACCTATCCTTACCACTAGGAGTAAAGCCAGTCAAGAAGAAACTAAGGAAAATGCATCCACATATTGCCCTATTGGTAAAAGTAGAGTTGAAGAAGTTGTTAGATGCAGGATTCATCAAACCCATTGACTATGCCAAGTAGATCTCCAATATTGTACCAGTCTCAAAGCCTGATAACAACTTTCATTTTTGCCTAGATTTTTGAGATCTTAATAAGGCTTGTCCCAAAGATGATTTTCCTCTACCTAACATAGACATCATAGTGGAATTAATGATAGGAAATGGCATGTTGTAACTTATAGATGGATTTTTTAGTTATAATAAAATCAAGATAGCTCCAAAGGATCAAGATAAGACAACCTTTACATGTCCATGGGGAACATTCTATTGGAACGTCATGCCATTTGGATTGAAGAACGTAGGAGCAACTTATCAGTGCACCATGAAAACAATTTTTCATGATATGATGCATATCTTCATGGAAGACTATGTGGATGATCTATTAGAAAAATCATATACTAGAGTAGGACACTTAGAGATCTTAGATAAAATATTCACTAGACTAGAGAAATTCAATGTATGACTGAATCCAAAGAGATGTGTGTTTGGGGTGATTTCAGCCAAACTTCTGGGATACATAGTTTCATAAATAAGGCATTGAGGTAAACCCAACAAAAGTTAAAGATATCATGGAGATGCCACCACCCAAAAACATCAATCAGCTATGTTATTTGTAAGGGACGTTCCAATCAATCCAAAGATTTATTTCACAACTAGCAGACAAGACCCATCCTTTTACTCACTTGCTGCACAAGAATGTTTCTTTCCAATGGTATGAGAAATGTGAAGGAGCCTTCAATTAATTAAAAAAATACCTAATGAGTCCACCTACCTTAGTACCACTAGCAGAAGGAAAGCCACTCTTGTTATAAATTGCAACAAATAAGATATCATTGGAAGCCTTGTTAGCACAAGAGGATTCAATAGGAAAAGAGAGGGAAATTTACTACATCAACAGGATGCTAAATGGCTATGAGATCAACTATACATCCATTGAAAAGGCTTGCTTGGAAATAGCGTTCACCACCCAACAGCTATGACACTACATGCTAACTCATACCATCAAGCTAATAGCCAAAATAGATCCACTAAAATACCTCCTTAGCAAAGCTAACCTAATTGGAAGACTGGCCAAGTAGGTTATGATACTAAGTGAATATGACATCAAATATGTGGATAGGAAAGCAATAAAAGGAAAAGCAATCACCGACCAATTAGCTGAGGCACCTATACCAAATGATCATCCTTTACACATTGAATTTCCATACGTTGATGTCCTCACCTTAACTGTAAAATAGTGAACATTATACTTTGATGGATAACACACCCAACATGGATCAGGGTTCAGAATCCTATTTTTCACTCCACAAGGACACACCATATCAAAATCATATAGATTGATGTTCCCTTGTACCAACAACATGGAAGAATATGAAGCATTAATCACTGGCATCAAAATAGTTGTAGAATGGAAAATTCCAGAGTTGCAAGTCTACGGAGATTCTCAGTTGGTCATTAACCAAGTCAATGATGATTATCAAACAAAGGATGACAAGCTGATGCCCTACAAAAGAATGACTGATGATTTTAAGAAATACTTTGTGAATATCAAATTTGAAAATATTTTAAGAGTGGATAATAAATCCGTTGATGCCATGGATACTATTTCTTCTTTCTTACAAATTCCAGAGAAAAGAAGTTGTTATGAGCTCATGGTGGAACAATTATTTTCCCCTACTTATGTCAATACTGATTCCCAAGTCATCTGTCACCTAGTTAATGCTAATATCTCAATCTATGGTGAAATTTATACCTACCTAAAAGATAACACTCTTCCACCCAACTTGTCTCGAAATCAAAAACAAAATTTCATTTGCTGAGTCACCCAACATACTCTTATTACAGATGTACTATATCGACAAGGTCTTGCTAGAACTCTCCTCTGATTTCTAGAACACGATGAGTCTAAAATGTCTTTACGGGAAGTTCATGAGGGTGTTTGAGGAACTCATTCAAGCAGTTTAACCTTAGCCAAGAAACTCCTTCATTTAGGGTATTACTAGCCAAACATGGAGGAGTCTTTTTAGTTCATCAAGAAATGCCAAAAGTGTCATATTCATGGAAACCTCATTCATGCACCAGCACAAGAACTTCAACCATTCACATCAATGTGGCCCTTTTGTCAGTGGGGATTAGATCTTGTTGGAAAAATTCATCCATCTTTGTCAAATGGACACAGGTTTATCATCAAAGCTATAGAATACTTTACAAAGTGGATTGAAGCCATTCCTCTAATCTCCATCATAGGAAAGAAAATTTTATCATTCATCCTCAATTACATCATCTTTCAGTATGGCATCCCTCAATCCATTATCACTAACAATGGAAGACCATTCAAAAATCAAGACATGGAAGAATTGTGTGAGAAGTTCAATATCCATCATCGCTTCTCTACACCATATTACCCTCAAGGAAATGGTCAAGTAGTGGCCTCCAACAAAACTATTCTTAAAATATTGAAAAAAATGGTCAATGACACTACATGTGATTGGCACATCCAATTAAACCCTGCTCTGTGGGAGTACCACACCAATATTCGCACACGAAGAGGAGCCACAACATATGCTCTTATGTATGGCTCTGAAGCCATTACACCCATTGAGGTTGAATTACCATCACTCTGAGTTTCATTGAAGGTTATCATCTCTAATGAGGACTATTGGGTATCTATATTGCGAGAACTGGAACTATTGGATGAACGACACCAACATGCAGTGAAACACCTAAAAGCCTACCAAAAACAAATGTACAAAAGTTATAATCATAATGTCAAACCCAAAATATTTGAAGTTGGTGACTTGGTATTGAAGGAGAACCTGCGCAACCAGTAGGATAGGGAAAAGAAAGGAAATTTTGAACTGAATTGGTTGGGTCCCTTTGTCATTGTGTCGATCTATGGATCAGGAGCATACCAACTATCCACACTAGAAGGGTACCTATTTGAAGATCCCATGAACAACCTCCATCTCAAGAAATTCTACACATGATTCATCCACTGCATCAATAAAAGTCTTAAAAAAATCAAAAAATATTAGAAAATGTCCTAAAAAATGGTTACCTTGGTGAAAACATGGCAAATAAGCATCTCCGTGACAATAAAAAATACAAAATAAAAATACAAAAAAATCAAAAAAGGGAAAAAATACAAAAAAATTCAAAAAATAGAAAAATACCAAAAAAATCATAAAATCTAAAAAAAAAAGTGCAATAAAAGCAAGTTGTGAAAACCTGGCAATAGGCACTATTTGTGATAGGCTAGCTTCTTGCTCTATTGGAACATGTATCGACCATTGGCTCTCTGCTATCACTATCCACATCCTCCATTTGAGCCTCATGTACATATTCTGGTGTGACGGTCATGTCTCACTTTGGCTTGTTGATCATTGTACCTATCCATAATAAATTCGTTTGTTTCCATTGGGGGAAAAATCTTGAACTCACTGGGGGAAATCCATCTTTGAGCTTAAAAAGGACAGACAAACAACAGTATGACAACATGGTAAAAACACAATAATCAAGTGAGCTGCAACATTTAACATCAGTCAAAATCACCAAAACCAACCATTTGAACCAAGAACAAAAAGATCAATTGAAAACATATTTCATTTGGTGATGATCCTTTGAATCACAGTTTTATCACTTTAACACAAATGTTCAAATTATTTGCATTACGATTTTTGTTATCATTTCTCGGGAGCAACTCAAGGATGTCAAGAACTAGAGAAGGTATGATCAAGAATGATATTTTTAAGCTATGATCAAGAATGATATTTTTCTTTGTCTGCTATTTGTGAGTTGATCATTAATACTATGTGAATCATCATGGGACATGCTCTACAAAGTATCACTGATGACAGTTTGGATTAGCATAGGAAAATGGTTAACTCTTGTTTTTTTATGCAAGTAATGGTCAGGTCATCTCAGTTCAATTATACCTAGATGCTTGTGTTAACTTGCACTATCAAACATCATGAAAGTAGTACTTAGGTCATCATGGTCTTACCATTGATGTTTGTACTCACTTTCAACATTTCAAAAGCTGAATGATGATACCAAGCACAATAAATTAGTTCTTGGGATGACAACATTGCATTATTAGGTTTGCATGTTTAGGTTGCATTCATGCTAGGTGCTACAGTGGTATTTAGATATTTCTCCAAGGCTGGTACAATATTACGAGTGATGTTACTTCTATCATTAATAGAATTGAGTACATTTGACATTACCAAAAAGATCATTCACATTTAGATGCATAAGCATTAGGACATCATTCATGCATCATCATATCATTTCATCATTCATTAGGTCATATATTTGCATCATGAAAAATCCAAAAATAAAGCATTACCATGTCATTTTCTAAGAATTCATTTTCCATTAGGTCATATATTTGCATCATGAGAAATCTAGAACTAAAGCAATACCATGTCATTTTCTAAGCATTCATTTTCCATTAGGTCATATATTTGCATTAAGAAAATCCAAAATATAGCTTTAATCATATCATTTTCATCCATATACACATTTAGTCATACATTTGCATCACAAAACATCCACAATGAAACATTTCCATTCATCCATTTCATACATGCATTTATACATTTGCATCAAAAAATACAAAAAACAAAGAGTACCATGCATATCATACATCATAATAGAACACAATCCATAAGAACACATAGAATTATGCATCATTAGAAAATCATTCTATCCATTCATTTTGACACCAAAATTATTATCCATTCATCCATCTCACATTTTGCATCATATATTTCCATTAGAAAAGTATAAAAACATAGCATTTAGCACATTTCATTCACATAATAAAATTCATCATATAGGGAATATAGACATCATTCATAAAGCATCATAGAATCATAACACATGTTGCAACCATAACATATCATATCACCATCATATAAAACATCACATAGCATACATGATAGAAAATTAAATGCATCCATCATGATCAACACACATAAGCACATAGGTCAACCGTCATCATTGCTACATATACATCTCAAAATAATGTCAAGTGTACAAGGATATCTGAATATGAAGGGTTACATCATGACATATCAATGTATACATGTACAAATCACCATAAACATCAAGTATTGGAGCTATGTAGTGCAACTCCCAGATGGTACTCGCATCCCATGACCAGTAGCTCCCCCTACACCTGACGGACCCACACCAGGATCTCTCTGACCTTCAAACAATGGCTATGTAACACTCACACTAATTGTCTAAGACTGAGAACTACTAGACCAAGACTACACAAAGCTCTCTCATTGCTTTGGAGGGACCACCTCATGATACTAGCCTGTATAGAACTCGACCTCTTGGGTAGTGTGGCGAATCTCTCTGAAATAATCTGATGTCCCAGTAGCTACTGTAGCCTATTGTAGTCTCTTAGTGATGGCCTTGATCTGCTCCACCCACCATCTCAGGGTATCTCTCTCTGTAGTTAGCATGTAAACCTAACCCTTCACCTGATGCACCTATTGCCTAGTAGCATCCCTCTCAGCCATCAAAGTTTGTATCTATCCTTGGGCCTATGAGAGTTGTTCCAATACCTATGGAAACACCTATCTCTACACCTGCAATTGCCCCTGAACCTATGTCAGATGGCCCTAAAATTCATAGACCTAAGCCTAGAAGGCTAATATCCATGACTGTACTTGTTGAGAAAGCAAATGTATCTATACGCGTTGTGTTGCCACCACTAAAGATTGCCTCTTATGAGGCACTCTAACATCTAACATTGGATGGGAAACCCCTCCTCCATTACTACCACCACAATCATCCCCACTGTCATCCCCACCATCATCACCACCTCCTCCCTCCTCCATCTGGGAGGTCTATCCCCATCATCCTCTAGTGTCGAAACTGGCTCATCAGGCCTCAAGATCCATGAAAATGGATGCCCACTAAAATATTGTGAGTACTCCTCGGTATCCCTCCACAATATCTGGATGGTAGTCCCAAATCATTTGTTGTAATCTGCCATACTCATCACATGCAACATCATAATATAAGGTGGGTCCCCACTCAATAACATCATTTTGTCTCCATGCATACATAACCAATCCTTGGGGCATCCCCTACAATCTACCATATTGTTTAAGCACCCTCATCAATAGGAATCTCTCAATAATGAAGCATGTCCATCCAATATGATATCTATCTGTGCAAATATAGAGCATCTACAAAGTATCCTCAGCCCACTCCTCATAATATGCATATGCCCACCATGTAATGGAATCCAGATCATCCAACACATGTCTCCAATATTCAAATTCTCCCAGCTTATGTTGGACAACTGGGCTTACATAACCATAAACATACAGTCTCCCAATCGGCTGGAATTTGTCTATCTCTGGACATGTCATCACTATATGCTCCCAAGCCCATGTCTGTAATGAGGTCACTCCTATAGATAGACTGGTTCCTTCAAGGTAAACTACCTAATGTAAATCATGATACAACTATGTAAGCATACGCGAACCCCAGGAGAATCAAGTCCCAAACT
>VDFB02000015.1:362390002-362463729 GCA_007258455.2 Sequoia sempervirens
GATATTCCTTCGTCCCATCATGATTTTGAAGAAGGCCACGCAACCACCATAGATGCCAGCTAGGGTGTCATCAATATGTTTTCTCTACTTGTAAATATTTGTTAACACCTTCTGCCTAATTTGCAATGGCTCGAACCATTCCCACGGTTCGAAAGCTCTAGAGGAGGGAAGAATTTCATCGCTCACCAACCTGTCCCAGGTGTACTCCATAATAGTCCTAGTCTTCTGTAGCAGGAGGTTGGTGTCCTCTTTATCCTGTGCTAACACCTATTTCAACCATTCAATTTTCATGAAAACATCCTTCCCAGTCGACAAAATTTTCTTAATACTTTCATCACCCTTAATTTTTACTCCTTTCAACCAATTCATACTGGCAAGGGTGGAAGCCTTCATCTTTTCAAATTCAATTATGGTCTCCTGAGGCAAAGGATTGGTGGCAGAGGAAGAGGGATTGATGGATTGCAGTGGCTTCATTAATTCCTCCAAGTATCTCTTGAGATTCTCATTTTCTCTCTTCAGCTCCTACTTGGTTTTTACTTCCCTTCTCAATTTGTCCACAATAACTGTACTGGAGACCTCATAATCTTCAATGTCCTGCTCAACCAACGTAGGCCCAAGATTGAAAGTCTGTATATTATAAACACTTCCAGCCACATCATCTCTGTTTTTATTTGGGACAGGGGTAGCAACATGAACAACCTTATTATGTGCCTCATCCCTTTCAACTCTCGAGATTACTCTAGCTTTATTTTTACCCTTTTCCTTTCCCATCCTAGCTAGCAGTGCATCCCAATTCGGTGGACTATCTTCCACAACCACCTGTTTTCTCTTTAATTCCCCGTCAAGCCATTTAGGGACACTGGACTCCAATTTTTCCTCATCTTGCTTATCCACATTTTGTAGATCTTATGCTATTTCCTCATTTAAATTTAGTTTATCGGAAGTTTCATCGACTCTACTTTCCTCTTCTTCAACATGCTCCTCCTCCTATTCCAGTGATGGATCTTTCACTACATCTTCTTCCCTTGGAGGAGATTCAACTACCTTGGTTCTAATAGGAGAATCTTCATGTGCAATCATAGGGGATTGCATTATCTTTTCAATCTCTGCCTCTGCACTATGGAGATCACCTGCATGTAATTCTTCACCTTCAGTATCTGCATGATCTTCAACATCCTCCTCCTCACCCGGTTCACTTTGAATTTCATGAATGGAAGGAACATCATCATGTTGCTCCTCACAAGAAACCACTCGAGGTAGGTCAGCCCTAGGTACACTCTCCCTAGGAGGAGTCCTAGACTTCCTTGCATACACTTTGGCCTTCTCCTTTGAGCTTTCAACTTTTATTACCAGTGGGGTGGCTATCTCCTCTGCAACCTTGGAGCTTGTCCTTTCTAACAATTTTGTAATTCTTCTTCTCTTTAGCACAGGAGCATCGACCTCAGGATTTTGCTTCTCAACCTCCTTATGCTTAGACCCTTCAATCCTTTTCCTTCTCTTGGCCTTCGACCTCCTTTGTTTCACAGTTCCCTGGGTCTCCTCTTGTTGAACACCTTTTGTCTTTATGTTTGATGGGGAATCCAACTTACCTTTTCCCCTAGGATCCTGCTTGGCCGATTCCTCAGAAATAGAATGGGGATTCAAGTCTCCCATCAGGTTGTAAGTGCATTGCACACCTTTATTCTCCAACTCCCACAAAGTGTGTTTGAGCCACATCTTGGTAAATTTGAGAACTGGATTCATCAGTTTTTTCAACTCTGTTTGTTCCTCTTCCAACCAATCCACATCACCAATTGGTTTATCATTTATGGCCTCATAGGCATGATCTTTAATTAGGTTCCCATCATCCCCCAACTGATCAGGGACTGCCCTCACATTATGCAATCGGACTGCTTCCACCGGAAGGTGAGAGAATTTCTTCTTTTAGACCTCGTACTCATCATTGCAGTTGGCCTAGTAATCCTCTAAGTTACCTTATGGCAATATTCCCTACTGGCCTTCTTCTGAGCCTCTCTTGTGATATCAAATTCAGACCTTTGGGAGTGGAGAGACATGCCTAGAGTACTCAATTCTTCCTTCAAAGCTTGGGCAGAACCAATGGAAGGACATACCTCCCCAGTGCCAATCCTTAATTGGAAATCTCCACCAAATCCAGTCTTATGCTTATCCTTCTTGACAATTGCATGAAAATCACAAATCTGCCTTGTTACTTCCAGCAATATAATGTGATTATTGGGGTACCTTGGAAGTCTATATGGGGCCTTTTGACAGCCATCAATCCGAATGTAGGAGAAGGTTGGAAATTGAATAAACCAAGCTCCATATTTCTTGATGAGCTCCTTGGTTTGATCTGAAATTCTGACATGCTTCACCTCCTAAAGCATTCTGGTGATATGCATGGTGAATGCATCATTTGCACTCCTATAATTTGAACCTCACCAATGCAACTAAGGGAAAAATTCATAAATAATATCCTGTCCAAAGGTGCCTCTTGTATCCAATCCCCTATAGGTGTGGAACCTAGCAAGTGCATAGACCAAATAGGAGGTCATTGTGAAGGTCTTTGTCTACAACATACTGGACAACTGGTTGTGAATAACTTGGCTGATGACCCCTGCCCAATGGTAGTCAATTTGATCTCATTCCATCCTTACAATGGCATGGCACATCCAATTCTCAAATGTACCAACACTTTTCAATCCAACCACCCTGCTAAGAAACATGATGGCATCATAGTACTCCTTGAATTTTCATCTAAAAAACTGCTTTGGAAATTTGGAATAGTGTGACTTGGGTTTCTCTAGCCAGGAGTTGACTAGATGCTGTGACTTCATAGTCTGGTCATCGTAAAACTCTTGAGCTACCTGAATGGTGAATCCCACCACATAAGATCATTCTGGCATATTAAATGTCTGGGCAATGGAGACCGGGTTGATATTTACAATAATTCTCCCTTGAGGACCAATTATCCTCTGTGTGTCCTGATCATAGTGCCTTGTGCACTCAAGGACTAGCTCATAACATTGTATTGTAGAAGGGAAACTGACCACATGGGCGAAACCTGACTCTTTCATTCTTCTAATCACCAAAGGAGGAACCTCAGCTGACGTCCTTACTTTAAATTCCTCATAGTCCCAGAGGCCAACGTTGGTATTGGTGACTTCTGACCATATAGAAGTGATCTTACTCTCAGGGACCTTACTCTTAATGTCTAGCTTGATCTTCTCTATATCAGACAACGAGGAACTAGCTGCCGCCTTGCCTAATTCGGCCTGTATTCAACATGAAAAAATAATAAAAAATTATAGGGAAGAAAGGTTAATCCATCAAAATACCATTAGAACGCATCTCAGATAAACAAGGTGTTGTTAAAATTCCTATAAAATGACTACAACAAATTTCGGGTTTCAATGCCACCCGCAAAATCTAGGCCAAAGAGGAATTTTGAGAAATTCTAGTCCACTTGGATTCCAACAAAATAACAAAGAAACACCTACTTAATCACTAGACTCAATCATTTTTATCAATAAACCAAGTGGGAGATCCAAACATGACATGAATAAACCAGAGAATGCATTGAAAAACACCAACATGTCACATTCTTCAATATTCCTTTGCATTTCATTAGAATTTGGGGAAATCTGTGAGGGATTGATTTCCGTGAAAAACAAGCCAAATTTGATTTTTAGGAAGTCTGGGAGATAGTGGATTTCAAAGAAATTTGGACCTGGTGGACATCTGTGGGTAGCACAATGTTTCGAACCATAGGAGAATCCGAAGTGAGGGCTTTGTCACGAGTTGAGATCTCGCGGAGAAGTCCTAGAGAAAGATAGGTGTCACACCGAAAGGTCTATCAGAAAAGGGGTCTTGCCAATACATGGTGGTTTCAGTGTAATGACCCGACGAAAAGGGACATAGCAAACAACTCAGCATGAGCCAAGGGTGGTCGGTGTAAGGTCTCAGCAACAGTTACAGGTGTCACTAATCAGTGGGCCCAAGCAAACACCTCGGCCAGACTCAAGCTTTCAGTAGGAGGTCCCAGCGAAAAGGAAATATTCTGCTGACTAAGGTTTGGTTTGAGTTTGGCTAAAGGTCTCAATGAAAAGATCTAGGATTGCTAAGAATAGAAGGCCTCACCACAACGTCTTGGCGAACTATGATAGTCATAGAAAAGGGAAGGTATCAGCCAAAGTTGGAGCCTCGTGGAGAGTTCTGAACAAAAAACGGATGTCTCGGTGATAGAAAGGAATACAGCGCGACGAAAGAAAACACGCTCGACGGGAGGTCAAGCCGAAGGACGGATAACCTGGTGAAACAAATGAACATCGATCAAGCCAAATGGATCTCGCCATGACCTCTTGGTGAACAGGGGTAGTCTTACCGACAATGAAAGTGAAAAACATGCCAGTAAGAGATTTCTTTGTGGGGTGAGGTCCTAGCGAAAGCGAAAGGTTTCACCGACTGATGGGCATACAAGATCTTATCAGTGTAAGAATGAAAATATCATGGTGACCTGACATGAACAAAGAAGACTACTTCGGTAAACCCCAGAGTAGTTGATATGACATCTCAGCAAGCTCGAACGATCACAGCGAAGGGAATCTGGAAGAGATGGAGAGTCCTGAATTGCGACACTAAGACATGATTTTTCCCAGACACTGAACCAACTGAGGATTTCAAAGAGTTTAAACTAGGGCAAGCTAGGGATGAGCCCCTTCATAAATTTTCTTTGTATTGCGGGCCCGTTTTAAGGTGAAATAACCAGACATGGCCCTAGGTTTCAAACCTCACCATCCACCAAAGAGCACGGGAAACTCTAGAATTTAGTTGTTCCAACTATTAAGTCACCGCTAGGGTTTACGAATTACTCTCAGGCAAGATTCATCAAAATGCAGTTGGACATGTGAACTCAAAACTCACCCGGGAGACAAGAAGGATGTAGCACCGAACAACCCCCAGCACAAAATATATGAATACATAGGAAACCAAAACCTACAAGCCCCCATAATACTAACGTGCCATTCATAAATCAAATCAAACCAGAGCAATCAGGCACATACAATTATGAAGTAGAAATTGGTCGTAGAAGTAACAAACGCGAAGCTCAAGGATGTCCACAATGGACATAGGCAAAAATGCACAAGAAATAGCCACCAAGTCAAACAAAGCAAGCCCAAATGCCCTAAAAAAAGTCAATTAATCACAAAAAAGCACCTCTTAGCTCAAATGATGGCAAATAATGAACATAATGGCACAAAAGATCCCAAAATCAAGTGAAATACATTTCTCAGAGCCTGCATGGAGCCATTAATGCACTCGACAAGACAGTTATGAAGCTTGGGAGGCCAATGACAGGGTGGAATTTGGGAAATTCTGACCCACACAGAAATACGCAAAGACCCAAATTTTCTGAATAGCAATATCTAGTCGGAGTCCAAGCAGGATCCGGGAAAATCCGACTAGGGCGAAAAATCCCGAATCAGGGAAAAAACCCAAAATTCATCTAGAACTTAGGATTTTCAATTAGTATCCTAGGGAAAACACTTAGGCATTCAAAATAAACAATTTAAACATGTGCCCAAGTAAGAAAATACCCCAAAAGAAAGGGCCAAAACACCAAAACCGAAGCGAAAGAGGGTCCTTGCTTATAGCGGGGCATGTGTGCAAAAAACTGCACAACAATACCTTTCTCCATGAATACTTCTAACGCTTGAAGGACCACAAATGTCAGTATGTATCAGCTCTAGAAAATTATTTGAATGAAAATGTTTTCTCCGGAAAGAGACTCTAGTCTGTTTACCCATATGACATTCCTTACAAATTACATTAGTAGGCTTTACTAATTTAGGAAGATCTCTTACTACCTGAGTAGAACTTATCTTGATAATATTGTCAAAATTTACATGACACAATATCCTATACCATAACCAGCTTTCATCTATATGAGCAATCAAGCAACTTCCACTAGTAGTATTCAAATGAAAAATGTTACCTTGTGTTTGTTTTCTAGTTGCAATCAAGTTTCCAGAACTTCCACGTATCTTACATCTTCTGTCTTTGAACTGTAGATCATATCCCTTGTGAACCATCTGTCCAACACTCAATAGATTGTGCTTTAGACCTTCAACATAGGGGACATCATCAGTGTTGTCCTTACCACCAAGGAAAATGGATCCTCTGCCACAAATCATACTATCATTGTTATCTTTGAATCTGACAACTCCACCATCATACTGTTCCAAACTCACAAATTTTCTTTTATCACTAGTCATATGATGTGAGAATCCACTATCAATGACCCACTCATCTTTTTCTTCAACTTGAGCTACAAGAGATTTTTCATCTTTAGTAGATTCAATAGCCACAAGATTATTTTCAATGGTAGAAATGAAATCCCAATGATCTTCTTTTCCATTATCTTCATAAGATTCTTCATCAGTCACTGCTTCTTCAACAAAGTAGCATCTCTTCAGAAATATAGAATTCTTAGGTTTAGATCTAGGAACTCTTTTAGGACATCTTGATGCAAAATGACCTATTTTACTACATGAAAAATATTTTATAGGTAATGCATCTTCATACTTACCTTTTCCTCTGCCTTCTTGCTTTGCAATCAACACTTCTAGTTCTTCTACTTCCCTTTCTTTATCGTCGAGTTGTTTTAGTTCTTCATCATACTTGGATACCTTCTTGGAACTCTCTCTCATACTATATCTTTGTCTGTTGTTTTTAGAGAAAGTAGCCTTAAATGAAAATTCAATCTTTGGTATGGATTCACCAAACTAACTTATCTCAAAGGAAACAAGTTTCCCAATAAGCATATCTCTTGCCAACTTGTTTACTAATCTGAATTCTTCAATAGCATGAACCTTCATTTTGTAGGAGGGAGACAAGGATATGAGTACTTTAGCCCCAAATTTCATCCTCATCCATAGAACCATTGGCACATGTAATACCCATCACTATCTCATTTACTCTCTGCATAAAAGAAGTGATATTTTTATCTTCACCCATCTTAAAATTCTTGTACTTTCCTTTCAAGCTTTGTAGCTTAGCCATCTTCACCTGTGCATCTCCTTCATACAAAGTTTCTAGTTTCGTCCACATTTCATGAGCTATATTCAAACCTACCACATTAACCATCTTTGAATCTGTTAAGGAACTCACCAAAGCTTCAATAGTCTTGATATTGCTTTCAACTTCTTTGATCTCATTAGCATTAGAGGGACCATTTTGAGGAATGACATATTGATTTTTAGTAATCTTCCAGATAGCATCACCAATACACATCAAGTGAAATTGAATCCTAACTTTCCACAATGAGTAGTTAGAGCCATCAAGTCTACGACTGTCCTTCTAGAATGTAGTTGCCATCTCAGATCACCTCAAGAAGCTGTGGAAGACTTGTGGAGGAACGCAACCTGAAATACAATTGTTGGCGAAACAAGGGCGCACAACCTAAAAGGGGTGATCGGGTTTAGATAGAAATAAAAAGAAATTTCCACTTTTAATTTTCAGCGGTCTGGATGTGATGGGGACAGAATTAACCAAAATAATCAGCATTTAGAGACAAAATGCATGCGATTTTTTGTGTGGAAAACCTGTTGGGGAAAAATCACAGTGGATGTTAGTCCACAAGATTATACTCTGCTAGAAGTATAAAAGAAACAATAAGGGGAATGCACATGCATTCAGGCACACTGCTTAGAGCTCACTGCTCAATTAAAAAAGAGGACTCACTGTCCAACAATAAGGTTTGGATTAAAGACCATCCAAGATTTGTGAACTAAGAAAATAGCTTCTTCACAAGCCTAATTATAGTTCCAATTAAGATCAACACTTCTTCACACTTCGCACATTCTTCTTCAAACTATGCTAAAAAATTAAATGATATTAGCACATACACACACAGGAGCACACAAAGCATCATCACCAACACTAAACTAGTGGCCCTTATATATCAACTACACAAAATTCCATCACTACTTCGTCAGCCACAAAAGAATAAAATATATTTGTAATGTCGGCCCAGATTTACAAATAAAATTTTAATGTGACTCCACCAAGGTTGGACACAACATAGTGGAGACCCAAAATAACATCTCCAACAAAAAATAATTTAAATAATTACACCTTGAAGATCCACAACAACTACCACTGGAACATGTTGGCTAAAAATAAGAGAAACCGAACATGCACACAAAGATCTTCAACCACGAAATCTTCAAATAATGTGGACACACTAAAAAGATAGAGAATGATCTAGAGACACCATAGAACACCAAGAAAAAATAGAGAAGCATCAACAACAACTTAGAGAACAAGAATTACATAAAATTCATTTAGGAACACTAACAGAGACCAACAACACACTGTCTGACCTCAACATACTCAAAACTTCACGTAGACCTCTGAAGCTTCTAGTAGATGATCTAGAAACATTCAACAATAAATTCTTTAACCCACATTAGTTAATCTTCAATGTAGAAAATACAACGCCTTCTTGACTTGCACAGTTCCAATGGGAACCAAAGATACTTTCTTTTACAATTTTCTCAATATCCTCGACATATACAATCTTCAATGCACCAAATGCTAATAGTGTTGACATCAATGACAACTAGACATCAACAACCATATCCACAACATCCAATAGTTATAGCACTAGTAGGCCTTGCTTTTAGTAGAGTAACCTAAAAATATTCCTTCATCACTTCTTGCATCAAACTTGTCTATATCCTCATCTCTCTTGATATAACACTTGCTTCCAAAGATCTTGAAATATCTAACAGTAGGCTTATAACCAAACCATAGTTCAAAAGGAGTCTTACCAAAATTACCATTGACATTTACCTAGTTCAAAGTGTACACAACAGTGCTTAAAGCTTCACTCCATTAGATGTGAGGCACATTTCCTTCTATCATCATTGTTCTAGTAGCATCCATAATTGTTCTATTCTTTCTCTCTACAACTCAATTCTGTTGAGGGGTTCGAGGAGCAAATAACTATCTTTTGATTCCATGCTCTTCACAAAAAAGAATTGAACTCCTTGGAGGTGAACTCACCACCTCTGTCTGACTTTAAGAATTTTACTTTTAGGAATTTCTCATTCTCTACCATAGCTTTGAAACTTTTGAAATTCTCTAATGCTTCATATTTTTATTTTAAGAAAGCAACCCATATCATCCTAGAATAATCATCAATAAGAAGCATAAAGTACCTTCTCCATGAAGGATTTTGACTCTAGAGGACCACATAGATTAGGATGTACCAACTCTAGTAATCCATTTGTATTATGTTGTTTTCTTTGAAAAGAATCTCTTGTCTGTTTTCCCATCTGACATTCCTTGCAAATTGTATTAGTAGGATTTACTAGCTTAGGTAGATCTCTTATTGCTTGAGTGGAACTTACTTTGACAATGTTATCAAAATTCACATGACACAACCTCCTACATGCCATAACCAAATTTCATCTACTTGAGCAATTAAACAACTTTTACTAGCAACATTTAGGTGAAAAATATTACTTTCTATCTTTTTACCTGAAGCAATTACTTTTCCAGATGTTTGAAGTATCCTGCATCTTCCATCTTTGAACTAAAGATCATAACCCTTGTCCACCATATGTCTAACACTCAACAAGTTATGCTTCAATCCTTCAACATAAAGAAAATCATCAGTGTTATGCTTACCACCAAGACAAATAGATCCTCTACCACAAATCACACCAACATTTTTATCTCCAAATCTTACAACCCCATCGCCATACTTCTCAAGACTTACAAATTTTATTTTGTCACCAGTCATATGATGTGAACATCCACTATCAATAACCCACTCATCCCTTTCTTCAATTCGGGCTGCAAGTTCTTTCTCAACTTTAGTAGATTTAGTAGCCTCCGAACAATTTTCCTTGATAGCAAGGAACACCCATTCATCTTCATTTCCATTATCTTTATTAGACTCATCATCAATCACTCCTTCTTTAGCATAATAACATTTCTTTTGGAATCTAGATTTTTTAGGCTTGGATCTAGGAACTCTTTTAGGACACCTTAATGCAAAATGACCTATTTTACTACAAGAAAAGCATTTAATATGAAACACTCTTGTATACTTACCTTGTCCTCTACCTTCTTTCTTCACAATCAATGCTTCCAATTCTTCTACCTCTCTTTCTTCATCGTCAAGCTATTTCAATTGTTCATCATACTTGGAGGAATTTTTGGAACACTCTCCTGAATCATATCTTTGCTTGTTTCTTCTAGATATAGTAGCCTTGAATGCAGATTTAGTCTTGGGAACAGATTCACCAAATGCACTCAACTCAAAGGCAAGAAGTTTTCCAATCAGTGTATCTCTTGTCATATTCATCAATGATCTAGTTTCTTCAATAGCATGTACCTTTTCTTTGTGAGAGGGAGGCAATGATTTGAGCACTTTAGCTATAATTTCTCCCTCTTCTAGGGTACCACTGACACATCTAATACCCATCACTAGTTCATTTACTCTTTGCATAAAAGAATATTTTCATCTTCACCCATCTTCAAGTTTTCATACTTTCCTTTCAAAATTTGTAGCTTAGCCATCTTCACATGTACATCTCCTTCATACAAAGGTTCTAGCTTCATCCAAATCTCATGAGCTATCTTCAGACCTATTAAATTTGTCATTTATGAATCTGTTAGAGCACTCAACAAAGCTTCCATAGCCTTGACATTATTTTCAGCTTCTATAATCTCATCAGTATTGGAAGGACCATTATGAGGAATAACATATGGATTCTTTTTTAATATTCCATAAGGGTTCTCCAATGCACCTCAAATGACATTCCATCCTAGCTTTCCACAATGAGTAGTTTGTTCCATCGAATCTAGGACTATCCTTATATGAGGCCATCTCAGATCACCTCAAGCTTTTAAACTTCTTCAAAGGAACTTGCTTTGATACCAATTTTTGGAAAAACAAGGACAAACAACTGAGAGGGGGGGTGAATCAATTGTCATAGAATATTAAACTTTTCAGACTTAACTTAATCTCAAATCTTATGAGTGAACAATAAACCATAAACAATCAACACATCAGAAACACAAAGAACACCAAGATTTTTTTTACGTGGAAACCTTGTTAGGGGAAAAACCATGGTGGATGTTTGTTCGTAATATTATACCCTGTTAAAAGTATAATGAGAATAGTAATGGGAATGCACATGCATTCAGGCACACTGCCTAGAGCTCACTACTGAAATAAAAGATGGCTCACCGCCCAACAATACACAGTAATTTGGATTAGATCCACAGGGTGTGAACTGAGAAAATAGCTTCTACACAAGCCTAATTACAATTCCAATTAAGCACATAAAACCTTCTTCACACTTTTCTCAACCTTCTTCTCACTCTACTCTACAATCGAATGATTAGATCAATGTTTGTGCACTTTCTCTTTCTCTGGCTTTCCTTTTCTTTCACATACACACTAACACACACTAAATTTTCTCAAACAACCACTCTTATATATCCGCAACATGAAATACATCAACTTAGTCGGCTAGAAATATAAAACATATTTACAATGTTGGCCCAAATTTACAAATAAATTTTAATGCAAATCAAACATCGTCAGCTAATATTATGATGAGACCCAAAACAATATCTTTGAGCATGCCAAACATTCAAATTTTAATCTTCAAGCATTCAAAACACATTACAAGCATCATATTGGCCAAGAACATGAAAACCCGAACACACATGAGAAAAATCTTCAACCACAAACACACCGATCAATGCAAACTTACAACAAGAATAAAGAATGATCTAGAAGCATCCAAAAACAACAAAAACTAACATAGAATCAACCACAAAAACATAAATTACTATAATCACATAAAATTCAATTAGGAACACTAAAAAATCCCACATAAATACTGTCAGAATACAACTATTCATAGCACGATAAAATCTTCACGTGGACCTCTAAAACTTTCGGTAGATGAACTAGATACTCTCAACAATAAACCATTTAGTCCACAAAAACTGATCTTCAAGACACCTTCATGATCTTCACTATTCCATTCACAACCTTCAACTCTTACTTTAACTATTTTCTCAATATCCTTGACATATACAACCTTCAATACAATAATGCTAATAGTATTGATATCAATGAAAACCACATGTCAACAACACAACCACAACATCCAACATATCCATTTCCAACTCATTTTATTATTACCCCTAGGGTAATGACCAAGTTGAATCTAGCAACAAGAACTTAATCTTAATCATGAAGAAACTTATGGACAATAATCAAAGGAACTGGTATAAGAAATTATATGAAGCTCTATGGGAAGAAAAAGCTACACCCAAGAGAGAAATTGGTATGTCTCCTTCGAATTGGTCTATGGTGTTGGCTCAACCCTACCTTTACCATTAAAGAAAAAATAAAAATCAAAAGATATTGGACAACATAAAAATCAAAGTAAAAAATAAAAGATAAAAGATTGATGTCCTATCATGCCACTTCTAAAATAATTGAGGGCATCTATCAAAGAAAAATTTCAAGAAATGAGCTTTTTTTATCTTAATTATTCATCCTCATAATCTTTGTGAAATCCATATAGTTTGCCTAATCAAACCATATCCATACATACATCTCATTATTCTATCCCCCATGATGATGTCTCTCAACAAACCTTTGATGGAAACCCCTTGATGTTCTTTAATTTGAGGGTTGCCCAAACTCCTTTATGTGTGAAGCATAGAAACCCTTGTAGTGTTCATGTTAGGGCTCATACTTAATCTCCCCACATCCATAAAATAAAGCATCCTCCATCATCCCTCTCATAAAATACATATCCATTCATCACATCATCATCCATCTAATAAGAAGTGTCCACCATGATCACAACATCATCAAGTCTGATTTATCCAAAAACAATAAAAAAAAAAGTTAGAAAATCAAAAAATCCAAAAAAGAATCTTTAAATTTAAAAAAGTCAAAAAATAAAAAATAGTAATGATAAATAATTTTTCCAAAGGTGAAAACCACTATGGTGGTGCCTTGGATAAGTACCATGGTGGAAACATGGAAACAAACTCCATTTGTAGTAGTCTCTTATCCATCATCTCTTAGGATACCACCTCATATGCTATCATTTCCATTGTTTCATATCATAATAAACTACCATCTCCATCCATCCATCCATAATAAACCTATAATGACCTATCTTTAATCCTTTATTAGTGTCATATTATCATCCCATCATCCATCATTAACCACCCTTCCCCATGCATTAGATATGAAGGTCACATTTATATTATATTAATAATTTGATCTTGCATATCCTTAGTTTCCTTTCACTTTGGTCTTCAAGTGTCATGTATTTGGAATATAATATTCACCCATAATAAATAAAACACCCTTCCCATCTCAAGCTCTAAAAAATATCATCATCCTTACAACCCATATAAAACATAAAAAATAAAAATAGGAAAAATCTTGAGCTCCTCAAACTTGACATTAATTAAATCCAAACATTGCATCCAATAAATCAATCCATAATTGAAATCATATCATAAGCCTAGATGTCAAACACTAATCATTTATCTTATCCTTTTTTAAATTGATTAATCAATCATCATCATATTATCAAATCCTTTCTTAAGTGATTATCCAAACTTAAGTATACAAATCAAATCCTTTCTTAGGTGATTATATAAGCCTAATGTAAGAAAAATAAAATTATCATCATCATCACCTTACCTTTCACAAGAGATATGTTGGTTGCATGACATGTTTGTAGTGATTCTTTTTTGTTGATTTACCTTTTGATCATTAGATTTATAACCCATAACTACACCTACTTATAGCCACCTTGATCTATCTATATCTTGGTGTGTCATAACTTGTTTATAAAGAGGCATCATTTTATCTTTTATATCATCATTTTCATTTATTGAGTGTTAAGTCTAGGGAAATGTTACCTTGTAACCCTTGTTCTTCATACCTTGGTGCATAATTACCTTTTTTATATCGAATATTAGGATTTATCAATACATATTGGCATAACCTATCCATAATCATCAAATTCTCATTCCTTTTCATCTCCTCCATCCTCTTTAATCTTCCAATTCATCTACTTCTTTCTCCTAATCCATCATTGTTCCCTTCCATTTGGAGAGCACACCCATGTTCTCTTAACCATCATGCCATCTCAAGCGGGAGTCCCATCACCAAATCATCAATATTTCCTTATTAATCCTAATATTTCCTTATTCCTCCTTATCCTCTCATCCACTATAGTTTAAAGTTATTTGCTATAATGTCACTTTGTGATATCATATCAAAGAGGGGAAAATGTAGATGCCTAAAATTTGGCCTTACCCATCCGCACCTCATTTCACCCTATCCTAAGGCATAAATTAAATAAATATTTAATATTTATTAATTTATTCCTATGCTTTCCCATCCTTATCCTAATCCTTTAATTAAATAAAAAAATTCCATTTTTTTAATTATTATCCCTTCATCAATCACATTAATTAAACATATACTTTATTTATTTAATTAATCATCGTTTATCCTTTATCCTTCTATATCTAATTCTATCCCTTCATATGTTTTACATGGATCATAATCTAATTTTTTCCTCATGTGAAAAATTTCCTCTTCACATGTCTAAATAACTCATTGTCTGGATTCATTTTAAACCTAGAAACCTATCCAAAAGTCAAACTATCTTTTCAAATTATCTACTCATCTCATTTAACCTCTTAATCCTATCCATTTCCATAAGGATTTTTTTCTCATCTTGGTTATAAACCTAGATCATATCCATCATGTGACACTTTTCATATGATTCCATATTTTATCCAAACCCTAATCCTCAATCAATCTTGGCCATACATCATCATTCATATCTAGCCATTCATTTTGCATCTTCAAGAATCTATCTCTAGAGACTCTCCTTGATTTTTCAAGTCCTATCATGCTATCAAAATATCTATTGAATCAATATTATCATTATCATTACCACCCCTACAATTGACAGTTCCAGGTGCACCCTCTGCTTGATGGAGATTGAGGGGCATAGGGGGAGGATGAGGATGAAGAGAGGGTGAGTGGAAGGATTAGTTGGGCAGGGGTCTAGTTCAGCTAGTCCAGGAAGATGTTCACATGCAGGATCAAGACCAGGGGCTAGCCAAGTAGTAGGATCAGGTAGACGCACCACCATGAGCTGAGGGTGAGGATCAACCTCATGTGTAGCCCCCATGAGCACAGGTAGTAGGACAACAAGATCCCCAAGATGCACAGATTGTATAGCTAGAGGCTCAGATTCAGATTTTGACAGCGGAGAGGGATCAGGCTAGGGATGAGAGAGACTAGGCCATTTTGCAGAGGTAGGCCGCAAAGCTATAGGCAGCCATAGAGATAGGCCGCAGACAACAGTTGGAGAGCATGGCTGCCTCATCTTCTCACAACACAGTGTCACTTAGAGCTTATAGAGAGGTCATCTAGGAGGTGGATTACTACCAATTTCACTACCACTAGGCCATACCAAGAGTAGCTTGGGTTCCCGATTATTCACATCAGACTAGCTACAGACCACTAGAGGGTCATGGTGATAGAGGCGAGGGTGGTGAGCACCAGGGTTAGATTTCTCCTCTTTGATCGAGATGATTACCTTTTGTGCCTTATGGGATCATTTTTGATAGCCCACTGGGCCTTTTGTATGATACACATATGTATAGTGATCCTAATATATAATTTTTGTACTATGACAATTTTTTGATGATATATATGAGACGATGATATTGATGTGATATCCCATGTATCATGTTTATTTTTATGCATTCATGGATGGTTTTATTCTGATGCAATGATGTTATGGTACTATGATGTGTTATGTGATGGTCATCCATTTTGATGTATCTATATGATATGCATTTGTGTTATATATGCTTTTATATATGATGCAATGTGAATGCAATGGTCATGCTCTATATGATATGCCTTGATGATGTAAATGAGATGATTTTAAGATGCTGAGAATAACAAATATATATTATCCTAAACATGTTAGATGATTGTGACATGTATGTGATGCACTTATTAACAATGTTTAATATGTGATGTGATGTAATATATGAAATGATATGTTAATGCAAAGTAGTATGATGATGATTTATACTATGCAAGATGAATGTAATGTGAGAGATAACTTTATGATGTTCATGTGATGACATAATAAATGCTTTTATGAGATGGTCTATATGAATATGTATGCTTATAATGCAATGGATTATCTATAATGCTCATGTACCTATTATGTTTGATTATGTAGTAGATGGTAATATGAAATGATTATGAAATGTTTATGCAAATGAATGTTATGTGCTAGTTTATGTGATGAAAAATGGATGTAATGTGATGATTTATAAATATGCTTAATTATGAAAGTGCTTATAATAACACATTTATATGATGATGGAGATGCAATGCATATGTTTCCGATATGATATGTTATGTCATATGCTAATGATTTGTGGATGTAGGATCAATGATGATGATGATTAACTGTCATAGTACCTTGTTAGCGTGAAGATCAAGAAGTGATGAAAGAAAAGAAGACATTCCAACAAGACATAAGATGATGAATACCTTTCGAGGAGTTAGGATTTTCAAAGGGCCAATTTCCTTATGTTTGATAACACACATGGTAAGATGCATCAAGGTATAGAGAACCAAGATGGCGTTGTACCTAGTGTGGTGGAATTTGACTCAACAATCAAATAGGAGTACTCTTGTTCATACCTGACATATGGAAACCTTGCTAGGATGAAATTTAGAAGTTTCAAACATCTCAGACAAAAACATGGAAAGGTATAACCTATAAACGTAATAGTCAACAAGCTGCCCAAAACACCCTCCATACATATCTAACAAAGAAAGTATTCACCCAGTTATACTACAAGAACGCCCAACAAGCACAACAGACAAAAGATAATGATCGTTGCCCCATTCCTATCTCTCTAGATCTATTTGTTTGGACATCATTGGGAGATTATTATAATGAGTGCAAAGAGATAAGTCAAAAGACAAAGATAAAGTAAACAAACAAGCTGATGTTCTTCAATATCGCTAACCAAAAGTGAATGTGTTTTTAAGGATAAGAATTGAAACTATTGCCAAAAGATAATGCCCATTGTAGGAAGGATCCATCCTAGTACATGTTAGTGAATGGCAGCATGTCATTTCATTTATCCAAAGTGTTCTTTCTAATAAATAATTCCCATTGTAGGAAGGATACATCCTAGGACATGATGTTACCAGATGATTGAAATGTGATTGATTGGATGATAGGCTATTGAAACAAATAATTTGACCAACTTGTTTATGTATTGACTTAGACTTGAGACCTGACGTTTTGAGTTTTCACTTTTCACCTACTAGACTTGTTTTTGATTGTTTCATCAAAGGTTGGGGATGATGAATGTTTATTATGAGTGGTGTTATTGCAGGTGAAAGCGAGATGAGAAAGATGGATTTTTTCAAATATTTGGATGTTTTTGGAGTTTTACAATGTTTTGAGGTTGTTTTTGGTATTTTAAAGATTTTATAAATGTTTTGATTTTTGATTTTCAAATGTTTTGGGGTTTTCTGAGATTTTGACCAAGAGACTAACCTAAGAACCTATCCTAGGGGCCTAGAGGGCTGATCAATAGATTAGCCTTGCCTACGTTATACACACAGAGACCGTGTAGTTTGACTGACGACTTGACCAATTTATAGATAAAAATATACATGATGAAATGTTAGTTTATTATGACGAACTCCTAAAAGAATGACCTAAGTGTCTTGGGCGATAATCAAAGATCAACCTTGCCTACATTCAAGGTTCAGAGACCCATAGTTTGACTGATGACTTGACCCATTCACTGATGAAGATATACATGATGAAATGTCAGTTTATTATGACGAACTCCTAAAGGACTAACCTAAGTGTCTCAGGGGATGATCAAAGATCAATGTTGCCTACATTCAAGGCTCAGAGACCCAGAGTTTGACAAGACGACTTTGTTTTTGACCTTTTGAATGAATTGTTGACCTATTTTTTGATTTTGATATGTTTTGAATGTTTTTGGATTTTGGTGATTTTATGATGTTTTTGGATTTTTTGAGATTTTAGGACTTCAAGAATATACACGAATCCAATATGATGAGAACATGCCCCCAACATGATGCAATAGACTACTCCAATAAAGGTAGGAAAAAGTGACCTTGGGAATGGGCTAAGTAGTATGAGGAGGGATCATGATATGAACACATGACCAAGCTATGATGCGAATGTCAAATGGATGGGTGATGGATGGAGATCTAAATGCGATGGATGATGGAAATGTAATGGATGGATGATGAAAAACAAGTCATGAAGATCTTGATGGATGGAACATGCTTATTTACACAAGGTTCCTGTTTGCTAGGTTTACACCAAGGTACTTGCCCAAAGTGCCACCGAAGTGGTTCCCACTACAGGATGATTTTTCTCTTTATTGTTTTTTATCCTTTTTTTTATTTTTTAATTTTTTTTTGCTTTTTATTTTGTTTGTTGTCACCAAGATGCCTGTTTTCCATGTTTTCACCAAGGTAACCATTTCTTCAGGACATTTTATGATTTTTTTGGATTTTTTGGTTCTATACCTTGAAAGATTAGGAATAAAACTTTTTGAGATGAGAGTTTTTCATGGGCTCTTGCAGCTCGGTTCCGCTTCAGGTGTTGATAACTAATACTCCCTTGACTTATAGCTTGTTGTGATAGCAAATGGTCCTAACCAGTTGGGTTCAAATTTTCCTTTGCTATTTGGATTTGGGACGTTCTTCTTATTCTCCTTTAGTACTAGTTCTCCAACTTGGAAAGTCCTGCTTCTAATTTTATTGTTATAGCTCGTCTTGAGTCTATTCTGATAGAATTGCAAATGATTTAAAGCATTTATATGCTGCTCATCTAGTAGCTCTAGCTCATTTAGTCTTGATACTCAGTACTCTTCATCTGTGATGAGGTTTTGCAGTGATATTCTTAGTGACGAGAGCTCGATCTCAAATGGGAGTATTGCTTTTGATCTGTAGACCAGGGAAAAGTGGGTGGCACTAGTGGGTGTGTAGATGCTAGTTCGATAGGCCCAAAGGGCGGGATTGAGTTGTAGATGCCACTCATGACCTGCATCATTGACTGTTTTCTTGAGGATTTTCAAAATGGTTTTATTTGTGGCTTTTGCTTGGTCATTGCCTTGGGGATAGTATGGGATGGAGAAGTGATGTTGGTTTTTTAATTTTTCACACAATTCATGGGCATCCTGATTCTTGAATGGTGTGCCATTATCTGAGATAATGGCTTGTGGCACACCATAGTGGAAAATGAGATAGTTTAGGATGAACTTTGATATCTGCTTGTCAGATATATATGTCATGGGTATGGCTTCCACCCACTTGGTAAAGTACTCAGTGGTGGTTATGATGAACTTGTGGCCATTAGATGAAGTGGGAGTGATTTTTCCAATGAGATTGAGTCCCCACTACGAAAAGGGCCATGGTGTGATGATGGGATGAAGTTCTTGAGATGGAGCATGGATGAGGTCCCCATGCTACTGACATTGTAGGAACCTTTTGATGTAGTCATGTGCTTCTCTTTCCATTGTAGGACAATAATACCCCATCCTTAACAATTTCTTGGCTAGGGTCATTCCACTCGAGTGTGAACCACAGATGTCGTTATGTACTTCAGTTAAAGCGGTCAATGACTCCGCAAAATTTAAACAATGTAATAAGGTTCCTTCTATGCTCCTACAATATAGGGTATCTCCTAGGATGAAGAATTAGGATGCCTTTTTGACAAAGGTTCATTTTAAGGTTGAGGGTAAGTTCATAGGTAGGACACCTATTCGCAGGTAGGTATAAATGTCATGGTACCAGGGATCACCGAGACAAGCGATTTCACATACAAATTCTGACTTTGATACCTCAAATGTGGGCACGAGAAGCTGCTCTACCAAGAATTCATGTTTTAGGATGTTGCGAGGGATGTCCAGTAGGTATCCAATCATTTCCATGGCATCTACAACTTTGTGGTTTGTTCTGGGAATCTGATCAAATGTGATCTTGATAAAGGATTCCTTGAGATTCTCTACCAATTTCTTGTATGGAGTGAGCTTATCATCCTTAGTCTGGTACTCATCATTTACCTGGTTTACTATCAATTGGGAGTCTTTGTATACTCTAAGAGCCATGATGTGCCACTATACTGCTATTCTAAGACCTATGGTTAAAGCCTCGTATTCTGCAATGTTGTTGGTGTAGGGGAATGCCAATTTATATGATCTAGGTATGCAGTCCCCTTATGGAGTGATAAAGAAGACACTAGCTCCTGATCCATGTTGCGTGTATGAGTCATCAAAGTAAAGTTTCCAGTGGTTGGCTATCTTGAGATTGAAGATGGATTTGTCTAGAAACTATGAGATGAGAGGATTCTATGAATAGATTGGTGCTTCTACAAGCTGATTTACAATGACTTGGCCTTTGATTTCTTTTTGTTCCACATATTTAATGTCATATTTTGATAGTATCATGACCCATTTGGCCATTCTTCCAGTGAGCATTTCCTTTGATAGTAAGTACTTGAGGGGATTGATTTTGGTGATGAGTTTGACTTTATGCACCAACATGTAGTGTCTGAATTTCTGTGAAGAAAACACTACTGCTAGACATGTTTTCTCAATGAACCAGTAATTTAACTCATGTCCAACCATTGTTCTGCTGATATAATAGATGGCCCTTTCTATCCCATTTTCATCATGTTGAGCTAGAAGAGCACCAAGGGCTACTATTTTTGTTGACACAGAGAATTAATAGATTTCTTGGGATCAGTGGCATTAGGACTAGTGGTGTAAGTAGATATTCTTTGATCTTATGGAAGGATTCTTCACACTTGTTATCCCACTTGTACACTACTCCCTTGTGAAGTAGGTGAGAGTATGGATTCTATTTATCTGTTAGTTGTGCTATGAACTTGTAGATGTACTCAAGCCTGCCTTGGAGACCTCTTAGTTGTTTCAATGTTTTGGGTGCCTCCATCTCAATGATTTCTTTTACCTTAGCAGGGTCTACCTCAATACCTCTCATTGATACTGTGTATCCTAGAAACTTTCCTGATTATATGCCGAAGACACACTTCTTTGGATTTAATCGAACCTTGTATTCCTCTAGCCTATCAAAAATAGTGCTCAAAGTTGCTATGTGATCCTCTTTTTGGATTTGGCTGGTATTTCATCGACATAATCTTTGACATTTTTATTGATCATGTCATGGAAGATTAATGTCATGGCTCTTTGGTATGTTGCTCCTGCATTCTTCAAGTCAAATGGCATCATATTCCAATAGTAAGTCCCCCATGGACAAGTGAAGGCCATTTTGTGTTGGTCTTCTTTAGCGATCATTATATGGTTGTATCCCAAGAAACCATCCATGAAGGAAAGCATTTTGTGTCCTTCCATCATGTCTACAATCATGTCAATGTTGGGAAACAATAAAACATATTTTGGACATGCTTTGTTTAAGTCCCTGAAATCTATGCAGATTCTAATGCCCCCATCGGGTTTTGAGATAGGAACCAGGTTTAACACTCATTTTGGATAGTCAATTGGTTGAATGAAACCTGCATCCAATAGCTTCTTTAGTTCCATTTTGACTAGCAGGGCGATCTGAGGGTTCATTTTCTTGAGCTTTTTTCTAATGAGATTTGCTTCAGAGTATACTGCTAGGTGATGAACTACAATTTCTGGATCGAGCCCTGGCATGTTAGCATAGCTCCATGCAAATTTTACCTCTCTCTCTCTCAAGAAGGCTACTAGGAGTTCTTTTTCTTCTGTTAGTAATGAATTTGCATAGAATGTGATGTGTGGGGTCTCCTCTATTCCTAGATTACCTGGATTGCACTTTTCTGCTAGGACTGCTGATTTTTCCTAATGAACAACTATGAAAGGAAGATTGAATCCCCCATCCTTAGGTGCCTCAGAGAGGTTTTCACCATTGGATGTGTCCTTTCTTTTTACTTTTTTTAGGTCGGAGAGTGCCACAGTGTGGTTTTCACTCAAGGACTTAGATATTATTCTTAATTTCACTTTTACAACTGAGGGATTCAATCGTTTCCCCATAATAGGCCTATGTATCTAGCTCAATGATGAATCCTACTTTGTGATCCCCAAATGGAATATTATCCTATAGTCCCATGAATTCTGAGAGCACCTCATCATTTTTGAATGTGTCAAGAATTGGTGGTCCTCATTGGTCATAATCAATGAGTTGGGGCTAAACTAGGCAAATTTCATGATTTTGACAGTCTGACTCAATGGATAAGGTGCTAATCATGACAAGGGTGGTATCCTCGAAGAGCATGGGTAGATTGGTTATAGGATCCTCATCTTCACTACTACTATAGATGTCAGTTATGTCAAATGTGAAGTTGTCTATGACTCGACCTGTAGATACAAGTAAGCGAAGTTTGACTACAGATTGCTGAGGAGGATTATTGACCTTTCTAACTAGAGGACTTCAACCATGTAGGGTTATACTCGAAGGGGTACATCCAAGGCCATGATTTCTCATTCGCATCTCCAGAATGATAGGTATTATAATCCCGTTGTCATTTTTCCCAAGTCTCTAGTTTCTGCCATAGCCCATTGGGAGCATCATTTGCAAGCCTTTGCTTTTGTCATCCATTGGTAGATTAGCTGCTGGTCTATTATATTTGTATAGGAGATGAGATGGGTCTTCCTCTATGACTTCTCGGGTGATATCTCCCCAACTTTTGAAGTTGGGATATTCTTTAGGGGATGTTTCAGATGTGGAGGCTTCATTTGATTATGGACGTCCTCATGATCTGGGAGATTGTGGTAACTCTCCTGCCACAAAAGAATTTTTGGGAATCGTGTAGTTTCTGTAACCATTATCATGGATGATGAATTTGATATCAGAGATGGTGGGGATGGCAGGAATGGCAGGTGTCTCTATTGCAAAAGTGGATGTAAGAGTGGCTGGATCAATGTATGGTGTTGATGGGCCTTCATCATTTTTGGGTACTTTAGGTATTTTGTAGTATTTTTCCTCAAGGTTCTTGTAGTAGGAGAATGGTTCAGGATCTCTATGGATGGTGACCTCTTGTCCTTCATATGTGAATTTGATACATTGATGGAAAGTTGATGCTACCGCTTGTATTGCATGGATCCATGGATGTCTGAGAATGAAATAAGGCAAGTCGAGGTCTAGGACCTGACAGGTGGTTTCCATGATAGCTGGCCCTACTTAAATAGGGATTCTAATTATACCTTGGGAAACTCTTTCCTAATCACCATATGCTATGATTGTAATACCTTTTCCTTTGTCGATGGAATCCTCTAATATTTTTAACTTATTAATGAGCTTGAGGGAACAAATATTCAAGCCTACACCTCCATCCACCAAGAATCACTTGACTTTACTTTTCTGCACTAGGACCTCTAAATGGAGTGCATGGTTATGAGATGGTTGAGTGGGAAAATCTTGGTCAAAGAATGTAAGGAGATTTAGGGTAATGATGTTTCTGACCATAGATTGGAATTTTTTCACATCAAGATCTGTGGGGATGGTAAATGAAGCCAATGCTTCCTCAAGGAATTTCTTGTGGGTGGATGATACAATTAATAACTCCATGATGGAGATTTGTGCTGGCATTCTTTTTAGTTGATCAAGGACATTGTAGCCATTGGGAACAAATCTTGAATTAGACATGAAAGTTCTGTTTGGTTGAGATGATCCTGCGACAGTAACTTTTCTACCTCTTGTAGTGACTCTACAATTGGCCTGAGCCCCTTTGATAGTGATTACTACATAGTGTTCATCAAGGGAAGTGATGATAGTTTCATACACATGATTCACATTTTTGAAGGTGCCTTTCCCTTTATCAGTGTTATTTTTCCCTTTATTGTTATGGTTAGGCATCAAATTCATGTATATTTTGAGGTTTTGGTTTCCGTTTGGCTATTCCACATTCATGATTCTTTGATCAATGAGATCTTGGACTATGTTCTTTAACCTCATGTAATTCTTAGTGGTGTGCCCTTTGATTTTGTGGAAGTCGCAAAGCTGATTTTTGTTGTACCAAGGAGGTTTAACATTTGGTTCTTGGTAGTTCTCATAGGTGGGAATCTTGATGAGGTTTTCATTTATTAGTTTCTTCATGATGAATTCGAGTGGTTCCCCAAGAGTAGTGTACTTCTTCTTGGTGAAGTTCTTGTGTCATTGGGGTGGTCCTCTTTGGTCATTGACGTTATTGATCACTTGGTTGTTTGGTTGTTGTGTTTGCTTGATGTTTTTTTTTATGATGGTTTTGGATTTGTTGTTGTGGTGCGAGTGTGTTTTGCCGAGGGGCACTAATGAAAACTTTGGCATCAACGACACCATTGTTCATAGCATTTTTGTTTCTTTCCCATGTGTGAGGTTTGTCATTGTAATTGGTGGGTGGGAAATTATTCTGTTGTTTAGGATATACAGTTGATCCTCCAGGTTGTGGACCACAAGGGCTCGTTTGATACTAAGTGCCTTGGAAATCAACTGGTCATACGTGGTGATCCCTTGGACCTTGAGATGGAATGCCAAAAGGCCTTCAAGGTTGGATATGATGGTGCAAACTTATTGTTCCTTGGGCATGACCCATTTGCTTCGATTGGGCTTGGATCACCATAGTTGTAGGAATGAAGCAAATGATTCATTCTTACCTTGTTTCAGAGTTGATAGTTCCTCAAGAATGACGTCCATGGTGATATTGCATGCATATTTTTTGATGAATGTGTCTATAATTTCTTGGAATGTCTTGATGCTTGTAGGTAAGTGAGAGAACCATTCCATGGCATGGCCAACCAAACTCCTAAGGAATAGCCACATCAGATAGGTATCATCATACATGAATTCTATGCAATGAACCTAGAATTCCCTGATGTGATCTTCAAGATTTCCGGTCCCACAATACTTTTCAAACTTGGGGATCTCAAATCACTTCAGGAATGGTTTCATCACAAGGCTCCTGTCAAATGGATAAGGACACAAGTTGCTGGATGTTTTCATAGTTCGTCCTGATTAAAGGTCAAGCACTTGTTGTGAGAGTAATTTGATTTGTGTTGTGACATCTTTTTGTGGATTAGGAGGTGGGATGAAAATGTTTGGAGATGGTTCACTTGTAGGTGTGATGGGTGGATTGGTTGATGTGTTGATTGTTGGAATTTGCACATTCTACTGAGACATGTATGTTTGTACTTGTTGCTATATAAAAATTCCTTGTTGTTGGTCTTGTTGTTGTTGTGCCAAGATTGCTTGTTGTTGAGCTTCTTCTTGTTGTTGTTGTGCTAACAACACTTGTTGCTAAGCTGCTAATTGGGATGCTTCCTATTGTTCTTGATATTGCTTTAGCGTTTGCTGATATGCTCGTTGTTGCATTGCGTGTTGGTGTGCAAGATACTACGCTTGTGCTTGTGATTTTTGTGTTTGATATTGGGCTTCAGCTTGAGCGTAGGCTTGAGATTGTTCCTGAGCTTGAGCTTGTGTGAATTGTTGTTTTTGCAATAAAATCTGGGCTTGGGTAACATTTTGTGCTTGTAATGCAGCTGAGGAAATTTGAGTACCTTGAGAGGCTTGCTATGCAACTAGTTGTGTAGCTTGTTGTTTTTGTACTTGTAGAAATGCATTTTGATAGGTAACCTTTTGAGTGGCTTACAACACTATGTTGTATTTCCTTGATATGTTGGAGCTTGGTGGTGGTGGTGAGAGGTGCTTTCATATTTGGGGTTTGAGTGGTGGATGGTGTGATCAATGTGTTTGGTCCCTAAGAAATCATGCTTTGAGATGTTATGAGGGTGGTCGATGATGTGGTGATTGCTTGTGTAATTGTCGTCTATTGTTGCGATATCGATGACAAGTTTTGAGAGTTTGGCATGATGCTTTGATTGGTGTTTAGGATGTTGGTTTGATTTTGATTGATATTTGGTAAAGGGGGAATCCCTAAGCCAAGAAGTGGTGGAAATGTGAGGGGTGAAACCTCTTGAGGAAATGGTGTAGTGTCAAAAATTCCCTCTAGTCCAAACATGTCACCTTCTCCTTGTGAAGTTAAGGAGATAGAGGTTTGGGGTGTTGCATGGAATGATGATGATGATAGATCATTGGGATCATGGAAAGTGAGAGGGGCATACTTATGGAATGGATTTTGGGGTACATTTTGTCCCAAAATGGTGTTTGCATCCAAGTCTTGATTATTGAAAAGGGGGTGTGTTTGAATGGCATTGAGAAATGCACTTCCCTTATAAACATTAGGTTGAGTTGGAGCAATAGATGTTGTGATTTGCAGGATGTTTTGAGTGATGCTTTGGGATGGGGGTGTAGATGAGATGGGGAGTGTGGATGAAATTGGAGGCATGACCTCTAAAGATGGTTCCACTATAGAGCTCATGCCAAAATCAGAAGGTAGTTTAGCCCCTTATTTTTCTAATTCGAGCATGTATAGTGAAGGGTCGAGTCTCATCATGATATTGATAATCTTATTGTTCTCTGGATTTTGAATCATTTCGGTGATTTCCTCGTGTGACATTACAAAGGGATTATTGGTATGATCCTCTACCTCCTCTTGAGGGTTTTGTGATGATGTAGGAAAGTTGATTAAAGGATTACTTGATTCAATGGGATTTGTTTCAAAATTTGTTTGACTTAGGTCACTTGTAGTGGATGTTTCTTTCTTGGCTTCCATGTTCCTCTTGTGTTGAGATCTAGTTTGCACCATAAAATAGGGATCAATTTTGAATAATATGGGAGATGAATCTCTAATTCTTTGGATTGATCTAACTTTTGGTACAAAAGAGAAAATTTAGGATGATTCAAGGATCAAAGGGTGATAATGATATGGATGTAAGATGGATGTTTGATGGATGTTTAGAACTCTTTAAGAAGATCTTGAAGGGTATGTTAAACTTTAGGACTTGATTTAGGATTGATTTGTTTTGGATTCATATTTTGGTGGACTCATAAGCTCTAAGAGGTTGGATGTTGTCCTAGATTTTAAATCATTCACAAGATGCTAATTTGTCTTGGTGTGAGAAGAAGGATTCATCTAAACATTCATATCCAAACAAGATGATATTGATAATAAACTCTTAAATCCCCAGATGTTGGATTTTATCAAGGGATGAATTTTTTCACAAGGTTTGATAATTTGATCTCATATGTGGAGAAGGATGCATCTACACACATTCAATCAAACAAGGTGATTTTGGATTGATTTCAAATGATTTTTCAAAGTTTAACATGAATTTTTCCAATATTTGAGATGTTTCTAGTTTTGATGTTCAAATATGGATGAAGGTTTGATTTTGATCCTAGGGTGTACCTAAAATGATAGTTGTTTACTAGACCTCTGTATTGAAGAACATATGATTCTTCTAAGGACCTCTATAACTAAGAAGTGGTTCAAACTGAGCATACATTTCTGGATTGTTCAAAGGAATGAGTCTATAGAACCTTGTGAATTTTTTGTTTATTTTGATATGTTGCTTTTGATTGCATTTCCTAATGTATTTCTTGATGACCTTTCGAGTGTGACTCCTAACTTTTGAACTTTGGATAAAGGACTTTCATTTTGGGATTTTGACTTTCTTGGAAATCATGAGGAATTAACACATGTGAGAGCAAATTTTTTTATCTTTTCTTAGTGATTTTATTTTACCACAAACACTTCTTTGATTATATTTCCAAACTAGATGTCCAATGTCTCAATTTCTTCGAATCCCACAAAGTATGTTATGTGGAAATTTGATGAATTCAAGGCAAGGGTTTCCTATTTTTTAACTTTAATAGGAAAATTGAGATGTAATTCCAAGTGTTTAGAAACCTCTAAGGATAAAATCCCAAGGGAAAGCAATAACACATGAATTTGGTCAATTTTATTTTCCTTCTAAAGGGTTTGAAATTTTGATGATGATGTTAAGTGTTTGTTTCCAAAAAATTTTCGAACAAGCAAAGCATTTTGTAACCAAGCACAAGCACAGCCTTATGGATATGAAAGACTATATTTGTTGAGTCTCCAATTGGACAATTCCAACTATGCTTATCTTTAGCGAGTCGTTAGATGCTTGACCCCACTGGATCCCCTCCATGGCACTCACTTATATGTGGCAGCCAAGCATCAACACCCATGAAACTCCCATGGCATGCTTTCCATTTCTACTAGAGACTATAAAAGTGTGGGGAGGCTTCAGAACGACCATTCTTGCACCAACAAATAGATAGGGATTTTGGCCTTTCTACAACATGAGTTTTAATTTGGACTTTCCATTTCTAGAAGTTGACCCAACGTGGCAAGGGACCATTGCTTCCCTTCTTGTTGGAGGCAACTGTGTGATACTGACATTTATTCTAGTACCCACATTTATATCCTGGCTGGAAATACTCTCAGGTTCAGAGTGTTACCGGTTGAGTCGTTCCCTTGGGTGAGTACTTTTTCCCCAAGGTAGGCCCTCTAAGATAAACAAAAGCGGGTAAACATATTCATAGTTCAATCAACCTTCATTTAGAAACAAAGGGAGAACACATGCAATAGGTTTACTCACACTCACAAAGTTTGTTGTTCAATTTTAAACCCAAATTGAAGTGTGTATGGGAAATTACTTACACAACTTAATATCACAAAAATCCTTTTGATTCTCAAGATCTCTGTGAGGCACGAGAGAAGCGTATATGTCTTTTGATGATATTACTTTGTGTAAGTAATTATAAAATAATGAAAACACTTGTTCATTTTAAGTCCATAAAGAAAAAGTGAATTCATTTTAAAGCACCAAAGTAAGTGTGAAAATTTTCCTTGTTCAATTATTAAACCCAAAACAAACTCTAGTAAATTTGAGTCCTAATGTTCTTTTTAAGCCCTTTTGTAACAAGAATTTAAAAGGTTATTTTTAAAGCCCAAAATAAAATTAGTAATTCTTAAGCATAAAAGATAAAAAAAATTACCTTAAGAGGAATAGTGAATCCTCTAAGAGTGTTAAACAAACACTAGATTGTTTAAAAACACTTGCTTTTGTGAAATGAAATCATCATGCTTCCCTTCCTTTTCGTCTTTGATTGATCCAACCTACAAGAAAGTCAGTTAGATTCTACAAAAATAGAGGTCAAAAAGGCAGAAAATAGACAAAAGAACCATAATTTGAAAAAAAGCACGTGCTACAAATAAAATTTCACTTCACACTCCCCTCCAGGGTGCAATCCATGAAGGCGTCACAGTTTGAATTCACCGGCGGTGTTGTATAGCGCCGCTTACTAGTCAGCATCACTCTGTAACTAGACTAGTGAGCATGAAGGCATCACCCTTTTGGTCAGTGGTGCATTTTATATTTTTGAAAGATTCCCGTGGGTCAGACAGGTTTAGCAACGTAGTTTAGAATTCAAAATTTTGTGCGGGAAGTCAGAGGTGTCGGAGTTTGGAGTTTTCAGCAGTTCTATATAGCAACACTGGAGAACCAGCGGTGCTGAACAACAATGATGAGCTTCAAGTGGTGGAGTTTTCCTGTAGACAAAAAAAAGCACAAAATTTTTGACAAAAGCATGATTAGAAAACGAGATTGTGCCCTCCTTCTAGCACCAAAATGTGAACCATGATTCCAAACCTGCACAAACACAAGAAACAATCAATATATTAAATCAAATGCAAGTTTAGTAAAATGATTGCTCAAGAAATTCATTTAATATTGCAAAGGAAAGAGGAAATGAAATGAAGAACACAAAAAAACTTAAAAACATATCAAATCCTATTCTAAAGAAAAGCAAATTCTTAATCTCTTGAGGGAATTAGTGCCAATTTGATGTGAAAATTGGCCCTTTCCCAACTCCAATGATGCAATGGTGATTTGGTGATCAAAATTGACGCACTTTGATGAAGAGTGATGAATGCTCCAAGATAAAAACCTGCATAACGTAACTATAAACTCAAAAGTATGGATGAAGATTGCTAAAGATTTTAGTATAGTAAGTTTACTCAAGTTGTGGATGATCAAATGAGGAATGAAGCCTCTTATTTATAGAATGTCAAGTTGAAAGAATTCCCAAAATAGAGCAATGTGGGAGTATCTTTTATTCAATGGAAAGGTGCCACTTGTCCAAATGTGAATGGGCCAAGGATGTGCAAGTTTTGATGAATGTGCCAATAAATACAATTATTTGAATTTTGAAATTGTATTAATGACAAGGTGGAGGGAGAGTCAAATGGAGTAATGGCCACTTGGATCAATGAAAAAGGACTTGTAAGAGGGAGTGAATGCCTTGTTGGAAGGAAATAGTCCACTTAGATTTGAATTTCAAACTTGAAGAATATTCCTCCTTTATGCCATGTTGAAGATAAATAGAGATTTAATAAATCAAATAACTCTATTTTCATGTGCAAGTGGCAAAAGATGGAGGATGGGACATGAGAAGAGATTAAATTAATCAAGGTTAATTAATTTAATGAAGGATTAAATGATGTGACCTATTTGACTTAAATTTATGGATTGATTTAAATCAAATATGAGAAGAATATGATTTAAAGATTTAATTAAATAAAGGGTTTTGATTTATTTAACTAAGGGGATGAAGGTAGATTAAATTAAATAAGGTTTTTAATTTACTCAATTTCATAGATAGACTTTAGAGATTTAATTAAATAAAATTAATTATTTAGTATCCACATATTTCCCTAAAGAGAGACTTAATTAAATAAATGATTTATTTAATTAAGAGAGGAAAATTAATGAATTTAATCAAATAAAGATATTTGATTAAATGGTTAGAGCGAGGGATGATTCAGGATGAAATGGTGTTAGTGATCAAGATCAGATGTCCAATGTCAATTAGTACATTTTACACATCTACAATTATAACTGAAAAAACCATCCATAAGTGACAACATGCCATGTCTTGTCGTTAAGTCCACTATGATGTCTATGTTAGGTAGAGGAAAATCATCTTTGGGACAAGCCTTATTAAGATCTCAAAAATCTATGCAAAAATGAATGTTGTTATTAGGCTTTGAGACTGATACAAAATTGGAGATCCACTTGGCATAGTCAATAGGTTTGATGAATCCTACATCTAACAACTTCTTCAACTCTGCTTTTACCAATAGGGAAATATGTGGATACATTTTCCTTAGTTTCTTCTTGACTGGCTTTACTCCTGGTGATAAGGATAGGTGATGCACATGATGAGTTCTAGATCAATCCATGGCATGTCGACACATGACCAAGAAAAGTTGACTTGTTTTTTTGTGAAAAATTTAATGAAGCTTATTTTTTCTTGGTTCATCAAGGATGCCACTAGATGGATAGTCTTCACTGTCTTTGTACTGCTAATATTGATAGACTATGTGGGTTCAATCAATATATTTAATTTTTCCTGAAAGTTTTCTCGGAGAGTATCAAATCTTCTATCCTTCGACACCTCAAAGAGGCTTTCACTATTGGATGCACTCTTTGCTTTTACTTTTTTTGGATCTGATACTTACATTGAATGGTTTTCACCATCAGGTCTATTTCCTATACTATTCATTTTGTAGCTAGAATATTTGATACTCCCCTATTTGGAAGCTTCGTTATGATGTTCAATGGTGTAATTTGTTTCAGGATTGTTGGCACAGAGGAAATTAATTATGGCATCATCGTTTGAAAATATAGGGATATCAAATGGCTCAGTTTTGTCCTAGTCTATGAGTTTGGGATGTACTAAGGGTAAGAAATTACCAAAATGGTTAAGGTCGGAGATGCTAAGAGTCCTGATGGCAGTTTCTTTGATTTTTGCAATAGAAAAATTGAGTTCTAGAAGGTAACTTTCCTCCAAATTATCTATTTCACTCCTAGGCAAATCATCTTCATTGAAATCATCAATGTGTTGTGATCCTAATTCAAGTGGTCTAGAACCTAAACCTTGTCCCTCCTTGAGTAGGGGTGCATACTTGTGTACCACATCAATTTCCTTTTCATGACAAGACTCTTTTGATAATGAATCCCATATTCATTTAGTTTTATGATTATCACTAGCTTGTAATTGCAAGATTCTTTCAACCACCCTCTGGGTTATCTCTTCTCTTGTCTCCTCTTTATAACCTAGCCCAAATTTGTCTTTTGGATTGATTAGGAGGGGCTGAATTGGTTCTATAATTCCTTTAATCTTTTTTCTATAGGGAATTTTCCCTCATATCCCATCTTTTCCAAAATAGTGAAGCCTTTTCCATATTGTATTGTTTGTACATTTGCAGTTGTTGTTTGAGACTCTTCTTCATCCTTATAGAGCCAGTTTAGAACATCCTTGTCTTTTGCTTTGTTAGCTATAGTGCCTTCTTTTACAAACCAACCATCAAAGAGTGTAACTGTTTGTGATGTCTGTTGTGTTGATGTTGAGGGTTTCCCATATGACTTTGGGGAAGAGAGTTGTGAAAGACATAAAGATCATTCAATGAAATATTCACCCACACCTTTATCTTTGACTTGGAATTTTTTTCTCAAATTGTTTTGACAACTTAGAATTTAATTAGGCTTCATGATTTGAGGATGTAGAAGAAGTAACATCTCCTCTTTTCTCAGACTGTTTGGACATGGAACTGGATTGACCTTCATGGCTTGAGGAAATGACCAACAGTTTGGATGAGGAACTTGATTGGCTTTGATCATTGGAAGGGATGGAAGTGGAAGCTTCTTTGTTATGAGGCACAAAGATATCTTGGACAGATTTTAGGGTGTTGCAATACTAAGGACTAGTTGAATTAGTTGAGATGGTGATTTCTTGGCCACCACAAGGGAATTTCAAACATTGGTGGTATGTTGATGGGACCACTTTCATTTCATGGATCGATGGGTGATGCAATAGTATGTTGTATGTCAAATCCTTGTCGAAGACTTGGAAGAATCTTACATCTTTCTATATCGGTCCTACTTGAATAGGTAAGACAATCAATCCTTGTGAAGATCTTTCGTCAAGATCATATGCTTTTATTGTAATATTTTTCTTTGAATCAATTGCATTCTTAGAAAATACTAAGGCATGAACAAGCTTTAAAGTACATATATTCAAGCTGAATCCTCCATCTATTAGGACGTGTTTGACATGATGTTTATGAATTAGGACCTCAATATGGAGAGCGAAATTATGGGGATGAAAAATAGATGCATCATTAGTTTTTGAAAAGGATAAGAAATGCGGTGCAGTCAAATGTCTCACCATGGCTTCGAATTTATAAACTTCCAAATTTTTTGGTACTATTGTGTCAACTAGGGATTTTTCCAAAATCTCTTTGTGGGCAGGTGAAATCTTGAGTAGTTCTAATATCAATATTTGTGCTGGGATCTTTTGTAACTAGTCTACTATGCTATATTGATTGGATGAGGCAATGGGTGTTTTAGATGAACTTCAATTTAGGACATATTTGGCCTGTGCTCTCATGGTCGCATTTACTGGCATGCTATCTTGCTTCACATTGATTTTAATGACATTGACTTGATTATCAATTGCAACTATATTTGGTTTGGTGTCATTAATTTTATTTTCAAGGATAATGATGTCTTGTTCGTCTGCAATTGGAACGCAATAGATTGGATTATTAGCTACAATAATGTCTTGATTGCCATTGGTTTCAATGTTATTCATTTGATCCTCCACTACTAAGATATGATTTATGACAATATCATGGACATAGTTTACATTTTCCCCCTTGTTGTGTGTTGTAGAGGACTCCCCTTTATAATAATTTGGTAAGGGATTTTTGAATGCTCCGTGATCGTCATTTGTTTGGGGTCCTTCTATTTGTATGACTTTGTCATCTATTAAATATTGTATCTTATATTTCAATTGCATGTAGCTATTTGTTTGATGACCTTTGCATGAATCAAATTCATGGTAGTAAGAATCATTCCACCATGATGATTTTACTTTTGGTTCAAAGCCTCGAGTGTCGGGTAATGTTATGAGGTTATTTGCAAGAAGTTCCTTCATTACAGATTTGTGTGATTGACCCAAAGGTGTGAATTTTTTGTCGTTTGATTGTGTTTGATAAGGTGGAGGTTTGGACGTGGTATTAATTTGATTGTGGCTATTTTGATTGTTGAGTGGGTTGAAATTTTGATTAGTGCCTTGATTGATGTTTTGATTGGTCTTGGTTGTGGTTCTTGATAGATTGAAGACCAATTTAGCATTATGTGTTTCAATGGCACCATCATTGGCATTCTTGTTTCTCGTCCAAAATTTGGATTTCTCATTGTTGTTATGATGGTTAGAAGGGCTAGCATTATTTGGTCCTTTGTTATGAATTTTTAGTACCCCTCTTTTGACTAAAGCTTCTTCAATTTTGACACCATTTTCTACCATATTCTCAAAGCTAGGGGGACATTGTAATTCTATCCTATAGCTCATTTTACTATTAAGGTTATCAATAAAAATATCCATCTTTTCTTGTTTGGGTATGGGACAAGCATATCGAGAAAATAACCTTCTCCACCTTTGTAAGAATAAAAGAAAGCATTATCCTTGTTTCTATTTGGTATTACAAATATCCTTCATGGTCATCTCATGTGAAATGTTATATGAATATTGAGTGATAAATTTGTTAAAAAGTTCTTCAAAGTATCTTATGCCTGGTTGTAGTTTTGAAAACCTTTCCATACAATGGCCTCCCAAGCTACAAGGAAAATGTCTCATCAAGTATGTGTCCTCATGAGCAAACTCAAGACTCATGGTTTGAAATTCTCACACATGGTCTATGGGGTTATATTTTCCATTGTATTTGTTGTATTTTGGGAGGTCACAATTTGGAGGAAATGGTATCATGTTTAAATTCCTATCAAAAGGGTAGGGAAAAATATCTTGTAACAAGTATCTTTTGGTAGTTGCTCTTTACATGTCTTGCAATTGTTGTTGAAGGTTCTTCATTTGATGTTTTAGAGCAACAACTTGATCTGTATTAGGTATTTCAATTTTAGTTTTCTTGGGAGTTCCCTTCAATTTTTTGACATCAAAATCACTTGGTAATTTGACCCCTTGGTTTGCTAACATTAGAAGGTATTTTTCTCCATCCTTTTCAAAGATCCTTTCTAGAAATTTGTGAAATTTGGGATGTTGGTTTGCTTGTTCTATTTCCTCCTCTGTTATTTCTTCTATTTCATTTTGAGAAATTTTGTGAAAGGGATTTTCTTCTAGTTCACCTATGGTATTTTGAGGTTCAAATTGCTTATCCTTAAGTTTTTTCTTTTTGGAGCTTGTTAAAATAGGCATGTAAGTGAGGAAGGTTTGCTAAATTTTGATCATTTTTTAGGAGTGAAAAAGAAATACCTAGGTCAAATAGAATAATGAATCCTATTGATGTGACTAAGGTAATAAGATTTGATGTAAAGTGTGTTGTTTATTGACACAGGATGGTGAATCTTGATGGGGAAACTCAACTTGATGATCAAATTTAGATTTTGATGATCATTGGGGACTTTTAGATGTTTGATCAAAGTTTAGGTGAGGGATTTCACTTGTAAATGCTAGCTTTTCCAAGTTTACAACAATGTTGAGATGAGGAAAGAAATTCTCTATGGAAAATATCCCTGAACCTGGTTCTAAAATGTCAGATAGGAGTCAAATTCAGTTCTCTAGTTACAAATTTGGTGGATGCCCCGTAACATTCAGTGCATGCGCTAAAAGGCAGATGTGCTATAGCATTAATTTGATGCACCAAATAAAGGCTTGTGTATGTTGCAGAATCAGGTGTATGCGCTACAAAATAGCTTAAATGCACTAAATTTTCAAGTGTATGTGCTACATAATTTGGTAAATGTGCCATATAATGCAAGGGATGCACTAGTAAATGTTGGGAATGCGCTATAATAGAAGGTGAATGCGCTAGAAAAGGTGGTGAATGCATCATAATAAGTAGTGGATGCATTGAACGGGGAAATATAACAATTTCTTGCCAGTTTATTTTATTTTTTTAGTTTTCAGTTAGAGAATGGTTTGTTTCCAATGATGTTTTCTGAATCATAGTTTTCTTGCCAGTTTATTTGATTTTTCTAGTTTTTAGTCAAATAATGGTTTTGTTTCCAATGATGTTTTCTGAATCATAGTTTTTCACTTCAAGTGTATAATGTTTTGTTTGAAGTTTGTTTAAAAATACATCAATCATGTACAATCCTAAGACTGTGTAAGACTATATTTGTTGGATTCCCACTTGGATTTTACTCTAGCTACACCTACTTTTAGCAGATGATTAGATGCTTGACCCCTCTAGATCTCCTCCATGACACTCACTTCTACGGGGTAGCCAAGCATCAGTACCCATGAATCTCCCATGGAATACTTCTCATCTCTACTAAAAGTTACAAAAATGTGGGACGACTTCAAAGGTTAGACCTTCTATGCCAACATATAGATTAGGGATTTTGGCATTTCTACAACAAGGGTTCTAGTATGGGTATTCCGTTTGTGGGGGATGATCTATACGGAAAGAGACCATTTCTATCATTCTTGTTTGAACAATCCTCTTGATACTTGAACTTTCCTCAAGTACCCAAATTTATATCCCAGTTGGAAGTCACTCAGGTTCAGCGTTTTAGTAGTTGGGTTGTTCTCTTGGGTGATTAGTTTTTCCCACAAGGCAGGCCCACTATGGATATAAAAAGAAAAATGAATGGGTCTACCTTTTTGGTCACCCATTTAAGGGGAGAGCATATGCCTACCATTCATCAAACACAATAGACATGGTGTTCTTTCCTTCCTAATAGTCTAGATTCCTAAATTAAGCCAAAAGGAAATAAATCACTCTAGCCCTTGCATCAAATTTATTAGTAGTTTGCAATTTAAATGTTTCTTTGACAACGTTCAAGAGTTTTAGCAAAGTATCTGACAACGTTTATGAAGTATACAAAACAAAAAAAACATTTATTAGTTTTCAAACTTGAGAGAAATTTGCAACAAAAATCAAATGCGCCATTATAGTGAGCCAATGTGCTAAAAGGGTATATGCACTACAGAAAATAGTGAATGCACCATAGAAAACAGTAAATGCACTATAGAAAATAGTAAGTGTGCTATAGAAACCCCTTGATGTGCCACAGAATGGCGTGGATGCATTGGAGAAAACCGTTGTTGTGCCAAAACAGTTAGTGAATGCGCCAGAGAATGTTTCAGGTGTGCCAGAAGAATTAGCAATTGCACCAGAGAAATTCACATCTACACTTGTAAAACATACTTTCCAGAAAAATATTAAAATAACAAAGGCTAGGCCCCACGGTGGGCACCAATTTATGTGTGTAAGAATATATGTGAATTAGAATAATCAAAACAAACAATAGATGACATGTAATATATTAAGGAAATCTAAATTAACAACACAATTTGATAAAATAATTCCTTAAAGAAATTTTATCTTCCTCTATTCCTAAGGATCTTGTATTAGTGCTCTCAAATTTTAAGGGTGCACTAAATTACTGGGATTTCACCTAATAAATGAGAAGCCATTAATTTTAGAATGCATAAACTATGTCTACACCTACATGATTTGATGGATTTGTTGGATGATGAACTAAATGATATGTTGAATGGTAAGTTGTATAAAAAATGATATGAAATGATGCAATGGTAAAGTGTTAAGCTAATGGAGATGCTATGAAAATGATGTAATGCTAATGCAACAATTAAGTTCCTAGAAATGAAATTAACATTATAACACTACTTGGAAGAAAATGTTAAACTCTAAACTAAAATGCTAATGCTACACTCTCAAATGCTAAGATGATTTCTACAGAGTATTTGCATGCAATGTTCTCTATATCAAAAGTTTTAAATGAGCCTCTATTTATAGATTTCAACATGGCATCAAGTGAGTTGGAAGCAATGGACGATCAAGATTCAATCTAGAGAGATCAATGGTGAGAAACGATGAGGTTAGAGAGAAATAAGGAAGTTGTTTCCTTTACTAGAACAAGCTTACCAAGTGTAGAAAATAATAAATGGAAAGGAGAAGCCATGTGTCTCTAAGTTTGTTGAGATTGTTGAGGATAAATGCTTATTTTAGAAATTAGGAATAATTAATTTCATGTGACACATGGTGAGATGGAAGATGAGGTGGAAGGAGGTTAGAAAAATATGGAGAAATGTGACAAAATTTGAATTAAAAATTCAAATTTAATGAGAAGGAATTAATCAAATAAAAAAAATTAGTTAAACTTGTTTATTTAATCAAATCATGAAGAAAGTGGTTTAGAATGGAAGAATTAAGAAATATGAACTATATAAATAGAATTTTCAATTTATTTATGCAGTCGAGGAAATAAAGATTTTTATTAATTAAATAAACAGTATTTAATTAATTTTCTCTAGACCAATTTAGGATGTATACAAGTCCCAATGAGGGTTTTTTTCATAAAATTCAGAAAATTTTAAGTTATTTTAGTGCTTTTTAGTATGGATGATCTATAGACTAAATGAAAATGTAGATTTCAAATGATATTCAATGATGCAAGATGCAAAAATGCAACCTATATGCACTTTTACTAATGCAAGATTTAGAAACCCTCAATGCAAATTAACTAGTGCAAACCCTAATACAAATTTAATGCAATCAAGGTTTAGGACTATGATGTGTTCTAAATGCAGGTTCACCAAAATTATTAATAGGGAAATTGTTTTCTTTATGGTTTAGGACATAGAACAACACTTTTCTCCCAATATCATCAAAGCAAAACCCTAGAGATCTCAATCAAAGGTATGCAAAGGAGAAAGAGATCTTGTAATAGGGTTGTCCTAGGGTTTGATTAGAAACCAAAGAAGGTTTCACCACCAAGCTATGGCTTGGAAATACAAGAAATTTAAATGGCGTGTAAAGTACCATGCAAAACCTAACTAAATGACCTAGAAATGTATGCAAAGTTGAATAGAAACCTGAGAAACTAGAAATGTGCCCCTAGAAACTTGAAGAGGCTTGAATGAAGACTTGAAATGCTAAAAACACTAAAATTAATGTCTACTAGGACTCATACACTAGTTTGGGTGATTTAGTCCCAAATTAGGGTTTCTAGGTATGAACACAAATTTGGTAGAGATATCTCTGGAACTCCTAAAAATTGCAAATTTCACTATACTGGGACTCATGTGCTAGAAGTGGTGTATCAGTATAGTTAGGTTTTTCTAGAAATTCAAAGTCTGATTCTGCTCTTCAATGTCTATTCTATCCTTTCCACCTAATTTCCAGGTTTGAAACTCTGATTTGTAACCTACAGATGTCTTTCAATGATCTCCAATGCAAGGTGATGACTTGGAAAACTTTGAACACTTGAAAATTTTCTCCAAACTTTCTCTTCAATATGTCTTCAACCTAAATCTACAAACCACACACTAAAGAGAGGGAAGAATGTTGTTTTGTTAGTAGAAAGTGGTTTGCCTTGATCAAACCCCCTTTTTGTAATCAAACCTTGAAATGAAATGAAATAGGAAAGGAGAATGATGAATGAATAAAATGTAATGTTGCAACTCATCAAACCCTAGAAATAAAGTGCTACAAACATGTATGAAATAGCTCCAATTGATGTAGATCTTGACTCTTGCTTGAATGTTGTAGATCTTGAATTGAATTATAGCTTGAATCATAAAACCCTACATCATAAATGTTAGATAAAAAATAAAGATGATGCATGATGACTTTGGAATGATGATTGATACTTGAACAATGCTCTAAACACTTGATAATCAACTCTTGAAGACTCTTGAATGCTCTTGTAAACACTTGTATGCTTTTGTGAACTCAAATTTGCTATAAGGATGCTCATTCAACTTGCTAGGTTGATCTCATGAATTCTTAGGTGGAAATGAGTGAAATAACCTTCTATTTATACTTGTTTATGCAAAATTTCCCAAAATTACAACACTAGAAGTCGACATTAGATCTAGGAGAATAAAATATTGCCAAGAATTTGAATTAAATTTGATTTTGGGCCACACAGGACTCATACGCCAAAAGTGGCATATGAGTCCCATTATGCTTAACTATGGTTTGAAAAATTCTTAGAATGATGCAAAATCCAAATCAAGGCCAAAAAACCTAGGTGGTCCTCATACAACCAAGGTGGCATATGAGTCTGATATCACTAAATTTGGGCCACACAACCTAGAAACACCTAAATTATGGCTCTTGGTTCATGTCAGGATTATCCTCGAAAAGATGCATTAAATGGGGCTTGTTGATGTAAAGTAAAGCCAATTATAGCATGAAGAAGCCCAATTATTTAATAAAACCCTATATTAATGTGAAAGTGTATTAAAAAACTTTACAACACTCTAAATAAGGCACCAATAAGCTCATTTAGTTCACAAGGGTCCAAAACCTAATGTGAATATGTTAGACACATTACAACACTAAATCAAGGCCATGTTAGGGAGTACTTTTTCCATCATTACAAAGTAGGAAGAAGCATAAACTATTTAGTTTTATTAAGATGTTTAAATTTGGTCATTAGATAATTAGCATACATACTTATTCCATTCCTCATAAAATGACATCATCATATTTTGTGGGTTGATAAAATTACACTCACTAATGATTTAATTTAGAATCCCATGAATAGAGAGACATTTAAACTTCACATAACAATTTCTAAGGATTAATCATCTCCATCATTAAATATTAGTTATAGTATGATCACATCAAGTTGGATTAGGTTAATAAAGATTCAATACCAATTCAATCGTTAATGATCAACGCCTTAAGTTTGACCTTGGCATTGATCAATTTATTTAACATTAATTAATTATGACTTAGCCATCTTGACTTTTGAGGAGGGACAAAACATCGAATTTACCCATGACCTCTCTAGCTTAACAATATTAATAAGGCACTATATAATTTCTCATTTGACTAATATGACTTGGTCTTCCTTTGTATTAAGTTAATTTTATAATAAAAATATAAATTTAATTAGTTGATGTTGCAAGGGTTGAATTTGGATTTTCCTACTTAGGGAGAATGATGTATGAGCATCCAAGCAAAGAGGATATTTCATAGGGAACCAAAATAGACAAGGGAGAAAAAGAGGATAAATTTGCATGAACTTCATGTATAAAAAAACCAAGTGTCATCTATCTAGCAATTAAAATTTTGAATAGACATTTAATGCTTAAGGTTGGGTAGGTAAATCCAAATGATTATCAAGTTGCATTCAATGTGGTATGTGGAATATTGGTGCCCAAAAGTATTTTATATAAATTAAAGAAGAATATTAGAATTAGGCCCTGTTGGCTAAATTTTTTATATGATAATGCTAAATTTGAGGTTTAAATTTAATGTAAGCACTCTAAAATAACATTAATAAGAATCCAACATATATGGTTTATCCTTATAATATAAGACATGGTGTATTATATAAAGTGAAAGGTTGTGACCTATTTACCAACACTTTAGATTGTTTAAAACATAAGCAATCATAAATAATATCACACATCATGAATACAAGGAATTATAGAAGGAGATGGAGAAGATACTATGAAATCTAGGTTGAGTGATATATTTGTTTTGTAGAGTTAATATTACAAGTTTCTTCAATTAAGAATTATTGTTAATGGTTTTTTTTTATAGTTAATTATTTTCCCCACAAGAATAAAATTCCCTTTCTACTATTTTCTTATTTTACATTATTTTATATTTCATATTTAATGATTAATTACTTGTAAGATCTCATTTTCTAATATTGTATTAGATCATATGGAGGTTTTATTAATCATTTTCATACAAAGGGGAATTTATTACATTTTCTTTATTGTGAATAATAGGTTTTCATGATTTTAGTTTTTAAATCTATTGTTTAAACCTTCCTTCCCATTTAAGGAATGTGAAAGTTGGCTTTGTCCATGGAAACTAGCCTCTACCTTAATGAAAGGTGAAATTTTAGTATGTACTTTTGCTTTGTTTCATTATGCATAATTGATCATTTTATTATTGTAATCTTCATCTCCCAAATGCATGTTGCATCTCACTCCTTTCACTTTAATATGAAAAAATATTTTTTCCCTCTATTTCCTTGTATTTAATTCCTTCAAAATATGACTTTATTATGTGTCATTCAATGCCTAAAGAGAAATGGCCTCATTGGGAATTCCTCAACCATTTTCACTACGATAAGCTTTCACAATATTTCTATGAATTTTAAAAAATGTACATAATATGTCAAATTCTAAAAATGTTGATTTTAGTTGCTTAATAATCCACTGAAAAATGCGACACACTATTGGTCTATCACCCAAATTCAAAATAAATTTAATAATATATCATCCATTTTCTAAGAGAAGAATGGTGATTATAAGATTACTATTAGTAATATGTAAAGACAATACATAATCCATTATTTGAAGGAAGTAGTGAAGATTATGGTATCAGTATGGGAATTTGTCAAGGACATTTGGATCCACCCTTGGAGTTCTTCATATTTGCATAGCAGGGACAAACATCTTTGTTTCCAGATGTACCTGGAGGAACACAATTGCATTTCCTACAACATATTCCACAACACTTGAGACACCGATCATGTGATGATGCCTTGGAGCATCTCCTATTGCATTCCTTATCACAGTCTGCATTTGCATACACCATAATGCCATAAATCTTATAGTTTATAACACACAACATGATATCTTCTTTCATATGGACACCTTTAAACACTTGTGGATTTCAAATTTATTGATTTTAAAATAAGACAATTATTTATCACTTTTTTTGTGAGCATGATATGTGTAATAAAGAGATTGATAAATTGTACCTTGTTTTATAAAAATGAGAGAAAAAGTAATTGTTTCAATTTTCTCAATTTTAAAATAAAATCACTATTTAAAATACATGATATGATAAGAGATTCATTCCAAGACAAAAGTAAAAAACAAACTGACTCATAATATATATATATATATATATATATATATATATATATATATATATTTAAAAGTAAAGCAGTTAATTTATTACTATTATATAATGTCATAAAAGAATTAGTAAGCTGACCATAAGCTTGAATGAAATAAAAATAAACTGATATTATTTTAATTTTTTCCTGGTAGTTTAAAAGGCTTTTTAACATTTTAATGTGGCGTAATGTAATAGGAAAATCTGTAAACTGGCCATTTTAAAAAAAGAAAAAGAAAAAACAATCAAACCAGGGAATGTTTGTGCGGAACACTTTCAGATAAACTTACTGATCTTAGCCATCACTCCATAGCCATGTTCACCCCCATAAGTCTGCAGTTGCACCATTATTCAAAACACACAACTTATCCCAGTTTTTCTCCACAAAACCAATTAAATCAAACAGACAGAAGCATAAGTTACATAGCTAAGTAATCATTATTACCTTTACATACTTCACATCATCCTCAACTACATGGGCTGATACCTTCCAAACCTGTGCATCAACACCATATAATTCCCACTTAAAGCAAAAGAACAGAAATCAAAAGCTCAAAGCAATTGTACAGTAGATAAGTTGTTACCTGCACTATGAGCAGCAGGATGAGGAATACAAACATGGGAGAAGACGGTGTAAACGAGCCATTGACACCAAAATTATGTTTGAAACTTCAAAACCAACACATACAACCAAAATGGGCATTTTTCTCTGGGGAAAGACAGAAACTTTGTAATCGCCCAATTGATATCCAGGCCAACTTGAGTTGTTTGTTAATAATTCCATAACATGAACATAGGATGATTGTCACCTTGTTTTTGCGGGCATCTTAATATTGTTTAGTTTGGACGTTTTTCTTGCCACCACATTTCATTGTAAAATACTATTCATGATTTGTGGGTTCCTCCGTTGCAATTGGCATTGTTTTTTGTATTTATATCACAGGATTGGACATCAGTTAAGAAAAATAGACAAGATTTGGTTCTGCCTTGTTTTCCTAAAGTCGCTGTCTAACTACTTTGTGAACATCTGATATATGGTTTACTTTGATCAGGGTATACTGCTTTTATGGGAACTACTTCATCAGTTCGGCCTCTATCTTTAAAAATGTAGATATGTGTAAAGGAAAATGACAATTTACCGAAGAATTATATGTATAATAATTAATCAATGATTAATAAATTAGGGAATCCTAGGTTAGATTATATTTGAACGTTAAATTGTTAGTTTAGGAAACTAAAAATTAAAGAGATTAGGTAATTTTAGGAATAATAGTGAAGATTAAATTAAATGTCAAGTTAAAATTTATTTATTTTAGGATTAATAATGGATGTTTTCTATACATATTTTATTTCATAATTAAAAGAATCTATAAATATTTTGTAGGTCAATTATACATTATGTATAATTGATTTCATTCATCATGGACATGTTTTATGTGTAGAAGTGGGATTCATATGTACTAACACTTTCCAATTGCCCACTAGATAGATCACCATTATGCTAGAGGGTATTTTGTATATCATGTGTCTCTCAATTAGGAGGGGAGATGTTGAGGGTAATCAAATATGATGCATCAAGAGGATTGAGACTTGTATAGTGGTTTACAAGACATATTAGGTAGACATAGGACAATGTCCCATATGGTGAGATTTTCCTTGGTAATCCACCTTTAGAAGCATAAGTAGTTACTTTTAATTGTCCTTATCTTATTTGATGGGAAGGGCTCCACCATTGTGTATGGATTCATAAATATTATAATTAACAAAGACCACTACTAAATACTTGTATGGGGTCAATGTATGTTCTCATATGTATGATTATTTATAAAGGTTTATTGATGGGACACACTAGTGCATTAGAGAAACTTCTGTAGTACAAACCTAGAAATGTGAGCATTTTCCAATTCCCCACCCTTTGGGTCTCCCATCAATGATAGTAGTAGAAACAATGTTATTATTTTGATGGGATATACACAACAACTTGGTGAATGGAAATAAACAAACCCTTATATAGCATGGAAACAAATATTTTATGAGTTCGATCTACATGATGTTACATGAATGCTACATTCTTAATTAGTTGCCAATGTAGATGATATGTTTATATTGGGTCATATTTAATAGTATTGATTATTCATTAGTTTTTGGATTATGACCATGGAGATATTTTTGTTTTGAGAGGGCTTTTCCACTCTAGTTTTGCATAAAAAAATATTAGAGATGTATATCTTGAAGAGAGAAGAGGGATAGGCCTACCTTTATGGATTGAGACTAGATTGATGATGATGAGCAAGATGATCCTATTAAAATTATAATGACGGATGATGTCGGGTGGTCCCAAATTTGTAAGTGTGACCTAGGATAGGAAGAGGGCCCCATAAATATATGCATTAGGTATTCCTAAGGATATACCAACCATTTGTTACAACTCACATATTCTCCTTGCAACATGATGGTCAATTATGTATGATTTGATTTTTTTAATTACTTTTACTTTGAGATTTTAATTTTAATTTATCTTTATGTGAATAATGATATTCATGACATTGCAAGTATTGTAGATTAGGTGTCCTTGATTTATTTGATCATTAAACATGTCACTGAGGGTGTTCTAATTATGCTAGTGGGTTGAATCACACAAGATAATGCACACTCCATCTAGTTTCCTTACCATTTCACTATATTACTTAGTAATATGAGGCATATATGGGTATAGTTTTATAAATTTCTATACTCTTACATGAGTGGGACAAGATGTTCATTGAGATACATAGATTACAAGTGGACATGGATACCATTTAGGCCAAAATGGAAAGGGTATATGTATAATTGGCCTAGTGGGAGGCTTAGAGGGCTATGCACATGCCTTCAACTAATGCTATGGATGTATTTTAATGTAATTTTTGTATGAGGAATGAGTTATTACATGAACAAATCTAGGTGGACATATGCCAAAATTTGGGAGGAGATTGGTTATGAGGATTGATTCTAGTTTTACAATAGTGTTTTAGATTGAGGTTTGAATTAAGAACACATACAAGTTCACATGATAGTAAAAATGGTGGCATGTGGTAGTGGTCATCCAGGGAGCCTCCCCCGATGGTTATATGTGTTTGTGATATTGGAAATTAGAAATTTTCCTTTTTATGTTGAACCTTTGATGATATTTGGATATTGAAAATTTAATGACATTTAATTTGATATAGTTGGACATTGATATAATTTAATGAATATTTTTCATATATGGTTCATTATTTTGGACTTAGTTTTAAAAAATTTATATTTTTATCTCTCTCTATATATTTTATATGTGTATCTTTATATGAAATATGTATCATGATTGGATTATAGACACTTTTTTCACTATTAATTTTTATGACTAAAATTTTGTATAGAATTTAAAAATTATGCATCAAGTGATGGATTATAAAGCATTCTATAATCATATATATCAATGAACATGATTCCTATTTGGGGCTTAGGATATGATAAATTTTAGTTTCTTTAACTTTTATTTTTCAATCTTATAAGAAAAGTGTGACCTCTTCAAATTGGTATGCTACTCCATGGTGTTACCTATCTTCTTGTAGTTCTAGGAATCTATGATGAAATTGTTCATTCTTACCTAGTCCTTTTTTTTATATCTAATTTTTTGTAGTGTTTTTACTTAGAGCCAAAGATTTTTTTGAATGATAGAGGAACTTGGGGGTATCATTGGATTGGTAATATCATAGCATCAAAATAGGATATTTAAAATTAGAAAAATAGACATAAATATATAAATAGACATTAGAGCCAGAGAGTATAATTTTATTAATATTATTTATAAGGTATTGGTTGTAAGATAGTGGAAGGGTTTTGTATAAGGGAGTAAAATTTGTGTGAACAAAAAAAAAACATTTATTCTTCTTTACTTTTAGTTTTCATGAGAGCATATATGGAGGAATTAGTTATGTTTTTTATTAAAGGTAAAATAGGTTTTGAAGGGACCCAAAACCCTTTGCAAAAGAGATGCCACCAAATAAAAAAATAGAACCTACAAATAGGAAACCATCAAGAAACCATAAAAAAAATAAAACAAAAATAAAAATAAAATAGCCTATTGTAAGTCCTTGAGATTCTTAGCTACTTCTAAGTCCTTGTACAAATGATTGTGAAGGTTGACCACCTCCAAAAACTCTTTCTTCTAAACATCCAAGGGATTCTTGGAGGGACTGGGAGTTTGAGTACTCAAACCCAATCTAGTAGATTGTGATCCCTATTTTCATTTAACCATACCATCATCAACAATGTCGAAATCCTTAAACAACTCCACCAAGTCCTCATCTTTCAAATTTTTAACTTTCTCATTCAAGATGCAAAGCCCCTTAGTTCTATTTTGAAGAATAGTTTCACTAACGAGTACCACCTTCTCAAGGTTTTGATGGAATTTCTATTTTTTTTTCCTCTAACACCTTGATACAAGACTCATAGTCATTCTCAATCAGGCCTATATCTTTTGTCACCTCCTCAAGGATAGCAAGAATTTTTTTGTTCTCGACACTATTTGTAGACCTATCCTCATTGGAATCCTTCTTCTCGTCCTTGTTTTGTAGAGACTATACCTTCACATTAATTTGATTTATTTTCAAGAAAAACCAATTAAACACTACACCCTCCTTCACTAAACCTAGAAAATTTCAAATCTCCTCTTTATTGTTATTAAAAACATTAAGGTCTTCATAGAAATCATGTGAGGGCTGCCATGTTCTTCATTGATTTCTCATGGAATTTACCAAGTTATTCCATCAATTTAATGTTAGGCTTATCTCTCTCCTTCACTCCTCCTAGATGTTGGCAATTATCATTGATGTGAACACTTGAGGAGACTTGTGTAAGATTGTAGGTAGTAGTTGTCATTTGTTTCAACATTTGTTGAAATGTTTGTGGTCTTCTTTTTTGTCAACACTTGATAAGTAAGGGATATTTTTGTATTGGTTGTTTCTTGGCAATAGTTGTCATTGTTAACAATTTTTAGTTTGGAATAATGATGATGTATAATGAGGTTTGATGAGTCTAGTTTATGGTTTAATTTTAGGTAGAACTTATGATTTATTTGCTAAATTTGTCATGGACCTTGATGTTAAGTGTTGACATTTTATGATATTTCCTCAAAACCATATACATTTGGCCTAATCTTATTTCTGCAAATCTTTAATGACATTGGCATGTTATATGGACCATCTATATTAATTCTACATGTGGTTAATGAATTTTCTTTAAGGTGGTTATAGATATGCAATTATTGTGCATACTAACATTGCTATGTAGATATAATTTGAGGATACTAAATTGAGAAAGACACTATTAGTTGGCCATGCACCATAACGTCCAACAAGGGAATCATTCAAAGGTCAAAGGAGGTCGATGGAAAGAGATCCCCCATGAAAATCGAATGTCACTACCCTGTAATGGTCTTTATTGTTGTTGAGAAAATGTGGGCATTATTGCAATGCTAAATATACATTTGGACATGCATGCCTAACCAGATTCCATGCAGGTGTAACTGCCTTTCCACTTTTCCCTACTTTCCCTAAATGGCACCCTCCTAGTTTGTGGGGTTGTCCATCTTGCTTAGTTGATAGTATAAATAAGGATCTGATGCTCCTTCTGAAAAAGGGTTGTGCGATCTGATGATGTACTTGCATTCTTAAGTTTTGAACAATACAATTATGCTACTCTTTTGTACTCATGCTTTCTAATGAATAAAATGAAGTTATCAGTTTAAGCATCTGAGTTTACATTAGTTTTAGAGGATACTCATCCAAGGGGGCCCACTTGGTGAGCAATCCATCCTTTAGTTTAGTTGATCCTAGTTATTAATTTTTGTTCATTGATTAGTTAAGAATTTGGCATTGATTGTTCCTGCAACCACTAGAATTCCATTCTATGACTATTCCTACAGCCAAAACAGACAAAGTAGTTTCTTGTTTGTTTGCTAAGATTTTCATTTTTGTCATGCATTTCAGCTTAGTATAGTTGTTGGTTGATGTTCAACATTAATTTTATTCCTTTCCAAGAAATTTACTTTCATCATTGTGTCTTTCTTAGTTATAGAATGAAAATGGCTACTTTGAGTTCCTAGTGCACATTATGTGCTGACCCATTTCAAGCTTATTTCCCTAGGTTGACAAGTTAAATGCACCTTCTTGATGACTGAAATAACTATATGGGTTAGATTTCCAATCTCTGAATCATGACTGTAAGGGCCTAGTTGTTAAATCATTATAGTAGGCCAACATTTTTGGTGCCATTGTCAGCGATGGTTTCAAACTAGGAAGTTCTTTGGAGTCATTGATAGTTTTTCTTGTTGTACTATTTCTAAAGTTGTTCTTAGAATACCCCTCATCTAGGAAAGTAATGATCCACTATTCTTTCATCAGTTATTTGTGTGAGTTGGCTAATGTTGAGTTAATATCACATGCATATAAGAGAAGAGATGCTTATGGGAGATTCCTTCCTAATAATCCTAATCCATCCCATCTAGAAGAGATTCCAAATCTATGAAGAAATGAAGAAGAAGAAGAACCATACCCCTTTGCTGATGCATTTCCTAATCTGACCAGTTTTGAAGCTTCCTCTGAAGACCAAAATATGATTGAGAACCCCTTTTCTTTGGAAATCCATTAGATGGACATGGGTGATACAAATAGAAACAGACCTAATGAACTAGCTTTTCCTTTCCCCATTTCTCATTAGAATGAAGTTTACAACCTCAAAAATATCCTTGCTTTAGCACTTCCAAAGTTCTATGGACTTGTTATAGAAGGCCCTGATACATTCTTATTCAAGTTTGATATACTCTACAGGAGTTATGACTATAACATCGATTCTCAAAAGGTTAAGCTATTTATAACCACTCTAAAAGAGGCTACACTAAGATGGTTTATGAGCCTAGGAAAAATACTGTGGAGACTTGGGAGGACATGAAGACAAGTTCATTGAGAATTACAAGGAATATTGTAGGGGTAGTGACATGAGAGGAGATGACATTTTTAGGATGCAAAAAAAGGAAGATGAGAGCTTGGAGGATTACATTTCAAGGTTTTTGTTCTACCTACAAAAATCTCCACACCATACCCTGAATGAAGAATCACAAATACTGCTCTTCCTAAGGGGGATTAATGAGAGTTGCACTAATGCCTTGGACTTGATGACAAGAGAAGATATCACCCAAGTTCCTTGTGAAGACATCAAGAAAATATGTCAGAACTATTCTAGGGTAGGTTCAAGGAAAGGGAGAGCTTACCAATCCTCTATGGGTAAGTCATCCACTAGTGGAGTTTCAAGGATGGAGATTAATCATTTGTTGGAAGATTTCAAGTAATATATCACAAACAATCTAGCCACTTAGCTAGATACACTTTAGGCTAAGAAGAAACATGAGGAGGCAAAGGAAATGTTGACAAATATTGCCCCCATTGCAGATAAAAGAAGGACTGCATATGCAAGATGGTAGCTAATATTGACAGTAAGCATATTCCACCTGAGTTCAAAACAATCCAGATTGAAGAAGATCAAGTCTACTTTTTTGCACAAAGAAGGCCATGGGCTATAAGACAAAGTATGCCACCATATCCACTATCTTTTGTTGGGCCATATTTTAATTCTTATTCATCTAGTAACCAATGGAAGCCTCCATATCCATCCACCTATGGAGGATATCCACCATGGCCTTGGGGTAACCCTACAAATGCTTGGACCAATCATCAAAACTCTCCACCCCATTGGTAGCAACATCAGGGGAATTAGCAGGAGTTTCAAGGACCTTGGCAACCACCTCTAGGAAACTCGCAATAAACATCTCAATGGAGGGGAGGATAGCAATGGACAAACTAGACAACAAGTTACATGCAACCACCTTCTCAGCTCCAATAACTTGCTATAATTCCTTCACCTACTAATTCAAGCTCAAATGCACCTAAGCCTACTCAGCTACCAGATCAACACACACCTAACCCAAATACAAACCACAACAATAACCAGTATACTCTGCTGATCCAAATCAATTCCCTGCATGTGCTGTGAGTTTGAGTGACATCCACTTGTGTTCAAGAACTACTTTACCAACTCCTTCCACAACTATTATTACTGAGCTTCCTATGGAAGAGGAAGAGGAACCTCTGAATGATCCCATTTAGCCAAGAGAACCTAAATATCTTGAACCAATCCCAGTCAAGAAGAATAAACAAGAACCACCATTTCTTTAGAGATTGGAAGTTTCCAAGCAGAAGGAAGACAAGGAGGACACAACCTTTGACATTTTAGATTAGTTGAAGCATATATGTGTCTAGATACCTCTATTTTAGGCCATAAAAGATGTTCCCATATATGGATTAGCAATCAAGGAAGCATGCCTTAAGAAGCTAGGTAGGAAAAAGAAAGACCCAACTACAGTTCATGTGGTGGGATAGCTAGCTGACATCATGATTGGGAAAGTGACTATCTGATGTAGGAGCATCTAGTGGTGTAAGGGAAATCCTCCATCACCGAAAAGTATGCTTTCCATTTATGTTTCCTTTTTTTTATCTTTTTGTAGATGTTTTTGCATTTCTAGATACCCTTTTCGTCGAATAAGAGTTCCCAACTTTCAGAACTACTTTTATGCTTTTTTTGCTCAACTGTTATTTTTAGTAGTTTTGAATTTGAAGGTGTGAAGAGGAAAAAATTTAAAGGAAGGTTTAGAATGGAAAAATAAGAACTTTTGTGAAAGAATCAGGTCAAGATCATCCATGGTTTGAAATTTATTCGAGTTTCAATTTCTACTTTTTGCCCTGAAAAATCTTCCAAGTCCAATTTGAGGCACTAAATGGTCCTGTATGGGCCCAAAAATTTTCAGAATTGACATAATGGATTCTTAACGCATTCTTCACTTTGAAACCTTTCCAATGGTTCAAATGGTTTGAAAAATGGAGTCTCGGATCAAAATTTATGGCTTTCGAAAGTTGGTCATTTTTTTGGAAAATTGCCAATTTTTGAATTAGAACTCAATTTTTGAATTTCAAATTGTAATTTTCAGTGCCAGACCACCAAAAATCATAATTCAAATGTGTTTTTGGCTCCAAGACTGAAAATGAGCTATTTATGGGTGGGGTTTTTAGATTTTTGATAGCTTTTTGGGGAAAAGAGTGAATACTGGGAAAAGGGGATTTTTTGTAGTTTTTTGTAATTTGCATGTATTGTAGAGCTTGAGGATTTGAGTTCCATTGCATGTAAGAATTCCATATTTCTGAATAAAATATTATTCTCTATTTTGTGTGTGTTATTTTTTGTCTCTGGTTAGCACCCTCGTTAGGTGGTATTAGAGCTAGTTTTCTTGAGTGTGTGGATAGATCGTTGATCGGGAGGTAGTTCACATCAAGACCATGGTTGTGGGTTCGATGTATTCAAGATGCCTCCAAGAGTGATGCTTGGTAGGCATGGTGATGCCAGAGGTGACAGGGTTGGAAAAAATGTTGGTGGAAGAGATCCATTGGTAGCCAAGGGTTTCAGAGCCCTCCAAAGACAAATTGATGCATTGCAGGAACAAATGAGAAGAGGGTTAAACCTGAGGAGAGAAGAAAGTGAGGATGAAGAAGAAGTGGAAGATTCAGATGTAGAAGAGGAAGAAGTGATTGATTAAGTTCAAATGCGGCTGATAAGGGCCATTTCAAAGATCAGAAAAAGACCCAAAATAGAAGTTCCCAGTTATTCCAGAACTCTAGACCCGGAAGAGTTGATTAACTGGATCAAGGAGCTAGAGGAGTATTTTTTGTATGAAGTAGACAACCCAGATCAGGTTAAGTTTGCAAAAAATAAGTTGAAGGGCCATGCAAATATTTGGTGGAAAGAGGTCTAGTTGGAGAGAAATCAAAGAGAAAAAGGAAAGATCAGCAATTGGGATCGCATAGTGGAGAAACTGAAGAAGTAGTTCATACCAGTGGACTACAAATTAGTTTTGCTGAAGAAATTGCAAGGATTGAAGCAACAAAGCATATATATGAAAGAATACATAGAAAATTTTCACAAGATGATCATCATAATAGGCCATGTAGAGGCCAACAAGGAGAAGGTAGCCCATTATCTTAATGGGTTATGATCGCGCATTCAAGAGGATCTGAGCTTGGTTAGAATGACCACCATTGAGGATGCGTACCATTTTTCTCTAAAAGTTGAATAGAAGTTGAACAAAAGATTTGATAGCAAGCAAAAAGGACAAGGAGGTGAAAGTGGAAGGGGTAGTAGAAGATCTTTTGGAAGCTAAAATGAGGACGAGAAGAAAAATAGAGATGTGCATACTAGCTGAGGTGAGAAGAATGATAACATCTACCGCCCTCGTGATCAAAACAGTAGTGATCAAAGAGGTAGAGGACGAGAAAGATCTAGACAAGGACCCATAAAAGGTGATTTTAGAGGAACTTGTTTCTAGTGTGGTGAAGAAGGGCATCGAGCCTATGAATGCCCACAACACCAAGGAAGGACAAACATAAGGACAAAAGGTCATGGAAGGGTTGCGCATGTAGATGAGGAGGCTCAATCCGAGCATTTAGATGATGCTGAAGGGGAGAAGCCCTAGTGGTTAGAAGAGCCCTGGTGACTAAAGAGAAGGAGCTAGAAAATAGGAAGAATCTATTTTTCACCAGCTACAAATGTGAAGGAAAATGTTGTGATGTCATTATTGATAGTGGGAGCACTGATAATATGGTGTCAGAAGAGATGGTTAGGAAGTTGAAGCTGAAGAGGGAAAGGCATCCACATTCGTATCGGATTATCTGGTTGTAGAAATACCACAAAGTTCTAGTCAATGAGAAGTGCCTGGTGAAGTTCAATATTGGGAGCTACCATGATGAGGTACTTTGTGATATCATTTCCGTGGATGCATGCCACATATTATTGGGAAGGTCATGGCAGTTTGACAGATGAGCTATACATGATGGCCATGCAAACACTTATTCCCTAACAAAGAATGGAGTCCGCCATAAGTTGAAACCCTTGAAGGAGGCCGAAGAAAAGGTATGCAATAGTGGTAAGTTTGTTATGTTGATGGGAGGAAATTTTTAGAAGGTATGAAACATAAGCGTATGTGTTATGCATTGATTCCAAGAATGGATAAGGAGGGTAGTGAGAATGTGCTAGTAGAAGTTTCTTGATTATTGAATGAGTTTCAGGACATTGTTTCTCATAATGTACCTGAGGGTTTACCATAGTGAGGAAGATTAGTCATCAGATTGACTTGATCCCTAGAGCCAGCTTTCCAAATAAGGCAGCTCATAGAATGACTTCTACAAAAAATGAGGAGTTGAACAGACAAGTTCAGGAGTTGTTGAGAAAGGGTTTGATTCAAGATAGTCTGAGCCCATGTGCAGTACCTACAATACTAGCACCAAAGAAGGATGGGGAGTGGAGGATGTGTACAGAATCCCAGGCCATAAACAAGATAGCAATCAAGTACATATTTCCCCTACCAAGGATGGATGACTTGATGGATTGTATGGGTGGAGCATAATACTTCACAAAGATTGATATGAAGAGCAGATATCACTAGATCCAGATTCGTGAGGGAGGTGAGTGGAAGACTACCTTCAAGACCAAAGAGGGCTTGTACAAGTGGTTAGTCATGCACTGAGCACATTCATGCAGATCATGAACGAGGTACTGAAAAAGTTTCTAGGGATTTTGGTTATTATGTATTTAGATGATATTTTGATATTCAATAAGTCACTGGATGAACATTTAATGCATATTCATAGAGCTTTTGAGAAGTTGAGAGAAGAGAAATTGTTGATTAATTTGAAGAAGTGTAGTTTTGTGAAAAAGGAGTTAGTGTACTCGGGGTTTGTTGTCTCGAAAAAAGGTCTTGAGATGGACCTAGAGAACTGCTACCCCAAGAACTGCTACTGAGGTGAGATCTTTCCATGGTTTGGCCAATTTTTATAGAAAATTTATTAGAAAATTCAGTAGTATTTGTGCACCCCTAATTGAAATAATGAGAGGGGATAAAAAAGAGTTCAAGTGGAGTACTCGAGCAGTGAAGAGTTTTGACCTGTTGAAGTAGAAGGTGACAGAGCAATTTTTTTTAGCCCTCTCAGATTTCAATAAGGTGTTTTAGGAGGATTGTGACACTAGTGGTTATGCCATTGGAGCCGTGTTGAGCCAAGAAGGTAAGCCCATTGCCTATTTTAGTGAAAAGTTAAATGATGCAAAGAGAAAGTATTCTATATATGATCAAGAATTTTATGCAATAGTTCAAGCATTAAAGAAATTGAGGCATTATCTGTTGCCGAAGGAATTTTTTCCGTTTACTAATCATCAAGCATTACAATATCTAAGTAGTCAAGGAAAATTAAATCAGGGGCATATGAAATGGGTAGAATTTTTGCAAAGTTATACCTTTTGTATTAAAACATAGGAGTGGGAGGTTGAATAGAGTTGCATATGCCTTAAGTAGGAGGAAAAAACTATTGACAAAGATGTAGATTGAAGTGGTTGGGTGCAATGAACTCAGATGTTGTACCCGAAAGATCCTAATTTTGTAGAGGCTTGGAAAGCTTGCAAGGAGCCTGTTATAGTTGACAGAATGAAGTGGTTGGATTACATAATCTAGGATGGCATGTTGTTTAAGGGAAGTCAATTATGTATTCTGAGGAGCTCTATGAGGGAGAACCTGATAAAGGAGAAGCATAGTGGAGGAATGGTAGAACATTTTGGTTGGGATAGGACCATTGCCTTTATCAGTAAGCATTATTATTGGCCTCAGTTATCATAGGATGTGAAGAAGTTTGTGCAGAGTTGTAGGGTATGTTAGATGGCTAAAGAAGTGAGCCAGAATACAAGGTTGTATTAGCCCTCACCTATACCAGAGAGGCCGTGGGAGGATATAAGCATGGATTTTGTTCTTGGTTTTCCAAGGACATAGAGAGGGAATGATTCAGTGTTTGTGGTAGTTGACAGATTTTTGAAGATGGCGCATTTCATTCCATGCTGCCAGACCCATGATGTTGTCCACATTGCTGACTTGTTCTTCAGAGAGGTGGTGAGGCTACATGGTCTTCCAAAGAGTATAGTCTCAGATCGTGACACTAAATTTGTTAGGTAATTTTGGAGGACCTTGTGGAAGAAATTGAAAATAAAGTTGAGGTTCAGTTCTACGTGCACCATCCACAGATAGATGGGAAGATTGAGGTTGTGAACAAAAGTTTGGGTAACCTATTGAGATGCTTGGTAGGAGATAAACCCAAGGGATCGAACTTGATCTTACCCCAAGAAAAATTTTCTTACAACAATTCTATCAACAGGAGCATTGGCAGATCACCATTCAAAATTGTGTATGGAGGTAGTCTTGGGACCACTCCAGAACTAAGGAAGATGGACCAAGAGAAGAAGACAAGTGTCGAAGCTGAATACTTTATAGAGCACATCAATAATATACATGAGAAGGTAAGAGAACATATTAACAAGATGAATACACAGTATAAGACTAAGGCAGATTAGAAGAGGAGGTATAAGGAGTTTCAAATTGGTGATGAAGTGATGGTCCACTTGAGGAAAGAAAGGTTTCTAGTGGGAACCTATAACAAATTAAAGATGAAAAAGTTCGGTCCCTATAAGATTTTGAAGAGGCATGATTCAGGGAACACATATGAGGTAGAGTTTCTAGATGGAGTCAAAATTTCCCCTCTATTCAACATTTTAGATTTGATAGAGTATCATGAAGGTGGCGCAGAGGAAATACCAACAATGGAATAGTGTGGCATTCCAACACCTACTTTAGAGAAGGAGGAGATTGAAGCAATCCTAGGTAGCTGTGTGTGAAGGAGTACCAGAAATAGGCAATATGAAGAATATCTAGTGAAGTGGAGAGGAAGGCCTATGGAAGATTCATCCTGGTTGTCTAAGACAGAGGTTGATCATTTGGGTTTTTCTCAACCATCTGAGACGTGACATGGTCACTTCTCAAATTACCCTAGATGTCTGATGCAGGAGCATCCAATGGTGTAAGAGAAATCTTGCATCACCCAAAAATATACTTTCCATTCATGTTTCCCTTTTTAAGCTTTTTGTAGATGTTTTTGCATTTCTGGATACCCTTTTCTTCGAATAAGAGTTCACAACTTTCCAAAACTGCTTTTTTGCTTTTTATGCTCAACTGCTATTTTTAGCAGTTTTGAATTTGAAGGAATGAGGAGGAAAAAAATTAAGGGAAGGTTCAGGACAAAAAAAAAGCACTTTGGAAAAATAATCAGGTTAAGATCATTTATGGTTTGAAAGTTATTCAAGTTTCAGTTTCTGCTTTTTGACCTGAAAAATATTCTGAGTCTAGTTTGAGGCACTAAACGGTCCTGTAGGGCCTAGAAATTTCTAGAACTAGCAAATCAGGTTCTTAACATGTTCTTCACTTTGAGACATTTCTAATGGTTTAAATGATTCAAAAAATAGAGTCCTGGATCAAAAGTTATGGCTTTCAGAAGTTGGTCAATTTTTAGAAAATTGCCAATTTTCAAATTTGGACTCAATTTTTTAATTTCAAATTCTGATTTTCAGTGCCAGACCGCCAAAACTCATTATTCAATTTTTTTTTTGGATCCAAGACTAAAAATGAGCTATTTATGGGTGGGGTTTTCTAATTTTTTATAGCTTTTTGGGGAAAAGAGTGAATACTGGGAAAAGGGGATTTTCTATAGTTTTATGTAATTTGCATGTATTGGAGAGCTCAAGGATTTGAGTTCCTCTACATGTAAGAATTCCATATTTCTGAATAAAATATTATTCTCTATTTTTTGTGTGTTATTTTGTGTCTCATATTAGCACCCTCATCACTGTCCCCAAGTATAATGACTCAGGTAGTCTTGTGGTAGCAGTTGTTATAAATAGGATTCAAATAAAGAATGCTCTGATTGATTTAGGGGTAACAATAAATGTAATAACTAAGGAAATCTTGCAAAAAGTAATGTTTCAAGAATGATATCTACTCCTACTATCCTATAGCTTGGTGATAGTTCTATTATTAAGCTTGATGGTATAGTAGAGGACCTAGGTATGTGCAAGATCATCATGGAAAAAATAGGCCCTTAAGTGGCAAAAAAATCAAAAAAATCAGAGATAGGCAACTTGACATAAATATTTGAATAATTTATCTATATTATTTTAAAAATATGTAAGAATAAAATCTGTAGCAAATTGAATGCAATTTCTAAACTACTAGGTTTGTTTAAAAAAAAAATAAATCTATTTGGTGAAAATTTGAAACTTCAATGTAGTAGTACTTAAATTTCAAGGAAAAAATAAGAAGTAGGTGTCTTTCTGACCACCCTAACCACAATAAAATGATAATACTTTCTTATAAGATTTTAGATATAAGTAGAGGACTCATGTCCCGATGTGATGCATATTTTTTGTAATTTTTTCCAGGTAAATAATTAATTATGAATTTTTATTACAACTTTTAAAAAATATAAAAACTTCGTATGTCGACCACCTTAACTTGGTCAAAACTTCATAAAATTCATTTTTTTTTAATCCTATAGTATGCAAAGCATAGAATGTGATGCATGTTTTGGATTAAAAAATGTGATACCGCTTTGAAAGCTATAGATTTTTTTCAATCAGTCTATCAATCAGGACTTTAGTCATAATTTGAATAGAAAATGAATAATAATTACTTATTAAATTCAAAGTAAAGCATAATTTATATTGGTGGAAAGCTGAGAATCTCCTTTAAAACCCCTTTTCATTTCATCAATTTTGAGTAAAAAAAAGCCATCAGCCACATTATTGCCACTTTTTGGCCCATCATGATCCTGCACATACCCACCTTGTGGTAATTCTAGACTCCTAGGAGTACCCTACAGATTTCATGATTCTTTCTCCTAAAGTTACACTAGGCGAGTATCCCATTATTCTTGGAAGGCCACGATTAGAAACAACAGATGCCTATATTGGATGTCAGTAAAAATACATGACCATTTCTAATTGGAAGAGCACCAAAAAGATCGGTCTCTACCTTCCTACTCAACCATTCCATGATGAGAATAATTTTGTATGGCCACATGTTGGTGAAGAGGCTGAGGAAGTTAACTCTATAGCATAGCTTATGATGTTAGGTAGAAGTCCTCTAATGCAGTTTCAAGATGAAGATGAAGTGTTGTCTAACATAATTCAGAACCATTGTGAAGTATAGAAAGCATCATCCTCTCATGCATCTAGTTCTGTTGATCCTGTGAAGAAACTTTTGCCTGTTCTTCCTGTACCCGCTCTTCCTACAACCAAACTTCCTGCAGCAACAAGTATGTTCCATACATTGCTACTATATGAAATCCATGTACCATGCATTAATGAAGTGGCTATGATAGAGTAAACTACACAAGTACAGGTTTCAGAAGGAAAATATTTGAATATTAATAGCAAATTGAGCGAAGACAATCAATTGTCATTGACCAACTTACTAAGGACTCACTAGCATGCATTTGCATGGGACTATCATGATATGAAAGGACTGGACCCTAACCTTTTCACTCATAGGATATACATTACAGATGATTATCAACTAGTAAGGAAGCCACAAAGAAGAATCAACCCTGCATTGAGAGAGATTGTAAAAGGTGAATTACAAAAATTGCTAGATGCATGATTTATCTACCCCATTTCAGATAACCAGTGGGTGTCTCCATTTGTGATTGTGCCTAAGAAGGGAGGGAAATGGTGAGTTTGTGTTGATTACATGGAACTCAATGCTACTACCAAAAAGGTACATTTTCCCTTGCCTTTTGTAGATCAAATCTTGGACTCACTTGCAAGAAAGAAGTTATTTTCTTTTCTAGATGGATTCAGTGGCTATAACCAGATCCAAATTGCACTTGAGGACTATGAGAAGACAACCTTTACCTATCTATGGGGAACATATTCCTACTCAATACTTCCTTTTGGCTTATGAAATGCACCTACATTTTTTCAAAGGGAAGCCATTAGCATATTTATAGACATCTCTCTTGACTACATGGAAATCTATATGGATGACTTTACTACTTATGGTGTTGATTTCAATGAAGCATTGGAAAATCTGAGGAGAGTCCTACAAAGATGTGAAGCCCATAATATGTCTTTAAACAATGTGAAGTGCTTTATGATGATGCAGGAAGGTGTAGTTCTTGGCCACTACATCTCTCACAATGGAATTCAAGTAGACACCACAAAATTCAAGTAATCACTAATTGTGGAACCTCAATCCTAGACCTACACAAACATAAGAAACAAACACATAGTTAGATTAAATGTAAGTGAAAATCAAGATTCCCCATAAAATCAATTTAAATTTGCAAAGAACAAGAAATGAGATGAAAAACATAAGCAAGCATAAACAAAAGCTATCAAATATTATTCAAAGCAAAGCAAAATCTTGATCTCATGGGGGAGTTGGATACAATTTTATGTGGAAATTGGCCCTTTCCCAACTCCTATGCAAGCTTGTGATGATTTGATGAAGATTGATCCACTTTGTTGAAGATTCAAGTGAGCTCCATGAAGAAAAAACTACATAACCTAGCTAAGACCTTGATAAAATGGATGGAAATAGATATGCTTGAGGATGAAATTGAGTATAGTAAACTTGCTCAAATTGTGGATGATCAAATGAGGAGAGAATCCTCTTATTTATAGAAAGAAAAGATGGAAGAATTCCCAAAATGAAGTAATGTGGGACTAACTTTCAACCAATGACAAGATGCCACTTGTCAAGAGGTGAATGGGCAAAGCATATGCATATTTTGATGAATGTTCCCATAAATACAATTAGTTGAAATTTGAAATTAGTGAAATGACAAGGTGGAGGGAGAGTCAAATGTAGTTATCGCCACTTGGCTCAAGGAAAAAGGACTTGTAAGATGAAATAAATTCCTTTTTGGAAGGACACATCCCACTTGGATGGATTTTCAAATTTGAAGAATATTCCTCTTTTATGCCAAGTTGAGTGAAAATAGGGATTTAATAAATTAATTAAATGTATTTTCATGTGCAAGTGGCAAAAGCTAGAGGATGGGACATGGATTAAGATTATAATTAATCATTATTTGATTAAATAAGAGGAGGTTAGGTGATTTCACAATTTTGACTTAGATTTTAGGATTGAAATAAATCAAAGTTGAGATGAAAATGATTTAGACTTAGTTAAATAATGATTTTGATTTATTTTACTAAAAGGGATGATGTTAGATTAACTTAGATAAAGGTTTAATTTATTTAATTTAATAAGATGACTTTAGAGATTTAATCAAATATAATGAATTATTTAATTAAATAACATTGATTTATTTAATTAAAGAGAGAATGACTTAATCAGATAAATGATTTATTTAATTAAGAGAGGAAAATTGATGAATTTAATCAAATAAGGGTATTCGATTAAATAGTTAGATAGAGGGATGATTTAGGACGAAACGGTGTTAGTAAAAATCAAGATCAGATGTGTAATACATGTCAATCAGTACATTTTATGTGTCTACATTTTGCCCCTCTTTGAAGTGATACACTTGTGGCATTGTTTCAAAGAATAAACATCTCTCGATCAAAAGCCAAAATTTTATGATTTTCAAAAAATGCCCCAATGCTACCCTAGTGGATGAAACATGCTGGTATATTGCCCCCTCAAGAGATCAAGCAAAAATACTAATTTTTGATCAAGATCACAATAAAATGCGAGAGGAGTGGTTCTACTAATCAAAGGACAAAAGATAATTCCTTAGAAAGATCAGATATTTGATGTAGAAAATTTTGATGATGTATAAACAATCATCGACCATGGGTAGCCTCATGTATATTTTGAGATATCACACAAATTTGGATAGAAATGTTAGTAAAGATAGAAGAATAATAAGAAATGAGATAATGAAAAGAGGATCCAACAAGTCCATGATACATTAAGACTTTATTGGAGATGATGATGGATGATGGATGATGATGTTGATGATGATGTTTTCTTTTTGGGAATTGAGATTTTAAAAGGGACCATTTACCTTATGTTTGATAACACACATAGATACAATGCATCAAGGTATAGTCAGCTAGGATGGAGTTGTATCTAGTGAGATTGACTTTGACTTGAAAAATAGATAGGAGTATTCTTGTTCACACTTGACATACAAAATTTTTGCTAGGATGCACCTAACAAAGCAAGTATTTTCCAAGTTATATTACAAGAATGTCCAACAAGCACAACAAATAAAAGATAATGATCAATGCCCCATTCCTTTCTCTCTAAATCATTTTGATTAGACATCATCAATAGGTTATTAGAATGAGCCCAAAAATATAAGCCAAAAGACAAAGATAAAGTAAACAAACAAGCTAATGTTCTTCAATACCGCTAGTGAAGACTAAACTATGATGATTCCTGATGTTGATTTCCATTGTAGGAAGGATGCATCCTAGGACATGATGATATCAGCTGATTGATTTGGGACTGATTGGATGATAGGATATTGATACAAATATTTGACCAACTTGTTTATGTACTTGACCTAGACTTAAGACTTTGACTTTTGAGTTTTCACTTTTGATCTGCTAGACTTGTTTCTGACTATTTCACCAAAGGTTGAAGATGACAATTGATTTATTATGAGTGATTTTTATTGTGGGTGAAAGCGAGATGAGACAGATGGATTTTTTAAATATTTGAATATTTTTTTATGTTTTTGGAATGTTTTGAGGTTTTTTTTGGTATTTATTACATGATTTTGATGATTTGGATATGGATATGTGTGACGATATCAGTGCTCTATTTTGGGATTTTGTTGAAAATCAAGCTAAGGTTGATTGATATAATTGATGGATTGATGATGATAACATTGTTGAGGATACACAAAAATGAAAGGATAGTGTTAAGCAACATGAGGATTAGGATGGATATCCCCAAGATGATGAGGAATTTATGATGATAACATTATTGAGGATACACAACAATGCAAGGATAGTGTTAAGCAACACAAGGATTGAGAATGATATCCTAAGATGATGATGGATTGATTGGATTTTAGTTGATCAATATTTTGAAGCTCGGTTTGGAACAAAATTTGTTTGAACAATTTGATGTGACATTGAAGTGCAAATTAGATGCAACTAATAGTGATTGTTTGGATTCATGTTTTATGAAAGATGAATCTTGATAAGGAATGTCTTCTTGTCAAAATATGCCATGGGCTAGTGATTTGGATTTTTTCTCTCAAATGTTTGACCAATTTGACTTTGTGTTTGTCATTGTTCAGATTACCACATAAGTTGGAAGATATAAATCAAGATTTATTCCTAAAGTAAGATGTAAATATCTACCCCCAGTGTCTAGCAATGTTTCAAATGTCATGGATGGATTCCTAGATGGGTGTATGGATGGATGGATGGATATGGATTATCTTGTAATAAGATAAGGTGTTCGGATAGAGGATGGTTATTTGGATAATGCTTCATGGCTTAGATAAGTTTGGGTAGGATAGGATCAATGAAAATGATCCATGTCAAGATGTTTACCATAAGCAAGTGTAAAGTGTGCACCAAACTTTGTCAAGATCAAGATAACTTGGACTATGTATGTAGATGGATGAAAATGGATTGGATAAATGGTTCATGGATGAATGGATTTATTATGGATAAGATGGATGGAATGCTAGATTTACTATGAATGGGATGAGATGCTTCCACCTGAACTAGTGCACATGGATGCTCGATTCTACACATGACTCATGTTTGCCAGGTTTTCATCATGGTACCTATCCAAAGTGCCACCATTGTTGTTTTCATTTGAGGACCATTTTTTTTTTTTATACTTTTAAAAATCCTTTTTCTAATTTTTTGGATTTTTATTTTTATTTTTTTGAAATATTTTAAGCTCATTTTGAACCACCTTGTGGTGTTGATGTAAATTCTTCTTTCATAATGTGTCATTGATATCTTACTTTAAGAAGATGCTTTTCCAAGATATGTGCACTTGAATGCAACTTTTGAGATTCCTAATATGCTTTGTTGATACTGGAGTTAACTTTGTCTTTGTGTGTACATCGTGATAGAGTTCCTTATGAATCCTTATGATGAAGAGTGGTTACCAATACATGGTCAATGTGAGAATTGGATATCATGCGTGGAGGTGTGGATGGAGTGTGTTTAGGAATAAAAGATGGATTGGTTGACAGTTTGGAACCTTTGACTCTCCAAACTTTGGAAGATGAACAATATTGGGTGGATACAGAAGTGTGCATGGAATTAGGACCAACTGCTTGATATACTTTGTATGTCACTTGGGACACTTGTTGAATTTGTGGAAATCTTTCATGGACACTTTTCCCTTTTTTATTTTTCCCCATAGTTTCTTTGACTAATGGAGTTTGATAGGGATAATCTTTCTTTATATTTTTTGGTATCCATATGTATTTGATTTTTCCTTCATGTTTTGCTTATTTTTCTTTGACAACATTCTTTGTGATTTGATTTAACTCTTTCTTTTGATGTTGGTCCCAATTTGTGGATGCAGTGATGGGTGGATGAAGATTCATGACGTGGCTAGTTGTAGTATTGGCATTGGTTTCATCGTACGGATTCTTTGCCCCCTATGTTGACATTTTCTTGAGACATATTTGCCCCAAGTATGGTGGTAGTAGCACCTTTTTTCCTTGATTCTTCTTATTTTGAGATGTCTTGTTCAATAAGCATTCTCTAATAAATGACCACTATAGATGACGTTATTTCAATTTGTTTCTCTACCGACTCCGGAATATCCTATTGTATCTAACATGCTTCCTTGAGTGGATAATGTTGGATATCTTCATACATGATGTCCTTAGTCTGAATGTGGGATATATCTAATCCTGATGTTGACAACTCAGTTTGACTATAGGAATCAATAACCTACTCTTTTTTTGTAATAATTCCAAGAGTAAAGGAATCCTATTCTAATTGAAGATCATCTATGTATCCATCCATAGAAAGCATCTCATGGGTAGATGGAGTATGTGCTATGTGGATATGAGCATCTTGTATAGATGGGAGAGTGTCCATTGGATCATTGTAGTAGCTTGGACATACAAATTATTGATCTTGAATGATTTGGGAATTTCTTTCAACATGCTTTGGATCAAGTTCTTGACATGGGTTGGTTTCAAAGAATGAATTACTTATTTAGGTTTCTTGGACATATTCATTAGTCATGAGAAGTGGCTCAATATCCTTTTTATTTTTTAGTGGACTTGGATCAAATGTTGAGTTCAAGATTCCTTTAGTATCTATAACCATGAGGTCAAAGGATGTAAATATGTCTTGGGAAGGACCATTGCTAGACTTTGGTGAAAGATGTTGATCATGCTTTGGAATAAATTCTTAAGATATTTCCTCTAACTCATTAAATGATGTGGAGACATTTTCAATAGGATCTTTGGTCAATGGATCGGGGATTATGTCAATAGGATCAAATAAGTCTAACACTCCTTGAAATAGGTGACTAAAACATGCTTCTTCATGTATGGTGAGTTGGCCATTGGATGAAGTGGAAACATCTTCCATGTGCTTATTGATGGATAGGTCTTGATCATTATTCTCATCAATTATGGTGGAGATATTGTCAATGCTATCGCTAGTGGTTAAATCTTCATCGTTTTCCACAATAGTCATTATTTTTTTATCAATAAGGTCTCAGATGAGATTTTTGAGTCAAATACAATTTGATGTTGTGTGTACCTTTATTTTGTGAAAATCACAAAGGTGATTTTCATTGTACCATGATGGTTTCACTAAGGGCTCTTGAGAGTTTTCATAGGTGGGGATTGTGGTGAGTTTTTTATGCACAAACTATTGCATGATCAATTTAATTGGTTTCACAAGTGGTCTGTATTTTCATTTGTTGCCTTGTGAGATTGATCGTGGAGATGTGGAGGTTGGGTTTGTTGTTGATGTTGTTGATCTTGATATCGGACTTCTTGACATTGGAGATATTGTTCTTGATGTGGTTGTGGACATAGCTCAATGCTTTGATGACATGATTCAACCAATGGAAGAGTGTATTGATTTTGGAGTGAATATATCTCTTGGCTCAATAATTCAATTAGTTTGGCAAGTGAAGCAAGTTGATCAAGAAAAAATTTATCCTGATTTTGATTTTGACTCCCTTGATATAGTTGATTCTTTTGTTGAAGAGGATTTGGAATGTGTACTTGTGGTGTTTGCATTGGATCATGGAAAAAATTATTTTGGACAATGTTATGATTTGGGATGATGTTCAGATTTGGCATTATAGGTTGAAATTGAACATTTTTGTGGTTAGGAAAGCTATTGCCTTGATCTAGGTAACTTTGATTCTGTATGGTGTTACCTTGAATTGGATCAACACATGGAGTTATTAACATCTTGTTTGGACTTTGAAAAACATTAGTATGATTTGCAAGCATATCTATCCCATATTTTACCAAGTGTGGATTCGAAATGTTCATGATTGGTAAAGTTGCACTTGGTATATTTATATTTGACATGTATGGATTTGGTGGGATGATGTTGTTTTGTGGAAGACTCATGCATTCAGTGTTTGGTTGATAGATTTGTAGTTTTGGACTTGGATTTAAATATACCATTGAGAAAGGTGTTCCAAACTTTTGATTGGGCATACTCACATTTGTTGTACCATTGAGGTTTGTAGGAGATAATGATCCCATGTACGGATTGTATAAATACGAGTTTTGATAATCCATTGGCATTGTAAGGCTTTGATAGTTTGGTGGATTTAGATTACTCATGATGTATGAATCAATTTTATATTCCATGTTCCTTTTTTTTTGACCTTGTTGACTTATAAGGGATTTAGGACCAATGATGAGATGAAGGATGAAAAGGGCGAATGATACGAGTGTTGAAATTTTAGGACCCTTGGAGGAATACTAGACTTTAGGATCCTTTGGATTCTTTGATTTGGATAATGGAATTATAAACCCCAAGATGTTGGATGTTATCTTGGAATAAACTTGTCCACAAGGATGACAATTTAACTAGATGTAGGAGGAAGGGTTCATCCACACACACTTAGTCAAACAAGATGATTTTGATTTTGAATTCAAAGATTTTACCAAAAGTCTAGTATGAATTATTTTTCCAATGGTTCAAAAGTTGTTTGGGAGATGGGATTTGATTGATGTTTGAGATGGATGAAATGATTGGTTGTTTTGATCTTAAATAAACCTAAGAAGAATTTTTCTTACAAGACCAAGGCTCAGAAGAATATGCTTTTCCCTAAGAGTAATTCAAACCAAAAGATCAATGTTTGCTCAAAAGACCATAAGATAGAAGATAAACAAGAACATGTGTGGGGTTCAATTGATTTCATCTTGATTAATGAATTGCTTTTACCACAAACACTCTCTTGATTAAGTTTCAAACTGAATGTCTATGTCTCAATTTATTTTCATCCCACAAGGTCCATTATGTGGAAATTAAAAAAATCAAGGCAATAGTTCCCTAATATTGACTTTAGTGAGATAAAATTAAGATATAAACCCAAGTACTTAGATGACTCTAAGGATAGAATCCCAAGGGCAAGCAATATCAGTTGGATTTTGTCAAAGGTATTCGCTCCTCTAAAGGGTTTGAAATTTAATGCTCATGTTGGATATTTGTTTTCCCAATGTTTGCGAACAAGCAAAGTGTTTTTTTTTCCAAGAACATGCACAATCCTATGGATATGAAAGACTACATTTTTTAATCCCCCCTTGGACAAGTCCAGCTATGCCTAATTTTAGTGAATGGTTAGATGCTTGACACCACTGGCTCCCCTCCACAACACTCACTTATACAGGGAAGCTAAGCATCAATACCCATGAAACTCCCATGGCATACTTTCCATTTCTAATAAAATCTGTAAAAGTGTGGGGCGGCTTTAGAACGATTGTTCTTGCACCAACAATTAGATAAGGATTTTGGCCTATTCTAAATAAGGATTTCAATGCGGGCATTTCGTTTGTGGGGGATCACCCATTTGGCGAGAGACCATTGCTACCCTTCTCGTTGAGATGACCATCGTGATACTTTCCTTTCAACAAGGACCCACACTTATATATCGGTTGGATGTTGCTTGGCTTTAGCGTGTTTCCAGTTGGGTCGTTCCCTTGGGTGATTACTTTTTCCCACAAGGCAGGCCCTCTAAGATAACAAAAAAGTGAGCAAACACATCCGTAGTTTGATTGATCTTTGTTGATAAACAAAGAGAGAACACACACGATATGTTTCACTCACACTTGCAAGATTTTTTCAATTTTTAATCCCAAAATGAAATATGAAGGAAATCACTTTACCCAACTTAAGATCACCAAAAATCCTTTTGGTTCTCAAGATTGCTATGAGGTGCGAGAGAAGCACATACGTCTTTTCAATGGTATTACTTTGGGTAATTAATTAGAAGAAAAAGTAGCACATGTTCATTTTATCCTTTCAAAGCAAGAGTGAATTATTTTTAAGCACCAAAGAAAGTGTGAAAATTCCCTTGTTCAATTGTTAACCTTTAAACAAAATCTAGTGGATTTGCCTAAAGTTCATTTTAAACCCTTTGTAGCAAAAATGAAAGCTTTTGTAGTGTTCTTTTTAATAACCAAAAGAAATTTAGTGTATCCTAAGCACATGAAAGGTAACAAATCTTCAAGAGAGATTGAGTTCTCCCAAAAGTGTTAAACAAACATAAAAGTGTTCAAAAACACTTGATGTTTAATCAGAAAATGATGTCATAATGCAACCTCCAAATTCACTTTCCTCCTTCACCCTAGATTAAACCAACTTGCAAAAACTAATTAGAGCTACAAAACAGAGGTTAGAAAATTAGTTAGTAGCCCAAAATGACCAAAATAGAAAAAAGAACATGTACCAAAAAATTGAAATTTGACTTTTTACTTGAATCTAGATGTGCAGTCTGCACAGGTGCCATAGTTTGAGAAAGTGAGCGGTGATATATAGCACCACTAAATCTACATGTGGTGCTCTATAGAAAAACAAAGAGTGTGATTGTGGTGGAGGTTTGCTCAATGACGCAGTTTGGAGTTTGAGGAAGTCAGTGACCATGAATTGACCCAACGACAAAGTTAGAACTTTTGAATTCTAGGCCAGAAAGGATGAGTGGTGTAGTTTGTAGTTTGAAGTGGTGTTGTATGGTGCCGCTAGACTAATAGTGGTGCAGTTCCCTGTAGACACCAAAAAATAGAGAAAAGCATGGAATTTTGTGAAAAAACATGATTAGAACTTGAGATTTACCCTCCTTTTAGCACCAAATGTGGAACCCCAATCCTAGACCTACACAAACACAAGAAATAAACACATAGTTAGATCAAATGCAAGTGAGAATCAAGATTCCCCATGAAATCCATTTAAATTTGCAAAGAACAATAAATGAGATGAAAAACATAAGAAAACATAAACAAAAGCTATCAAATCTTATTCAAGGAAAAACAAACTCTTGATCTCATGGGGGAGTTGGTGCCAATTTGATGTGGAAATTGGCCCTTTCCCAAATCCTATGCAAGATTGTGATGATTTGATGAAGAGTGATCCACTTTGTTAAAGATTCAAGTGATCTCCATGATGGAAAATCTACATAACCTAGCTAAGACCTTGATAAAATGGATGGAAATAGATATGCTTGAGGATGAAATTGAGTATAGTAAACTTTCTCAAATTGTGGATGATAAAATGAGGAGAGAAGCCTCTTATTTATAGAAAGACAAGATGGAAGACTACCCAAAATGAAGCAATGTGGGACTAAATTTCAACCAATGACAAGATGCCACTTGTCAAGTGGTGAATGGAAAAAGGTTGTGCACATTTTGATGAATGTACCCATAAATGCAATTAGTTGAAATTTGAAATTAGTGAAATGACAAGGTGGATGGTGAGTCAAATGTAGTTATGGCCACTTGGCTCAAGGAAAAAGACTTGTAAGATGAAATAAATTCCTTGTTGGAAGGGCACATCCCACTTGGAGGGATTTTCAAATTTGAAAAATATTCCTCTTTTATGCCAAGTTGAGAGAAAATAGGGATTTAATAAATTAATTAAATGTATTTTCATGTGCAAGTGGCAAAAGCTAGAGGGTGGGACATGGATTAAGATTAGATTTAATCAGGATTTGATTAAATAAGAGGAGGTTAGGTGATTTCACAATCTTTACTTAGATTTTAGGATTGAAATAAATCAAAGTTGAGATGAAAATGATTTAGACATAGTTAAATAGTGATTTTGATTTATTTAACTAAAGGGGATGATGTTAGATTAAATTAGATAAAGGTTTAACTTATTTAATTTAATAAGATGACTTTAGAGATTTAATCAAATGCAATGAATTATTTAATTAAATAGAGATCAGAGGATTAATTAAATAACATTGATTTATTTAATTAAAGAGAGAGAATGACTTAATCAGATAAATGATTTATTTAACTAAGAGAGGAAAATTGATGAATTTAATCAAATAAGGGTATTCAATTAAATGGTTAGATAGAGAGATGATTTAGGATGAAACGATGTTATTAAAAATAAGGATCATATGTGTAATGTCAATCAATACATTTTACGTGTCTACACTAATCTACCTATACCTGCAAAATAAAAGGATGTTAGGAGTTTCTTGGGACATGCAGGATATTATAGGTGTTTTATCAAAGACTTTAGCAAAATGGCAGCACCATTGTAGAGTCTCTTAACCAAAGATGTTGAATTCCAATGGACAAAAGATTATGACAAGGCATTTTCTGAGTTGAAAGCAGTTTTGACTCATGCTCCTATATTTAAATGACCTAATTGGGAGATTCATTTTCACATTCATATAGATGCATCAGACTATTCTATAGGAGCAGTCTTAGGATAGAAGGAAGCAACAATTGAAAATGACATTCATTTTGTCAGCAAAAATTAGTGGGGAGTTAAATTCAACTATACAATGATAGAAAAAGAGATGTTGGCAGTAATATATGCCCTAAAAAAATTTAGGCACTACATAATAAGCTATCAAATCTTTGTGCACACCAATCGTGAGCCATTAGATATCTCATGAATAAACCCATGATCTCAGGTATATTAGCAAGATGGTTGTTGTTGATGCAGGAGTTTGACATAACCATTATGGATAAACCTGGGAAGGCCAATTTAGTTGTAGACTTTCTTTCAAGGTTGACTACATCATAAGACAATCAAGGCATAGATGATTCTTTTCCTGATGAGCATCTATTCTCCATTAGTGTACAAACACCCTAGTATGCTGATATAGGTAATTATCTTGTGACAGGGAGAGTTCCTCCTCACTTCTCTCTAAAAGAGAGAAGAGTGCTCATTGAAAAATCTTTTCCTTTTTCATGGATTGCTAGATGTTTGTTCTATAATGGAATAGATCATGTCATGAGGAGATATGTGAGGGAAGATGAGACATATGACATTTTGTATGCATGTCTCAATGAACCCTATAGAGGGTATTTTGCAGCCAAGAGGACAACAATGAAGATTTTGAACACAAGATACTAGTGGTCCATACTCCACAAGGATGCAGGAAGATATACAAGGAAATGTAATAGATTCCAAAGGATGGGCCAACCAACCAAATCTAATGAGATGCCACTTTATCCTCAAGTAGTAATCACTCCCTTTGACAAGTGGGGATTGGACTTTGTAGGACCCATTGACTCTCGATCAAATGGTAAGTCTTATATCTTGGTATGCACTAATTATGTAACTAAGTGGGTAGAAGTTAAGTCCATGAAGCATGCAAGAGATTATAAGGTTGCAAAATTTCTTTATGGAAAATTTTTCACATGGTATGGAGATCCAAGAGAAATAGTGACTGATCAAGGAGCTCAATTCACTTCAACCCTTGTTACAACACTGGTTAATGAGTACAACACAAGGAACAAGAAGTCTACTTCTTCCTTTAGGCCAATATCCAAGTTGAGGTGACCAACAAATAAATTGAAGCCATTCTGACTAAAACAGTGGCTATCCAGAGAAAGGATTGGGAAAACAGGTTAATAGAAGCTATTTTGGTCAACAAAACCACCTGCAAAAAAACTACAGTCACTCCATTTGAGTTGTTGTATGGGAAGACAAATTTGATGCCCATTGAATTTGAGCACAAGACTCTTAGGACTGTAGTAGACTTGGGGATGGATATCTCTGAGGCACAAAGAGAAAGAATCAAGCAGTTGAATGCTTTGGATGAGATGAGGAACGAAGCCTTGCATCACATAGAGGTAGTGCAGAATTAGAGAATAAAATGGAATGAAAAATTCATCAAGGATAAAATATTACAGCCCGACAACTGGGCACTGCTCTATGACTCAAGGTATCAAGATAATGCAGGAAAAATGCATAAAAGGTGGCTAGGACCATATGAGGTTGTTGAAGTCTTTCCAAATGGTGTTTTTCAACTCACTACCATTGACCCTGTCTGATTCAAGTTGATTTTCAATGGTCGTCACCTCAGATTATATCACAAGCCAACTTCTAAAGAGGAGTTCCTACAATAATTCACTTAGCATGCAACACCCGAGCTTCCTACAATAGAAGGAAGTGTACCTAGTGTCCCTCCTTCTGGATAGTTAAAGTATGTACTATATCATAATAAATTCTTCCACTTTTGTGGGAGTCCATTTCTTCGCCCATCCATCTCCACCTTTCTCTTTCTGTAATCAAGGAAAAATAGATTGAGTTAAATGGGATTAGCACAAATAACATTAAAATCCAATGAAATAACGAAGCACAAAGGAAATCAAATGAAAACGAAAGAGAATATATCACCAAGAGTCTCCATCTTCCATGATTGATCTTCGTTACACCTTCTTGCTTGCTGGAAATGTTGCCCTCAGATTTGTACTTTGAGCAATCTAAAATGTCTAAGCCCTACAACAAGATTCGAAGGATTTGATATGCCTATGACTATTGCCAATGTCTAAAAGTCAATGCCTATGCCTAGAATAAATGCCAATATTAATCAAATGCCTATGACAATGAATAAGTGAGAGTAAATAAATGCCTATAGTAATTACGTAAAATGTCAAGATATGAAAAATGAGAAGAAAAGGGCATTTTATAGAAAAGGCCATTTCGAACGGACGGACGAGATAAATTGGTGATGAGACCCTAAAATGAACGATCCAGATTAAACCTGAGAATCCCTAATTAGGGTTAGGGAAAAATCCTTAATCGAACGGTCAGAATAAAATCGGATCAACGGTGGAGAATAAATGAGGAAATTAATTAGATAATGAAGATTTTCAAAAAAATCAAGAAGATAAGATTGCCTGATTTGCAAGATTCGAAAAATCAAAGAGATAAGATCGCTTGATTTGCAAGATTCGAAAAAATCAAAGAGATAAGATTCAGAATGAAGATCAGATTTGGAAAATCAAGAATCTGCCCGATTACTTGATTTTTGGAAGATTAATTACTAATTTGAATTAAAATAATTCAAATTATGGATTTCGAGAGATAATAAATAATCTTTTTCAGATTATTTATCAAAAAGGACTGACAGTTAGGATTGACATGACATTTTAAATAATTTTATTTATTTAAAATGGGAAGAATATTAATTAGCAATTAAATAATTAAATTTAATTATTTAATTTAGGAGATAAGACCAATTAATTAAATAAATTAATCAATTTATTTAATTAAGACAATCAGTGACGTATTAAATAAATAAATGAAATTTATTTATTTAAT
>VDFB02000015.1:362463829-362636400 GCA_007258455.2 Sequoia sempervirens
ACCACAAATGTGACTACGTCTCCGGGTCTGCTCCAATGGAGTGTGACCGATCCAATTAATCTCCAAATCAATTACAAAAATGCACCAAGACCATTTCTTCTAGCACTTCGGCAGCATAACAATACTCTGATGTACAAAAATGGCTCCAAAAATATCCTAGAACTCCTCTCTGTATCACCTAGCACCTGTTTCACTTGAAAATTATGAGTCTCACCCTTAGCCTAACTCTCTCCCTTTCACCCCTTTTTATACAAAAATTTCACCCAATTTGGTGAAAACCATAAGATTTACATAATCCCCCAAAATCCCCTAATTACATATAAAAATCAGAATAATCTCCCTTATTTTACATAAAATCTTCAAAAACAACTCCCTTATCCATGTGAAATCACATAAAATAAATTTAAGCCCTTTAATGTATTAATTCGGGCTTCTAAGGTTTAGGGGAGTTATACCTAATCCCTTAAAAAGGATTAAAGAGGTTGTTGGTTATAATTTTTAGGGGAATTTGTTTTTAAAACTAAGGCATTCGGCTTTTAACACATACAACAAAACTAATCAACGCCATGTATGATTTGAAACCAACAAATGGCTTGCTGGCAGGCTATAATTTTAGAACCCCGGCGGTTCCGAGTTCAACTCCCACCGGTTACCACATTTTCCATGCATTGGAATTATTAACTAATCAAAAGTAACCGAAACCCATACATAGTAAAGCAACCTGTGTGTGGCCTAACGGCAGCACGGATTTCTCGCATATGGGAGGTGGGAGGATCAAATCCCCCCAACAACTTTTTTTTACCAACAAAGCCACAGTGGCCGGGGAGAGAAGAGTAACAAAGTGCCACATGTCGCACCGAGAGGGTGCCAAGTGGCAAGATCCCATTTGTCGATAAAGCTGACGTGTATGATGACTAAGATGCCGATGTGTCCATTGACTGTGCTGATGATGTGGAAGCTGACGTGGATGACAATTGTGCAGGTGACGAGGCCGATGACTAGTGCTGACTCAGACGATGACGTGTCCTGCTGACTCACGTATGGATGCCATGTGTCAGTTGCTGATTGGGTCCATACAACTATGACATGGATGCCATGTGGTGGATACTGATTGGTCCACTTCATTGTTCGTACAGTACGGATTGCTGACGTGAGCATCCGTACGACCATCCTCAAAGTCAACTACAAACTTTGACTGTTGATAAGTTGAGCATACAATGTCAGATCTCAATGAAACGAACGTCATCAGAATCATCTCGATGAGCTCTTCGCGATGATGCTAGTTCCATTAATTTTTGAGACAATCATTTTTTTCACCTTTTGGACTCCCTCTGATGCCATTTGATCGAAGGTTTGACTGGTCATAACTTCTGCAAACGGACTCCTTTTCGCCCCGTTCAAGTTGCGTTGGAACCAGAACACTGAGATCTTTCTAATGGTATAGATTTTGGAGAGAAATGAGAAACTTCAAATTTCATTGAAAATATCCACCAGATCAGCTGTATAGGGGCCTACCTCAATCAGACCCCCATTTTGGTGTTTCCAACTCCACAAACAACCAAATAGCAATGATAGAGAAATGTATGATGAAGAACTATAGAAAGAAGGAATGCAAATAACACTACAAAATAGTAAAGAGCTACTCAACCAAATTGTAAAGGAGAGGAGTGAAACGTTACCACCTCCATCAAGAGCTCACTAGCCAATGATGGAGAAAGAAGGCTTGAACAATCACCACAACCTCGACTGTGATGAAGGGAGGTGTTGCAAAACCTCAAGCCCCTACTACAATGCTTTGCCTCACACTTGATTTATGGAGTTGACAAAGTGTTATTGCTACTGTAATGGAGTGCTAAAGTGTTGTTGAGAGTGGAAAATGCCAAGAGAATGAAGTTGAATGATTGAAGATTGCAAAAAGAGATGAGTTGAATGAAGAATGGAAGAATTTAGAGACTTGAGGGAAGAATCTGTCATTTTTGGGGTCAGTTGGTCAAAGAGGGACGTTACAAACCATTCCCAATAGGAAGTGTAATGCCTTTTCCAACTTCAGACGCAGGAATCTGTCAAGGACGTAAGTGCATCATGTAGACATTTGTGTGTTGCACGGGCATCCCCAAAAAATATTCTTCTATCGACACAATAGACAAATTCCAAGTGGAAGGAAGTCAGCAAGCTGATGTGGAATTTTGACTTCGAATTTTTTTTCTAAGGTGAGGATGTACAAAAGGGGAATTTTCATAAGGGGTGAAAATTCGCTCCTATACAGTATCTAATTAAAACATTAGTGTAGCAAGTACACTAACATTTTAAGGGGGGAAATAGTCCCCCACATATTGTTTACATAAGAAATGGTCCCTTCTTGGCGATGGTAGCATATATCTCCTAGGAAGTGTGACCTTGTTAATAAAAGTGTGGCCTTCTTGATCTATGTGAGTTTCTATTTAGTGGTGATATTGGGCTTGATATCCCTTAAGAGTGTGATCTCTCTTAGCATATGATGTTCCTCTTGGTGGTAATTTTCTATGGTCAATATTTGCTAAGGTGTGAATCTTTTATTCCTCAACTAGTCCTCTCTTGGTGGTGATGTCAAGTGTGATGTTCCCTAAGGTGTGACCTTTCATGCATTAAGTAAAGCTCCTTTAATTTTTTTATTACAAAATCCCTTGAAGTATCGGCCTTGTATTGTCATAATAGTCCCCTGTGACATTAAACCTTGTCACATTCATCCCTCGTGATGTTAAACCTTGTCATATTTATCCCCCATGACATTAAACCTTATCATATTTGTCCCCTATGACATTAAACCTTGTCATATTCATCCCCGTGATGCTAAACCTTGTCATAGTCATCCCTCATGACTTTAAACCTTGTCATATTCGTCCCCCATGACATTAAACCTTGGCATTGTTTCTTCACTTTCTTCATAGGTGTTGAACTTAGTGATGCAGTGGCATAACAATTTGAGGCACCTGATCAAGATTATCAAGGATTATAACTCTTGGTATGGTTGTTATGGGTACACCTAGTAGACCTAGTGTGTTTCTCATTTTACCTTATCTTGGGGGCTCACCTAGTGAAAAGCGATCCTCACTAGCCCGTGTGCCTTCTAGTTTGTGATTTGCCTAGCTAATATTGGACTTTATTATGGTGTGAGTCATGAAAACCTTTTAACATGGCCACCTAGCATAACACAACTTGCTTTCTAATGGAGCCATGTGTTTCATAAGTCTTTAGCATAATACACTTTTCTAGCCTTATGAAACCCATCATATTGCATGGCCACCTAGCATAGCATACCTTGCTTTCCAGTGGAGCCATGTGGCCCATGAGTGATGTAGCATAACACAATTTGCTAGTCCTCATGGGAGAATTCCTTTATTTGATGGATGAAATTTGGTATTTGAGATAATTTAAGACTGAGGTCTCTTTACCTTACTGCCTTGAATCCTTTAGTACTAAAACCTTGTGTTTTTTTGTGTATTTTGTTGTGTTTTTGCATGTGTTTTCTTCATGTTAGCATTGTGTTTACATCATGTTTATTTTAATTTTTGTTAGACACACAAGATAACTGGGATGGGGGTTAATTAGTTGTATATTAAGACCTAAAATCCCTCATTAACCTTCAAATCCTTATTATGCATTAGCATGAATGTAAAAAAAACAAACATCAACACAACAACAACCATACATAATAGAACACCAAATTTTGCGTGGAAAACCCATTAAGGTAAAAACTATGGTGAGGATTAACTCACATATATATGAATATCAAAATCAATTACAAAATGGTCATTATCGAAAGGGCTCACTATCCAAAAGAAAGGAAGGCTCACTACCCAGGGCTCACTACCCAAGAAGATCACTTCTTCTTGAATTCAAGAGAATAGAAATAAAATATTACAAGGAGGTTCACTACCTTAGAACAATAGGAGAATCCACCACAACTCTTCACCATCCACAACCTTCAGTTCATTACCTCTAGCAACTTCAAGAACACTCAAATGTAGACACCTTCTCACTACTTTCAATATTCTTAGGTGTTCATGCTCGTGCCCATTTATCAAAACTTGATCACATACACATCATTTCGCATCACACAAAACACCACACACTTCTCCAATAAATTACCTTGCATATATATCCTCCTCGACCTTAAATAATCTTCACTAAGTTAGCCTCAATGAAATGTATGCACCTCAAACGTGTAACCATCAAATAGGTTGGCACCAAACACTTTCACAATGAAAAGAAGTGAAAGCAGACCAAACCAAGGATTAACTAGGACCCAAATCTACACAAAAATGCTACACCACACTTCCACAAACAAAAAATCACATCCATAAACAACACTAACACACTAGGCCGGCCAAACTAGAATTAATGCTAACAAGCAATCACATTCACACTTCACCAAGTCAAAAAAAACCTGTGGAATACTTAGCAACATTACACAACATCCCAAATTAGTCCAACACCAACATAATACTCAAAATCATTGGTGTAGGCACATGCAACTAAGAATATTATCATCTTATGCAACCAGTCAAACTACCACTAAGACACAACTCATGAACCAAGCTTGCAAAATAGATGAACACCAAACTATCCAAGGGAGTATAGATATAATAATCATTAGATATTCCCAAATCCACAAGACAAGAAACATCAACATGGAGAAATGTGAAGCAATTCCATTTCTCCCAGACAACCTTCTTCACAAGCTAGACATTGTCAAACACATTTTTTACTACCGCACGATCTAGAACTTGAAACTTTGGATATAAAACCTTCAAAGACTACTACCATGTGATCACATCTTCAAGCATGAATAAATTTAGAGCATAATATAGAACACATCCCTATCACCTTGCACACTCTTCATACAAATTTTCTCAAAAGCACTTGGAAACCAAGCGACCATTGTGCATCTACAACACCTGCTCAACACCACAAACACCTTCTCATCATGACCACACTAGAGGTTGACATCAATGAAAACACTAATGATAACATAGTGCAACAATCTCCCCCTTTCTCATTGAAGACATCATAGTAATGTCCCCTCGATGCTTCAACAGTAAAGGGTATCACCTAGGATCACGAATCAGGATACCTTCTTAACAAAGGTCTTCTTAAGGTTAGAGGTAATATCAGATGGGAGGGTTCCTCTACTTAGGTAGATGAATATGACATGATACCATGGGGATCTAGGACCAACAATGACACATGCGAATTCAAATATAGTGATTTTGAAAGTTGGTATGATAAGTTGTTCTACCAAGAACTCACATTGAAGGATGTTGTTCGGCATGTCTAACAATGATCTGATTGTTTTCATAGCATTCGTTTCTTGGTTGTTTATGTGAGGAATTTTCTCAAAAGTTATATCTATTAAAAGGTCCTTGAGACTTTCTACCATCTTCTTTTAAGGAATCTGCTCAAAAGTTATATCTATGAAAAGGTCCTTGAGACTTTCTACCATCTTCTTTTAAGGAGTAAGCTTTTCATCCTTAGTTTGATAGTCATCATTGAATTGGTTGATAACCAACTGTGAGTTTCCATAGACTTTCATCTCTTGTATTTTCCACTGAACCGCTATCCTTAGACCTATGATTAGGGCTTTGTACTCAGCAGTGTTGTTAGTACAGAGAAATGCTATCCTTTATGACTTTGGAATGAAATCACCTTGAGGGGTGATGAAGAGAATACCTACTATTGATCCATGTTGGGTGAATGATCCATCAAATTACATCTTCCATTGACTTGTGAGATTGACAAGGAACACTGATTCATCAGGGAATTTAGATATCAATGGGTTCTTTGCATACATAAGTTCCCCTACTAGTTGGTCTACGATCACTTTTCCTTAAATTATCTTATGCTCCACATACTCTATGTCAAATTTTGTTAAGGTCGTCACCTATTTAGCCATGCACCCATTGAGAATTGCTTTGGATAACATGTATTTTAGTGGATCAATCTTTGCAATGAGTTTGATTTGATGTGATAGGATGTAGTGTTTGAATTTTGTGAAGCAAAAACCAATGCTAAGAAAAATTTCTCAACGGATTAATAGTTCATTTCATAGCCAACCAAGGTCCTGGTGATGTAATAGATAGCCCTTTCTTTCCTATTTTCATCATGTTCTACTAGAAGAGCGCCTAGTGCTACTGATGTTGTTGAGATATACAGGATTAGTGGCTTTTTTGGTATTGGTGGAATGAGCACTGGAGGTGTCAATAGATAGTCCTTGATCTATTGGAAAGATTTATCACACTTCTCATCCCACTTGTAATTTATTTCTTTTATGGAGAATATGCGAAAAAGGGTGGATTTTGTTTGACAGTTGCGTTATGAACCTTCTGATGGATTGCAATCTTCCTTGTAATCCTCTCATCTTCTTTAGTGTTTACAATGGTTCCATGTCTAGAATGGATTTTAATTTTGCTGGATCAATTTATATTCCTCTTTGTGAGATGATATAGCCAAGAAGTTTCCCTGATGTAACCCCAAAGACACACTTTTTCAGGTTCATCCATACCTTGTATTCTTCAAGCCTATCAAAGATGGGTCCTAAGACTTACAGTATGTGTTCACAACTTTTCTTTGATTTTTCCAAAATATCATCCACATAATCTTCAACTATTTTGTGGATCATGTAATGAAAGATGAGGGTCATTGCTATCTAATAGGTTGCTCCTGCATTCTTTAGCCCAAGTGGCATCACCTTCCAGCAATATGTCCCCCATGGACAAGTGAATGCAATTTTTTGTTGATCCTCCTCGGCGATCATGATTTGATTTATCCTGAAAAATCATCGATGAGTGATAGCATTTCATGCCCAGATGTTAAGTCTACTATGATGTCAATGTTAGGAAGAGGGAAATCATCCTTTGGGCATGCTTTGTTTAATTCTCTAAAATTAGTGCATATTTTGATGCTCCCAATGGGTTTTGAGACTGGTACTAGGTTTGAAACCCACTCAGGATAATTTATTGGTTGGATAAATCCAATGTCAAGAAGCTTTTGTAACTCAAGTTTGACCAAGAGTTATATTTGAGGGTGCATCTTCCTTAATTTCTGCTTTATTGGTTTGGCTTTCGGATAGACTATTAAGTGGTGCACAACCACTTTTGGATCAAGGCTTGGCATATTTGTGTATGACCATGCAAAGTTAGCTTTGCGCTCTTTCAAGAATGATTCCGGGTTCTTTTGTTCTTCATCCAACAAGGATTTGGCATAGAAGGTGATCTTGGGTGCTTCATTTGTTCCCACATTGACTAGAATGGCCTTCTCTACTAAGACTATTGATTTCTCTGGATGTATTTCTCTAAGGGGGAGATTGAATACCTCATCCTTGGGCACCTCAAATAGATTTTCACCCTCGAATATGTCCTCTCTTTTTAGTATTTTGGGATCAGAGAGTGCCACAGTTTGGTTTTCACTCAAAGATCTGCATTTTAGTTGCATTTCATCAATTTTGCAACTGAAGGATTCAATCATCGCCCCATAGTATGCTCCTATGTCTAGCTCTATCTCAAAACCTACCTTGTGATATTCCCATGGTAAATTGTCAAGGAGTCCCATGAATTCTAAGATTGCTTCATCGTTTTCAAATAAATCAAGAATCAGTGGTCCATGTTGGTCCAAGTCAATGAGTTGTAGGTATACTAGGCATATTTTAGTTGGTTGATCACTCAGTGTAAAGGATGTTATGGATATCATGAAGAGAGAGTTATTCTCAAATAGGTGAGCAACATCAAGGGGGGAGTCATCTAAGGTTGTATCACATGATGTAAGTAACCAAGAGGAAGCCTCAGCCCATTTAATGAAAGTACCTTTGTCGATAAGGGTGACCTTGCTAGTAGTACAACCTAGGCCAAGATTCTTTAGGCGTTTCTCAAGAATGATAGGTTCTAGCAAACCATTGTCATTTTGTTCCATCTTCTCGTTCTTGGTATAGCCTCATCCCTTCATTAGCTGCAAGCCTTTATTCTCGTCTTCCATGGGAAGAATAGGAACATGTCATTCATCTTGATAGAGGAGTTTAGAGACATCTTCCTCATTGACATCCTCTTGGTTCAAATCTCCCCACTTGGTGAAGGTGGTAGCTGCCATCTTGATTGTCTCAGGCTCTTTATTGCTAGTTGTGGGTTTCCCATGGAATTGAGGAGAAAGAGGTATCTCTCCTAAGACAAAGGTATCCTTCATTAGTTTATAATTTCCACAACCATCATCTTGGATCACTACTTTGATGTCAGGTATGCTCTACACAATGAGTGCTTTTGTTTTAGAGGTAGATGCAAGGGATGATGGGTAAACAAATGAGGTAGAAGGTGTAGGCCCTTCATCATTGTTGGGTATTTGGGGGATTTTATAGAACTTAGCTTCAAGGTTCTTGCAGTAGTAAAAGGGCTCAAGATCTCCATGGATGGTAATTTATTTTCCCTCAAAGGGAAACTTTACACATTGATGATAGGTCAAGGCTACAACTTTTAAGGCATGGATCCATGATCAACCAAGTGGGATGTTGTAGGGAAGATCAAGGTCTAATACTTGGCATGTAGTTTTTGCAATGATAGGTCCTACTTGGATGAGTAATGCAATGATGCCTTGTGATACCCGCTCTTAGTCATCATATGCTCTGATGGTGGTGCTCTTTGCTTTCTCAATAGTATCCTCTGAATAGCCCAAGTGCTTGATCAACTAAAAGGTACAAATGTTCAGACCAACACCTCCATCTACTAAGACTCTTTTAACCTTGTTTTTGTGAATGACAACCTCAAGGTGTAAAACACGGTTATGAGATGGTTGTGATGGTAGGTCTTGTTTCGAGAAGGTGAGAAGGTGATTATCAATATGCCCTACCATAGCTTGAAATTGATATGTATCAATATCCTCAAGGATGGATGATTCTGACAAAGCTTTCTCTAAGATTTCCCTATGTGCAGGTGATAGCCTTAATAGTTCTAAGATTGATTTATGTGCGGAGGTCTTCTTAAGTTGATCTAGGAGATTGTACTTACTGGGATTTGATGTTGACAAAGTAGGTTGTGCCCTATATTGAGATGGGACTCCTTGGATGGTGATTTTTCCAAGTCATGTGGTCACTCCACAGTCGACACTAGGCCCTTTGATGGTGATGACGGCGATAACAATATCATAGGAGCCGACTACATTAGAATAGGTATGTTGCACGTTTGTGTAATCCTTAGCTTTTTTGTTATTGTTCCCTTTGCTATGATCTAGCATAGGGTTCTTGTATATCTTAAGATCCTGATTCTTAGCCGGTACCTCAACAGATATTGTATTATAATAAATATAAAATATAATATAATAACATATTATATTTTAATATATAGTATATTTGCATGATATAATATTATATATAATATATAATATTTATTATAATACAATAAATGATATATATTATATCTTAATATATAATATAATATTATATTATATATAATATATAACATAACATAACATAAATATTCTATTATATTATATAAAAAACAATTATATTTATATTAAAAAAATTATCAAGTAAGAAACCAAATTTATTTTAATTGGTTAAAAAACCATGTAATATGATTTCATTTTCCTTTAATGTTTTTTTTATTTTATGAAAAATCAACTGAGCAGACAAGTAGAAAGATTTTCACGATGAGAGATAACAGTGGTTGGCATGTTGGAAAACATGTAAGGGAGGTAACGCAAACAGAGATAAATAAATTTCTGACAAAAATAGTCCTTTCAGATATACACACCCATTTTTTATAGGCACATGCATCCATGCCATTGATGCACATGGTGGATCATGATGGTTGGATAGTTGTCATACTTTGAGGTGGGTTGTGGAGAAGTGTGCAATCAATAGAATTAGACTCACAAGTTATAAGTGATCTATAGATGCAAATTCAATCCAGAAGATAAACAATTTAGTACAAAGTCCTAAACAATAAATGTATCTATGTATTAGAACTCTAAAATCTATGTCACCCCAAATTTCTTCTTCTTTAAACCTAGAAGTAAATATCATTATTCTTAAACATTTATTTTCTTAACTTAATACAATTATTCAAAGAAGCTATTTTTGGATTAGATTGTGTAAGCTTTTTTGGATCAACGTTTCGGATCACACTCTATGATCCATCATCAGGATAGAGAGCTCAACGAGATGAAAGAACTAGTCTGCAACAAACCAGTTCTTTCATCTCCTTGAACTCTCTATCCTGATGATGGATCATAGAGTGTGATCCGAAACATTGATCCAAAAAAAGCTTACATAATCTAATCCAGAAATAGCTTCTTTGATATTCTTATGGATTGTGGAAATCTAATAACATTGACAATTATTCAATTTACCACTCTTACAATTATTATTTATTAATCTTAAATTGTATACACTTCATTTGATTAGTCTAAATCAACCATAAAAGGAAATTACAAATAATATAAAATATCTTCTCCTTAAAGTTAAAAAATATCTCCAACTCACCTACATCTTCATAAAAATAAAATTTAATTTAATTTAAGAAAATGACATCTATTGATATTGAAAATAACAACATTAAGTTAAATAATAAAAAAGTTAATATTCATATGCATTCTCATGTTTCGGTCTTCCGCTTGTTTGATCACTCTTTCTCTGCCATCGATATTTCCATTCTCGAAATCTAATCGAAGGGCGGGCGACTATTGAGCCAAGTCGTTCCGTCTCGTGAAGCGACCAATTAAATCGAAAAGCTTAAATTTGACAATCCATCCAAGTTCAAACTCATCGGCACTGACTGACCTGCCTTGCATTTACTACTCTCACTACCCTCCCCCTCCTCAATGTCACGTTCTGCTTTTAATTCCATCCAAGTGTTCCCTTCCTCATTTTGGGAGGAAATTGCATGCAAAGATGATGTTTAAAGCAAAATATGTGCTACTTCTGGCAGCCATGATCGATAAACTGCGGGAACCTAACAGATGTAGATGTGGAGTTCAACAAACTGACTGGCAACTTTCCTGAAATCTACGTCAACTGCAGCTCGGTGAGGGTCCTCTGCCTTTCGAAAAATGAGCTAACAGGTCAGCTGCTAAAGGAGCTCGGCGCGCTGTCAAAGTTGGAGATGCTGGTACTAGGGAAGAACAATTTCATGGGAGCCATCTGTGAAAATTCTATTGCAGTTACTGATTATTAATCTCCTATCTAATACATAGATTATTTGACTCTGAAAAATTAATTCTCAGCAAATATCGAAAAATAACACAACTGCAACTTCACCAATAAAACTCACAGAATAGAGAAGAAAACATTCACAATAATGAACACAATATTTTTGGACAAATTGTCCGTGGAAAAACCCCGAAGGGAAAACCACTACTGCAGATGAGGAATTATATTAAACTTCAGCAAATTAAGGAATACAAAACTGCTTGCCTCTTACTGGCAGAGCTCCGGCAATATCCTTCTCCGGAAATTCTTCCCTCAATTTCTCCTGCTGAAATTCCACAGCTGCTATCCCCAACGCTATCACTGCACCCTTGCTAACACTGCAAGACTATTTGCTCTCACTGCAAATTTACTTGCTATCACTGCAAGTCTTTCTCAACTCTATACTTGTGTGTTCTCCAAATGCCCATTGATCCCCTTTTATACTTTTCTCATTGGAAAACCAATGGCCATGATTTAATCTCAATCAATGGCTAAGATTAAATAGACTCTAACAACCCTAACTAACTGGATTCTAGAAGTCTCTAGGGAAATCAATTTATTTAATTACATAATTATCTAGACAACTCAGCCCTTTCTGGAGGTTTCTAGAAAATAATTAAATAATTAAATAACACTACTTGGGAATGGAGACACCTGTCCAAGCTACATAAATTAACACTCCCTCTTAGCGAGGAAGGTGTTCTGCATGACACCCAACTTATCTCTGAAGAAGATGAATTTCGCCTTCCCCAATGCCTTAGTCAAAATGTCTGCTACCTGCTGATCTGTAGGTATATACTGTAGCTGAACAATCCCGCGCTGTACACAATCTCTGATGAAATGATATCTGATGTCTATATGCTTAGACCTATCATGAAACACCGGATTCTCAGACAACTTGATGCAACTCTGATTGTCGCAGTGTATCACCGTAGTCTCCTCTGACCAAACAAGGCCACTAGCAACTTCCGAAGCCATATCGCCTCACACGTCGCCATGCTAGCTGCTATGTATTCTGCCTCTGCAGAACTCAAAGCCACAGACTTCTGCTTCCTGCTGTACCAAGAGACAACTCCTGATCCCAAGCTAAAGCAACACCCTGAAGTGCTTTTCCTATCCATTGTACTGCCTGTCCAATCTGCGTCAGTATAGCCTATCAACTTGATACCATCACCTCAAGCATATTTGATTCCATACTCGATTGTACCACGCAAATACTGCAACACATGCTTTGCCGCTGTCCAATGCACTCTCTTCGGCTCGACCATGAACTGACTAAGAGAGTTTACTGCAAAGGATATATCTGGCCTGGTGTTGACCAAATACATGAGAGACCCAATCAACTGCCTGTATAAGGTGGGGTCTACATCCTTCTCCCTGGATGTCTCTACCTTCTTCCAATTCGTGATCATAGGAGTAGACATGGCTCTGCAATCCTCCATCTTGAACCTCCTCAAGATTTTGATGCAGTATTTCCCTTGTCCAAGGAAAATCTCTCCATCTGTCTGCCATACCTCAATGCCTAGAAAGTAGTGCATAAGCCCCAAATCCTTCATCTCGAACTCTGCTGCAAGGTCCCTCTTGCTCTCCTCTATGAGCCCCAGTGAACCTGTTAAAAATAAGTCGTCCACATAAAGAACAAGAATGAGAACCTCACCCCCAACCACCAAGTAGTAGAGGTTAGCATCCGCTTCACTCTTCACAAAGCCCATTCCTTGCAAGTATCTATCAATGTGCTCATACCACGCTCTGGGAGCCTGCTTGAGTCTGTACAAAGCTCTCTTCAATCTGCACACGTGGGTTGTACTGCTATGTGCTACAAAGCCCTCTGGTTGTTCTATGTATACCTCCTCTTTCAATTCACCATTAAGAAATGCCGTCTTGACATCCATCTGATGGATCTGCCATCCCATCTGTGCTGCAAGAGAGATCACGACTCGTATAGAAGTATACCTGGCCACTGAAGCAAATGTCTCCTCATAGTCAATTCCCTCCTTCTGAGAGAACCCCTTGGCCACAAACCTTGCCTTGTATTTCTCGATGCTACCATCTGCACCGTGCTTGATCTTATAGATCCAGCGTGATCCAACTACTGCCCTATCTGTTGGTCTAGGCACAACCTCCCACACATCGTTCTGCACTATTGAGGTATACTCCTCAACCATTGCATCTTGCCACACTTTCTGTTGTGCGGCCTCCTGATAGCTAGAAGGCTCACTATCTACCAACTGACTAACTAATGCCATATAGTCATCATACCTGGCTGGTTGTCTCGCTGTCTACTACTCATCCTAGGAGCTCCACAAACTCCTGAGTATCACTTTGTGACTGTTGGTTCCTGCTACCAACTGTATAGGATGAAGTATCAACCTCCATATCACCCTGATGCATCTCTTGGATCTGCTGCATCTTCTGCTCCATACTCTACGAATTCTCAGCACCTGAGCTTGTGCATGTACTAGTAACTGTACTCGAGCTTCGCTGTCCTTGATCTGGTTGAACGATCCTTGGAGCTTCCACTAACTGCTCACTCTGATCATCTGCTGGCAAATCTCTGGACCTCCTAAATGCCTTGTCCTCCATGAACTTGACATCATGCCTAACTATAGTCCTCCTGGTCCCCGGAATAAATATCCGATATGCCTTTGAGGTTTCACTGTACCCCACAAAGTACCCTCTCTCTGCAGTCTGATCTAACTTGGAACGTGTCGCACCTGGAATGTGACAATATGCCAAACTCCCAAATATCCTGAAGTGGCTGACATCTGGCTTCTTCCCTGAGAACGCCTCATCTGGTGTCATCTTTCCCAATACCTTATGTGGAACCACGATTTTATTGTATTACCTTTGTTATCTTTGCATGCCTGCGCCGCCAAATAGCGTGGCGCCCATCACGGTCATATAGCATACGCCCACTTTCCGCCTCTCGATATAGGCCAGGTTAATACATCTCCGGCAACCCCGATGCGTTGTGGGTTGTCAAGGAGCGATCCACTCTCTTGATTCCTTCACACAGTGCGAACTCCTAGAACTCTTTCCCTTTGTACTCACCTCCATTGTCTGACCGAAGAACCTTTATCTTCCTCCTGTCAAATTCTCCACAAGAGCTTTGAACTCTTGGAAGCGACTGAAAACCTCATCCTTGGTCTTCAAGAAGTATATCCAGGTCTTCCTGGAGAAATCATCAATAAAAGTAACAAAGTACTCATATCCTCTGAGAGACTTCGTCGACATTGGTCCACATATGTCTGAATGTACTAGATCAAGAACACCCTTGGATCTAGTGTCACTCCTTGGAAAAGTTGCTTTTGCAAACTTCCCCAACACATCCCTTACATACATCATCATGCTCTGTGCTCACCTCAGGAACACCTGTCACTCCTCACGAAGCATTTTAAGTGCTCCATGATGTATATGGCCCATCCTCCTATGCCATAGCTCTCCTTGATCTCTAGAATTACTATTGCTCATCAGTGCCTTATGAGTATCAAACTGCAACCTATAAAGCCGGCCGCTCCTAACTCCAATAGCTATGGGTGATTTCCAATCCTTGTGCTTGATTAACACACTTGCCCCTCTAAAGAGTACATTGTAACCTTTATCCTGAAGGACAGATATGGAAATCAAATTCATACCTAAGCCTGGCACATGCAACACATCATGAATGGGAATCCGCTTACCATTCTCCCTCTGAAATAGAACAGTCCCTTTCCCAACTGGATTGAGTTTGGACATGTTCCCCATAGAGATCTGCATTCTGATGTCCTCCTCCTTATAGCTGGAGAAGTACTCTCTAACTCCTATCATATGAAATGACGCCCCACTATCTATATACCAAACACCCTGTGAGGTTGAGCTAGCCATACAAGCTATGAGAGCGCAAGGAATTAGAGCGCAATAGTAGTCATCGAAGAGGCACTAAAGCTAATCCGTTTTCTCATGCATGTAGAAGATTTTCACAACACATGTATTAGTAAACAACTATCGGGAAGTGGTTTTACGGTAACCTATTTACCGACGTGAGACAAGTTTCGACTCAAACTGCATTCACAATATATATAGCCTATCGGCTAATTAGAGAAAATGAAATTATGATGAGTTTTAATGCAAGGAAGTATCCTTATTCATTTGTTATTTAGAATCAAAGGTTAATTTGGGAAATTAAAATTGGAATTTCAAATTTTCAAGCATTCTTTAATGATGAAATTGGAAAATGAATGGTATTCTTTTATAATTGTTTTAGAAAATTTAAATTTTTGAGTGGTTTCGCATGAATATTAATGTGAAATAAAATGTATCCTTAATTGTTTTTTATTTAGAACATTATGAGACCATGTTTTCATTCAAAAAAATAAATTTTATGCATTGTTTTATGTGTCACATTTGTTGGAGAATGTGATGAACTTAGGGTTTAGGTATTAGAGAGAGTTATTGAATTATCCCTACTAAATCTAACCCAAAAACTCATTTTTCAAAGTGTTGACATTTCGTCAAATAGTTGTTGTGCAAACTCATGAATTCTAATTTTATGACTATTGTTCTGATTTTCTGAGTTTTGTTTGATTTTTTTTTATGTTTGGTTGAGTGTTTTCAATGCCAATAACATAAAGGAAATGCATAGGACTAATATATAAATGATTACGCAACATAAATTGATAAACCCACTTCCATTTATGCCATTAAATTAAAGATATATGGTTTGATTAAAATGACAGTTATGTCTGATATGAAAATTATTAGACTATAATAGCTCTATTAAACCCAATACAAATGAAATATTTGAATACCCAATATGCCAATAACATACCCGTTCTATGCCAACATGAAAATATAATGTACGAACGCTAATATGAGCATGATAACAATGGTAAAAGACTGAAATAGAATGTGAAATATGCAGTTACAGGTCTGATCGTTGTTATGGAAGTGCTAATATGAAATTGGTTGCCAAAATATTACAGCCAACAAGTAGAATGCAAATATGTGATAGTATTGGCCTGGTTGAGACTTGATCTATCAATGGTTGCACCTGATTTGAAGAAATATGTTGATATTTAACACTGCTGCAAAATCAGGCCTAAAAATTAAACACCTGAAACTCCTCCAATGAAGCCCAAATGAAGACCCAAGGTAGGTCCTCCTCAAAGGTGAACTGGGTTCTTGTCCAATTCATGATAGCCCTTGGGAGTTTTCGTTCCCAGCAAGTTGAAACCCTTCTCCAGAGCTAAAACCTGTGAGTGTTGATATGAAAAATGACAAATGAATGCCAAAATAGAAGCCCAAAATTCACTTTATAACCTCCTATGAGCTTTTTTATAAAAGATAATAAAATATTCCTCCTCAAGGGTCTCTTCCGAGCATCAAAAGAAATGGCCACTTTTTAAAAACAACTTTGTTTCACTAGGATGGGGGCACTTTTCACTATTCACTTTATAATTCTCTATTACTATTCACTTTTACTATTCCATTAAAGCAAACTTTAATATTTTCAATTTATCCCTAGATTCAACAACTGAACTCCAAACTGAAAGGCTCGTAAAGCTCTCGGCTAAGCTTTTCATCCCTCGGTTGGGTCCCCTAACCATACTGCTGACCTATGGGAACCCTAATAGTAGGCCAACCTCAGCTAGTCTGAGTTGCCTAAGGAAGGGACATTACAATCCTCCCTTCTTAGGATTGCTTGGCCCCAAGCAACTGCAAAGCTAGATGTTGAAGTATAATCTCTCCTTCCCATATGGCATCCTCCAATGACAAGTCCTTCATTATACCAAATACTCCTTGATAACTCTGCTATCACCTAATGCCAAGTCCACAAAAGATAAGGTATCATAACCATAAAATGCTCAGAAGGGAGTCATACCAATCGACATGTGATGCATAGTATTACAACAGTAATTGAACCCAAATACAACCATCGCACCCAAGCCTTCTACTGTCCTAAAACGTAGTTATGAAAGTAACCCTCAAGCCAACACTAAACACACTGTTGCTCCACTATGATAGTAACATTCTTGTACCATAACCTGTGAAGCAACCTCATGGAATCCATGCAAACACCATGCACCCATAGCGGATCATGCTAAGAAGTGATCCTCACCCAGCTACCTACTACCCCAAAAGGCATAATATTGCTCGCCGATGGACCAAGTCCCCTACACACTTTTCCAAAGGAATAACATCATGCCTAGAAATGGGAGTATCCCCTTCAAAAGAAGATGTCAACTGACTCCCAAATCTCTGTGCCCTTTAGCCTCCATGTCTAGCAACACTCATACACCAAGGAGTCTCTAAGTGTCCAGTGAGTGCAGTCTCACCAACATCAAATTGGAAATCACTGCCCAACCCAAAAAGTGGATTGTCATAAGTCCTATCATCACCCGTCTCATACAATGGGTTATCAGTACAAGAATTGTAACCAAACATACTAGTTACACCACTCTTCATCACTTTGTGGTGCATGATAGGCCACCTGCACCAAATCTCTAATTTCCCCATGCTAATACAATCAATATCATGTCAGAAAAAGTGAAGCAACACCTATGGTCCTGATGGAGTAGTGCATTCAAATCGATGTCAGGGACCCAAATGAACCCTAATAGGCTACAAATCCATCTACCTGAATCATTACCCCATGATGGAGTAATACTACTACCCCCATCAGAGACAATAACCAAGTCACAATCTGATGAGCTTCTAGGATCCCAAATGTTCTGGTAGAATGCACTAAGATCAATTCTCTACACTATCTAGAAACAACGGTATCCTCCATCCTTTACAAACCCTATCACTCTATGTCACAACTGCCACCATTGATGCATCTGATCACTGGGCATGTGGGTTATGGACCCAAACAACTGCAAAAAAAGATGAGTATCTCCTAACTCATCTGCAAATGTTGGTGTCCCCACAATACTCCAACTGCCAAGGATGGAAGAAGAGTGCTCCTAACACCAACTCATAAAGCCAGTTGCACTAATCAATGAAACTTTGGAGGGTTTATCCCTCTCATCACTGAATCTCATCTGATCAAACCCTACCTCTCTATCTCGTGTGCCAATAATGCATCCATCATGGAGAAGCAGTAAAGGGGTTTTGCCAGATATTGCTCCATCTATTGCAAAAGGGAGCACCTCATACCACATATTCGCCCCACTATTATGTGTCACACAAAGCATCAACTCATCCAGAAGTGGGTTGAATACAGAGGAATGTGAAAATATCATATTGAAATCACTATGAAATGCACCAAGGGATTCCAAGGGAAGTCTGAAATCAACACTATCCAAAACAAGAGCCTCAGAACTCGAAGCATAGGGTGTAAAAACTGCTTCAACACAGGCTGACTGCTCTCCATGACTAACTGAAACTGTCACTCTGCTCTACTCATGTAGCCATCTCATAGGTATCCTCCATGGTAGTAGATCCACTACTACTGGGTATGTGCAGGATCATGATGGGCCAAAAAGTGGCAATATGATGGGTATGTGTAGGGTATGTGGCTGACAACATTTTTTTTACCAAAAATTGATGAAACGAAAAGGGTTTTTAAAGGAGATTCTCATTTGTCCACCAACATAAATTATGCTTTACTTTGAATTTAATAAATAATTGTTATTAATTTTCTATTTGAATTCTAACTAAAGTCTTAATTGATAGGTTGATTGAAAAATATTTATAGCTTTCAAATGGTATCAGATTTTTTGAATCTGAAACATGCATCACATTTTATGATTCACATACAATAGGATTAAAAAAGAAAAAAATGAATTTCATGAATTTTTGACCAAGTTAAGGTGGTTAGACATATAAACTTTTATATTTTTTAAAAGTTGTAATAAAAAAATCATAATTAATTATTTGCTTGGAAAAAATTACAAAAAATATGCATCACATCAGGACATGAGTCCTCTAATTATATGTAAAATATTATAAAAAAATATTATCATTTTATTGTGGTTAGGGTGGTCAGACAGACACCTACTTCTTATTTATTCCCTGAAATTTAAGTACTACTGCATTAAAATTTCAAATTTTCACCAAAAATATTTAAAAATAAAAAATAAGCCTAGTAGTTTATAAACTATATTCAATTTGCTACAGATTCTATTATTACATATTTTTGAAATAATATAGATAACTTATTCAAATTTTTACGTTAGGTTTCCTAACTTTGATTTTTCTGAATTTTATTGCCACTTAAGGGCCTATTTTTTCCATGATGATCTTGCACATACCCTACTACTAGATACCTCATCCCTCTCAGCATCAACAGAAGTGGATATCTACACCTATTCCCTCACGATTTCACCATACAACTTCCTAGCACACATGAAAGAAAAAAGTCTATCTGTAAGCAACTGCATGGCATTAGATCTCATCCTGTCAAGCACATGTCTAACCAAGTGTAAGATAGATGCTGAAATTCCATACTTATGCCCATCTAGTGCCCCATCAGACTGATTTATCCCAATGAGGTACTCGATCCATGTATCTACCTTATCATATTGTCTTAAGACTTGTGCCACCTCCTCCACTGTCGAATACTTATCCTCAAGGAATAAGCCAAGAGGTGTAGCTTGCTGCAATTCATGCATGTTCTCTACCAAAGCTCGGACTACATAGCTGCAAGTGGCATCACTATGTGGATTTTTTTCCGCTACAACATGAATTTTGAGACCCTTAATGAGGATTAACTTTTCCTCATCTAAAACTGATTCCAAATCAGCAACATGTTCATTTACTAAAACTAATTTTAAATCATGCACATGGCTGCCATCAACATCACAATGTGAGCATGCATCATTTCCTTCATGAACCTCATCATGTAGCTCTTCTTTTTCCTCATTTCCTTGTCCCTCAATCTCATGCACAACACAAGATTCTTTCCCATCCAAAGAGGCTGCAATAGAAGACTGGTTTTTTTATTTCTTTGGTGAAGCATGAGCCATACTCAACTCCACGTTGAACTCCTCAATCTGATTTTTTGCCATAAGGGGAGTCACTTGAGAGTCTTCCAAAGATTTTCTAATCTTCACTAGCTCCATAGTGAGTTGATCAACCTCTTCCTCTTTCCTCCTCAATGCATCTGAATATATGACACCCAAATCAAGTAGGTGATCTCTATCAGAAAGAAGGGCTAAATAATTATATTTCGTAGACTCCATGGCTATCTTAAATGCTTGCAACTCAGATATAGATGAAACCTATTCAACACCACTATGTCTCCCCTCAAGTTGGACCTTCCATAGGTAATTTCCCACCAACTTATGGGAATGATCAAAATGGGACATCGCTACAGTAATCTAATCTTCACCAACCTTAAGTTGGTTTGCCAAATCATGCTTAGGGACAAAGGTAAATTAATTAGTTGAAGTAGTGGGCTGCCAATGGAGAGCTTGGCTCTCATCAAAAAATTATTCCAAAGTGTCTTCTTGTTGGTCCAGAACTAAGGCAGCACTAGTTCCCATCACAAACTCCTCATCATCACTCCAAAAAGTGGTATCAATGGATGATGGTTTGCTATCCTCATGCAGAGAGGTAAGACCGCTCTTAAGACTATCAAAAGAGTCCCCAAGCATAACCTTTGTATACACCTAAAAATGGTCTGGATAAATCTGATTAATTAAATACATTTATTTGATTAATTAATCCTTAATTCATCTACTATTAAATAAATAGAAATATTTATTTATATAGTTCATTATTCTATTTCCTCTATTTTAATCACATCCTTCTAATTATTCTATCTTAATTAAATAAACAACTTCAATAGTTTGATTTATTTAATTATTCAATTATTCCCCTCTTAATTAAATAAACTATATCACATAGTTTTATTTGATTATCATATCTCCTTTATTAAATAAACAAATTTCATTTGTTTGCTTTATTTAATAATTTTCCAAATTGAATATTTCTATTATGCTTCCAAAATTGAAACTTTCAATTAAAATCAATTTTGCTTTATCCTTCCAAACCAATTTTGGAACATTCACCAGAGAATTGGCTCTCTTATTCCTCTTTTTCTTCCTGGTCTTTTGAAAGAATTCTTCATCCTCTCCATCTTCTTCTCCACCAAATTCATTCTTCTCCATCGATTTATCCAGATTGAATCTCAACCATTGCTTGTTGCCATATCACAATTGCCTTTAGAAAATCTATAAAAGGAGCCTCTTGTTACAGGAAATGGATCCCAACTTTGTGCAATCTTACTCTGCAGGAATTCATAGCAATCAAGCATTTAGCAATCAAGCATTCAAGCATTTAGCATTATCATAGCAATAGCAATCATAACATTTTAGAATCACTATCATGGTTGCATCATAGTTCACTGTAGTTTCTTTTATCAAGTTTCATGTCAGTATAGATTACAGTAGCTTCATCATATCATTCAAAAATCTCCATATAGGATTAGATTATTGCATTTAGCAGCATCTCATTCTCTAGATTGGCATTTTAACAGTCACAATGCTTACCAAATCTGAGAGCCCTTTGACTTAATAAATCTTTAGAGATAGAGAACAATAGAACGCTTTTAGAGGATTCTTGCTTTAATTTAATTTAATTAGTGTTCAATCTTTGATATAATGTCTTATTAAGAAGTTTTTTTAGTTGTTTACTTATTTACTTATTCCACACTTACATTTTGGTGCCCACCGTGGGGCATAACCCCATATTTTACAAAAAAAAATTGAAAAGTGTTCGTACAGGATTTTGGTGTGTTCTTTTAGAGCGATTGAGATATTTTTCAGTGCTTTTGATGAAAAATATAGCGCTTCCACAGACTATTTCAGCGCTTCAACCAAAACTATGGCACTTTTGAAGACTGTTTTAGCACTTCTAATATTGAACAATCCTATCATGTCATGCATTTATCTCCATCCACCATAAGCCAAAATAAACCTCAAGATTCTTTCACTCAAGTTAACAATTCCATCCAATCATCCTCTTCTATCATATCTTCAACATCCAATGATTCATGTCAATCTCTCAATCCAAAGCATGCTAGCATAGACTCCCCTACACATCAAGATCAAAATATTCTTTCCACTACATCCAATGATATCAAAATTCCACAAATTCTTCCAATTTTTTTATCAAGATCCCATTTCTCAAGAATCTTATGATGAGACCCTCCTTTCACTTTTCATCCAAAATAATTCACATCCATCTCAAGAGACAAGTATCCTTCCAAGTTCTTCTTCCACATCATCTAATCAATCCATACCATATCATGATTCTATTGCATCACAAGAGCATGCTAGTTCTTCCACCCTATCTAATGATGTCTTACCAACTAATGATCAAGGCATGCTTTCTACAAAATCTCATGATTCCCTTCCTCATCAAGATCAAGATATGCTTACATTCAAGGATAACCTTTCATCCCATAAAGATTTTTATCCTTCTCGTGATCAAGATATGCCTTTCATACTACTTCATGATCCTTTTCCAAGTCAAGATCAAAACACCTCATCATCCCCATGTCAAGAGCCTATCACACCTATTCAAGCTATCCATGAACCCCACACCTATAAATTGGGATCCTCCACCTTTATCCATTTTGGTTTACTTCCAACACCTATCCTCTCATCCATATCATATCCTCCCCAAAATGGACTCGCATCTTGTTTCACAAACAATACATATCCCATTGGTAAATGAATGTGTCAAAGTATGAACTACAAAGGCAAAGGATTAAGCATTCATGAACAAGGTATCCTAGAACCCCTTTCTATTCAAAGATTCAACACTAATTAAATTAAATTAAAGCAAGAATCCTTTGAAAGCGTCCTATTGTTCTCTATCTCTAAAGATTTATTAAGTCACAGGGCTCTCAGATTTGGTAAGCATTGTGACTATTAAAATGCCAATCTAGACAATGAGATGCTGCTAAATGCAATAATCTAATCCTATATGGAGATTTCTGAATGATATGATGAAGCTACTGTAATCTATACTGACATGAAACTTGATAAAAGAAACTACAGTGAACTATGATGCAGCCATGATAGTGATTCTAAAATGATATGATTGATATTGTTATGATAATGCTAAATGCTTGATTGCTATGAATGCCTACAGAGTAAGATTGCACAAAGTTGGCATCCATTTCCTATAACAAGAGGCTCCTTTTATAGATTTTCTAAAGGCAATTTTGATGTGGCAACAAGCAATGGTTGAGATTCAATCTGGATAAATTGACGAAGAAGAATGAATTTGGTGGAGAAGAAGATGGAGAGGATGAAGAATTCTTTCAAAAGACCAGGAAGAAAAAGAGGAATAAGAGAGCCAATTCTCATGTGAATGTTCCAAAATTGGTTTGGAAGGATAAAGCAAAATTGATTTTAATTGAAAGTTTAAATTTTGGAAGCATAATAGAAATATTCAATTTGGAAAATTATTAAACAAAGCAAACAAATGAAATTTGTTTATTTAATAAAGGAGATATGATAATCAAATAAAACTATGTGATATAGTTTATTTAATTAAGAGGAAATAATTGAATAATTAAATAAATCAAACTATTGAAGTTGTTTATTTAATTAATATAGAATAATTAGAAGAATGTGACTAAAATAGAGGAAATAGAATAACGAACTATATTATAAATAAATATTTCTATTTATTTAATAGTAGATGAATTAAGGATTAATTAATTAAATAAATGTATTTAATTAATCGGATTTATCCAAACCATTTTTAGGTGTATACAACTTCCAAGTTGCCTACTAGGATACTCGTGCAACCCTGTCCTATAGGCTCCCCTGTTTCTCCCTCTCTACCTTCTATAGGATCAACTAGATGAAGATCAACTGAAATAGACCCAATCTCTATACTATTGCTCCTTGCTTCCCCTGCTAACATTTCTTTGCTATCTTTTGATTTTTCTTCATGTGTAGGTGATGTGACATTATTGGAATCAACTATCACACTAGAAGATGATTTATGATCACCCAAAGAGTCCATACCATTGCTATCCAAAGCACTTACATGAACTGTGCTAGCCTCTAATGTAGGAGCCTCTTATGAAACCTCTTGCAAGGATGATGTAGAAAAATCGTTACCCAAGGCTGTCCTAATGCCTTCTTGATTCAAATCAGCATGTCTATCTAATTCATCATATAAATTTTTGCATACCTCATTGGAACTTGTAGACACCCAATCATTCTCATGAAGAGTTGTATCAACCATATGTGAAGATTCTCTAAACAATTCATAAGCTATAGTGTGATATTCCTTCCTTGCATGCTCAGTCTTGTGGCAAAGATTCAGGTGCATGTCCATGTATTTTTTTAAAGGAAAATTCTCCTTAACACATTGAGGAAGAATGCTATACTCCTCAAATATGCTAATCACCACCACTTTTTTGTTTTGTGGTGTTGGGCTTTTGCTAGTAGAAAGTGAGGATGATCCTTTAGAGAATCACAACCTTGAAAGTGAATCATTTAAACGCTGTAATTTTCGTATGGTCTTGTATTGTGTTTGCTCAATTTATTTTCATGCCTGTTTATTTCCAAACAACTTTGCCATGATGACCTTTTTTGTTGTCCCAACTAAAAACCAAATCCAGCTGACTTGCACAACTAATTTCACCCAAAAGGTTGGCAAGATTCTGGCTCTAATACCACTGAATTATCCCTACTAAATCTAACCTAAAAACTCATTTTTCAGAGTGTTGACATTTCGTCAAACAATTGTGCAAACTCATGAATTCTGATTTTCTGACTATTGTTGATTTTCTGAGTTTTGTTTGATTGCTTTTGATGTTTGGTTGAGTGTTTTCAATGCCAATAACATAAAGGAAATGCATAGGACTGATATATAAATGATTACACAACATAAATTGATAAACCCACTTCCATTTATGCCATTAAATTAAAGATATAAGGTCTGATTAAAAAGATAGTTATGTCTGATATGAAAATTATCAGATTGTAATAGCTCTATTAAACCCAATACAAATGAAATATTTGAATACCCAATATGCCAATAACATACACGTTCTATGCCAGCATGAAAATACAATGTATGAAGGTTGATATGAGCATGATAACAATGGTAAAAGATTGAAATAGAATATGAAATATACAGCTACAGGTCTGATCATTTTTATGGAAGTGTTGATATGAAATTGGTTGCCAAAATAGTACAACCAACAAGTAGAATGCAAATATGTGATAGTATTGGCCTGGTTGAGACTCGATCTATCAATGGCTACACCTGATTTGAAGAAATATGTTGATATAACACTACTGCAAACTCAAGCCTAAAAATTAAACACCTAAAACTCCTCCAATGAAGCCCAAATGAAGACCCAAGGTAGGTCCTCCTCAAAGGTGAATTGGGTTCTTGTCCAATTCACGATAGCCCTTGGGAGTTTTTGTTCCTAGAAGGCTAAAACCCTTCTCCAGAGCTCAAACCTACAAGTACTGATATGAAAAATGGCAAATGAATGCCAAAATAGAAGCCCAAAATTCACTTTACAACCTCCCATGAGTTTTTTTATAAAAGATAATAAAATATTCCTTCTCAAGGGTTTTTTCCTCATCAAAATAAAGGGCCACTTTTTAAAAACAACTTTGTTTCAATAGGATGGGGGCACTTTTCACTATTCACTTTATAATTCTTTCTTACTATTCACTTTTACTATTCCATTAAAACAAACTTTAATATTTTCAATTTATCCCTGGATTCAACAACTGAACTCCAAACTGAAAGGCTCGTAAAGCTCTCGGCTAAGCTCTGCTTCCCTTTGTTGGGTCCCCTAACCATACTACTAACCTACGAGAACCCTAATAGTAGGCCAACCTTGGCTAGTCTGAGCTACCTAAGGAAGGGACATTACAGTTATGAGAATGACTCCCAATGTAAACCCGACCCAAAGTGGCATGTAGGAAATCACAATATGAAGTGTTTGGGTTAACATGAGTGAAAACTAATGAAATATGGGTAATTAATTAACCAAGATAATGAATATCTCTCTCATGCCTTGAGTGCTCATATAGGCAAAGGATGATCAAAGAAGACAATCTACTCAAGGAGCGTTAGACTTGTAAGATCAAGTACCCTCATTTGTATGAAAGGATATTTGGTTCCACACTAAGCCCCACATGAGTGTCCACAATGGCATTCCCTCTCTTGCTCTCTAATTTCTAACCCTAGTGTAGTTGAGTAGTACCTGAAGGGTGATGTATTCCTTTCCATGTGATAGTTTTGATTAGATGCCCCTCTTTATGATAGTAGAAACAATCATTGGGTTTGTTGAAGCAAAGAGTTAACCCACTTCAAAACTAGGATGACATGGTTTGATACATTTAGACAAAGGTTGGGTACAGTGAAGTTGAGCACATATGTTTTTTACTCTAAAACAAGATAACTTATCAAAATTGTGTTTACAACATATTGGACGAAATAATTAGGTGGCTATGCCTTTCAAAAAGAGTTTAAAGGCTACATAAAAAAAACCCTAAACCCACATTGGGCAATATATGTGTTGGTAACATATATGTCCACATAGAACATGTGTGCTCTATTAGATGGTTGTTTGTCCATGTTCATGAGTTCCAAGTATACACAAAATGCACCCATTTTCTAAGCATAAAGTGGGTTCTAAAATCCATCTCTAGATATCTCAATTAGTCTTTCACACTAATAGAATTATAAATGTAAGGGTATCTCATGTAGAAAAATAACTTAATTGTCTATTGCTGACACTCTAGGATAACACCAATAATTTCATTCAAGAGTCTCACCTCTTAATTTTTTTTAGATGAAAGTATCTATCATCTCTCACATGTAGAGTCATAAATAGATATTAACATTATTGTTTTTTCAATTTAATTGATTTGACTCTATTATGATATTATCAATATAAATAAGGTTTCTAAAAAATTAACATGAATTGGTATTTCCATTTCAAAAGATAAAACCTTTTACCTATGCATAGAGAGAGTGTCATTCAAGTTGATCAAAAGACACATCAAGTTGTGTGGTATTGGCAAAGAGGATTAGATGGCCTAGTGTAAAGCTTGTGCTTTACCAAGGTGTAAAGGAATATTGATAGCATGCTTTAACCTTAAACCCACATTTTAAGATGGAAAATATATTTGATAAACTATATTTACAATATGACAAGCACTCAATTTGAATAGCTTAAATTATCGGTTTTCCTTTTAAATTAATCTCCACATGGATCAATATAAAAAATTTCATTGTCATCAAATAAATAAAAGTTTGTGTAGTTGAAAAATTCATATCAAATATTATTTTAATTCTCTTTTAGTTTATTTAAATAAGATATACAATAATAATGAATTTAAGTGGAGCATTACAAGAGACAAAAGTCATGCGAGTTATATTGAATGAAACTTTTTCCTTTTGGAACCCTTGAATTATAACTAACGAATTGGTGTGAAGCACAAGTGGGCTAACTTTGACAAACACATCACCTCAACAACAAATAATATATTTTGGCTTATTGCACTCTTTTTAGTTCTTACATTTGAATTCAACAATAATTACGCCGAAGGCGTTCCCTCAATGAAGTTTGCCGATTCATTTTTCTCTATCCATGGTCAAAATCGGATGCAAGACCATCTTTATTAGATCTTTACCGTTCATTATTTCTTCTCATTTTTTACGCTGTCTACTTCGCGCATTTAATGTGGCTGGGAGTTGGTGTACCTTGTCCTTGTGCGTTGCAACCGCCTTCTCTCTTGTTGCTGCAGTTCAATATCGCTGTAAGCTATATCTCCACTCCTGCAGGGTGTGTGAAAGAAAGCACAAGGTTAAAGTAGGAACAATACAGAACTTGGGGTTTCATGCAAATTTCCTGTGACCTCTGCCCATTTTCTCTCATTGGCATCATTGACAGGTATTTTTTTAACCTTCTGCATTAGAGAAACCATTTCCATCTGCTTCAAATTTTCTAGGCTTTTATTTTTAAAGCAAATCCATTTCAAGGAATTTGTCAATAGTTCACGTGTCTATTCTATTTCGTTTGATGGATGTCCTGAGCCTGATTCGAAAGCTCCCATTTTGGGCTACGCAGGGAGGATGCTAGCAAGGTTGGAAAGTTGGGAATAACACCCGTCAGTTGCATTTTCTTAAACTTTTCTAAAGCCTTTTGAACAAACCCATTTGTAATATATCTTGCAATCATTGCTTTGCATGACTTCACAACTTTTTGAGGCATTCTGTCAAACAGATTGCTTGCCTTCTCTGATCTTCCCTCAAAAAAAAACCCAGCTCCTCCAGTGGGCTCTCAATTCTAACTATTTTATGTCAGCTAGGTCAACTTACAGTTTTTCTCAAACATGTCAGAATATGAGCTTGAAAACTGGCCATTTCTGCCATTAATCTTGTTAGAATCTAATTTGTCAATACTCTCCTCAATTAGAGAGGTAAACTACACATAGGGGTTTCCTCCTGTTCCTAATGCTCGGTGGGCATTACTCCAAGTGACAGGAGAGAAGCCTACTTTTCGGTAAGGCTCACTAAACCTCAATTCAAAAGAAGCCTTCGCTCTTGGAGGCTCCTAAAAAACAATCTATAGGAATTGCCAGAGTTTTTGTTTGCAAAGTATTTGTTTGTTTCCCAAACTTATGTAGAGATGGTGATACATTTGGCCTGTTACCTGCCTCCGTTGTCATTGCTGCATGGAAATCTAGCCTTTATTATGTGTCCACATGAATCTCCAAGGTAACATGTAAATATTCTCAAAAGTGTAAACTGCTAAAATGAAACAAATAATTTGATAGGTTATTGATGTAACAGATTTTAAGCAGGAGTCTGCATTTTGTTCTTCCAATGCCAAAAATCATTATTACCATAAAATGTAATAAGGTTTCCAATGCCAAAGAAATAAACATTAAACATGTCTGATAGTTTTCTTTACAAACTTATGTACAATTTTTAAAGTTAATTTGTTCCACAAAAATAAACATTAACTTGCATTTCAATTTTCGTTTTGTTTCACCTTCCTCTTCGATTCTTCATTACCTTCTTTTTATTACCAAAATAATGTTGGCTTATGTATTTGCAGGTAATTCATTGGTTCGGCCTTCCCTTTTGTCATCTTCGATAGAAACAAATACTTTCGCACAATCTTCAGGTACATAACTGCTTCCCTCACCGTTAATGGTTTTCGCTTCTCCAAACTCTTCGTTGCTAGAATACCTTTTGCCGTATTTTCCTGCTTCCCCTGCTGCTAAGGGTTTCCATCACTCCAAACTCTGAAACTGTGCATCGTAATTATATTTATTTATTTGCTTGAGTGTTTCTAAAGCCGTTTCAAAAAACCCATTTTGTGCATATTTTGCAATCATTGCATTCCTTAAAAAAAAACCATTAACACCGCTCTAGATTGCACAAGAAATGGCCTGGAAATAGCACAGATGCCCTGCAAATATGCAACCTTAAATAATTTATTTATTTTAAATTACCACGTTAATTATAATATAGACAAATATAATTTTTGTAACTCCTATAAAAGATAAATATGATAAAACTTCATTTACAATATTGAGTAGTCCAAATTTTGGTATACTCCAGCATAAAGTGGCAAACATATTTACCAATTATGTTTGTAACCAATTCCTCTTGGGGTCTTTCTTCCAAGATGGAGCCTATGCCCTCTCAATGGGACCACTAGGTAAGATAGACTCACTGCTACTCTCTTGTTAGTTGAAGGCACACTTAACAAACCAAGTAAACTACTATATAATAACTATGCTTTGTTGAGTATTTGCAACTGTTGGGTTTTCATCTACACATAATTATGCTCATGGATGAGATAAATTAAGGTTTTTTCATTTTTAACCTACCTCCACACATTAATTCAAAAAAATCTATATGACATATGCTTTTTCTGAAATTTGCATTAAGTAGCCAGCATACTGTAAACCAGTTTATATTCTTAAATTGAAAATTCAATTTTTTTGTGGTTAAAGTTCTAAGCCTAGAAAGCTAGAAAGTGTTCCATTGTACATGAAATCAACAAGAGAAAAAATAGTTAGTTGTGTACTAATCATGATTTGAAGAAAATAGTCTAATTGGCCTCCTAAAGGAAATACGTTCACTCCATTTTCAATAGGAAAAAACTATCTTTGTCCTCATCTTGATTGAATAATATCATTTGTGGACGATTAAAACTCTCACCTTGTAAATTTTGCAAATAGCTTGATTGTTGCAGCCACCAGCTTCAATCTTGATTTCATGGCTTTCCAAACTTGGAAACTTTCATCACTAACTATTTGCCACATTTATTTTCTAAAATATGAGTAGTAGCTTAAGGACTACCCCCCTTTTCAAAGTTTTGCAAACCATTCTATTTACTGTTATGTCATCCTTGGCGGTTATATGATTATGAGAACCATTGCTATTACTTTCATTGGTCTGTGTCCTTATGTTTCAACTGTACTGTTTTCTCATGACTTTGCTGCTCTTTTCTTCTGATAATTTTCAGCTCTTTTCTGTGAAGAATGTTGCTCATTAACAACCATCATTTGCTGCATTTATTCATCAATAAAATTGCTTTTTAATTTTGACATTTGCTGCTCCTTAATGTCATATTTTCTGCACCTTTTGAAGTTATTTTTGCTGCACTTTTGAATTATATTTGCTGCTCAATTAATGGATATCTGTTGCACTTATCTGGATATCTTTTGCCCATATAAACTGTCATCATTTTCTCATATTAACAGTCTTATATAAACTGTCATCTTTTTATCATATTAACTGTCATCTGTCTCTTCTCTTTTTTGGACATTAATTTTCTACTCATTATGACAGTATAATGCTACACATTGAAAATGATATTGTTAAACATGAAAAGTTGACATTGCTGCACATTAAAATCATCATCATTGCTGCTCTTTTGAATGATATTAATGCTCCTATTATCAATGATATTCTGCCCTTCTAATCAATGATTTGACCTTTCAGTATGACATTGCTCACTATGTGTTGTCAACCTCACTGTCATGCACTATAGTGACCGTCTTTTTAAGAGACTAAGCTCATGCTGATGATAACACTACCACCTCCAAAACTGTCCTTCTTATTGATTTTACTGTGCTTCGTTTTATCATGCATCACTATGATTGTGCTCTTAAGTGCTTGTCTTCATATTACTACAATCTTCTCAGGTAAACCCTTTTGACTTGTAACATACGAATGCAACACAACCCTTATGTTGTACGAAGGGTGAAAGAGGAGGCTTGACTGTCAACACTATCAGCTTCAATCACTTGACATTCTCAAAAACTTTTGAACAAGAAATTATAGGTTGGTTATATAATTCTTTACTCCTTTCACTTTCAATTGTCAATTCACAAATATTTAATATAAATTAAAAATGGTTTATATTACAAAATCTACAATCAAGAAACTAAAGACATATCTGGTTTTTGGCAGGGATCCAATTTTTTATGGAATGGAAGCACTTTTTAATGCACCAAATCTTTTCATGCAAGCTAGATCTCTGTGGAATACAAACTGCATATAACAATGACTGATTTCTTAAGGTTTTTTCTACAATTAACAGACCTCTATGTTTTGTCTCCTGTCACCATGCCTATCTTCCCCATTTGTCTGATAGTTTTCATATGTCAATGCTAAAAAATACATTTCTTTATTATACTTTATATTAAAAGATACATGTGTAGCATGTTTTCCTTCAAAGCTACTCTTTTACGAAACTTTTTATGCTGCTCATTTTCAGCTCACCTACACTATATTAGGAGTCTCCTTTCAAGACTACCATGAAGATTTTTCCTGCAAACTCTCCCTATTTCACATGTAAAGTGACAAAATGGTATCATTATTCGTAGTAAATGCGAGTTGCACCGGCATTGACTGCAACTTGCATACAATACAACTACAAAATGGCCAAAAAATGATGCATTGCTGAGATTCACTTCCCCTGTTTCCTTGATCCCCCAAAAATATGACTTTGTGGAACAGAGGAAATTACGATTGTTGATAGTATGATTTTTTTCTTTATACTTGTGCCTCTAGGATTTAATAAATGCATGAATTGAGCCTCAATTCTTAGTGCTTTTTCTGATTTTCTGCCTTTTTCCCTATATACACGTAGACCTTTAGGCATCATAAATTAGTCTATTGTTGTGGTAATTTATGCTTACAACAAGAGTTTTATCATTAGCATGGACTGTTCCACAATTGGGATGGATTGCAGGGCCTATCGTAATGCTTGTTTTTGCTTCCATTATATTGTATTCCACTTCATTACTTGCTGATTGTTTTTGCCTTTAAAAAGAAAATTACTTGGTTAGGTTTATGTGATTTCAACTGAGAGAATGAAGCTGCACTCAACACTTGGATTGTAGCCAAATAATGATTGATCAGTAGCCTACATATAATTTATGGCAGAAACAGGGCCATTGGCCACTGGTCAATAAAATTACTTAGGCCAGTTTATGATTTCCAAAAACAATGTAGAGGTTTATTTTAAGAATGCAATGACTTCAACCTTAAATGTTGTACATACACCATTTCCAAAGTGCTTTATTCACCAATAGAAAACAATTAGATTTAATCCAAGTTATGCCAAAGTTATTGTTGCAATGTGGAAGTTGTGGAGATGTATTGAATAAATATTTGAATTGCCTTCAAAACTGCTAAAAAATGAAAATATTCAACGCAGGTAAAATGCACAGATATGACTGAAACTCTACCCAAAATATCGTAGAGGCAAAGTCAAGTAAATTTGGGTAAAAAAATCTGTGAAACAACTCTCCAACACAGGAAAATGTTGTGTCTCAAAATATGATCAATGAGAGAGTTTTACTTTCAGTTCTAACTGCCACATGTATGGATTCTATATCTTGTTTCTGCAAAAAAAATGTTTTGTTTACAGGTTTTAAAATACTTTTCAACCAGAAAATACATGTTAGTTCTATATTTTTTACTCTTTCAAAGTCTGCATTACAACTGCATACACAAATGTTGCTTTAGTATATGTTGCTGCAAAATCTTCCTCACTTACACCATTCACTTTGCAGGCCTGTCCCTTTCTATGCATAGCTTTGGCAATTGACTATTTCATCAATGCTACAAACTTGTTGCTTTCTTTTTTACAACCGGTCTACCAACATCATATGTCTGTAAGCTACACAAAAAAACGTTTCACCATCTTATACTAAAGCTATCATTTGCACTGGACCTCTACACTGCAAGTTTGGTTCACAACGGTAAAAGCTTCTCCCTTCTCTTTAATTCTTTTTGCTCTCCATTCCTCTCTAATTTATAGATAATTGCATATCATCCCCATATCTCTGGCAAGAGGAAGGACACTTTTTCCCTGCTATAGACATGATATGAAACAGTCACACTTAGGTACATTTTGTTTTTGTATCTTCATTTGTAAATGTTGATTTACATGAAACTCCATAATGAGCTGAACAAACAATATCTTTAATAGACTTTATATTAGCTGATAATTGTGTAGCATACATTGCTTGAAATTGGCTCTCTTACAAAATTTTTTATAGTGCTTTGGCTTCATTCCATAAAAATGGCTATGCGTTGTCACCAAACCATGGAAAATTTTATCTGTGGCTGTTTGAATATATAAGATATTTTTATGATAGTTTTCCTGAAAACATTATTATACTAGCTGCAGCTAAAGCTGTAAATGCAATGGCTGCCAGAGCTTCTTTCACTTAGTGAATAGTAGAGATCGGAATATCTTCATATGTTACATTGGTTGCAAGACATAGACGTGACAAAAAGCAAATATTATTTACCATTGAATGTATGGCAGATCTGCTGAAGATGTCAATGCAATGGTTCCCATAGCTATTTTCAAATACTGAACATTAGAGATTGGATCAGATGCTGCTGAAGCTGTAAATGCAATGGTTCTCACAGCTATTTTCAAATACTATAAACATTAAGCCAAATTAGTTACAATTCAATCCATAATCTGCATTATGTACTGCAATTACGTAAGCTTCATTACAAAATAAAGCATATTCATGTCCATAGACAAAAGGAGCTTAAGGGAATTCGAATTACTAGAGCCTTCAGTTTATGTCATTTATTATGTTAGAAACTTTGTGAAGTGACCATAGATGTGAGTTTATAGTTCTCAATCAATTTCAGAGGTAAGTTTTGGATTAATTTTAAATGTTAATTATTGGAAATTTTGTGCACTATTCATTACATTGATATGCCACTATTTGCTATATTTCATAAATTAAAATATTCATCTCCACAAATCTTCGGCGTACCCATTGCACACGAAGGTGCAATTACTAGTAATATGTGCAAAGATTTTATAGAAGATAGGACCATTGAAGAGGGAATAGCAAGTGCACAATAGTCTTTTGTTATTTGATCAACATATAATATTATTGGGGTAGCTAAAGTTAAAAATAGTACAAGACAATTTTTATAGTCTCTTTTTAATGAAAGAAGAATATTTGCACTATTAATATTTGTTTAGGCCTATTATATTAATGTTGGGTCTTTGTTCGTTAATAATTCGCTTGAATAAATATAAATGGTTATTTCTTGTTTATAATCAGTATTTCATTTCAATTATGGTTTGAGATATTATTTTGATAATTTTATATAATATGTATTTTGACTTTTGATAATATCAATCATATGATTATTTATTTTTGTATGATATTGCTTTCAAATTAGTTAGACACTATCATATAATATAATAAAAATGAAAGATAAAATATTTTTTTGTCTTTGAAAAAGAGATAATATATTATGTAGTATATGAATATATTAATACTCAAGAAAACAGTCTTTCCTTCATAAACATGAAACAAGGTATTCAATAGATAGTGTTAGCATTATGTTGTTAGTATCTTAAAATGAAATGTGTGACTATTGTAAAATCTCCCACCAAATGATATTCTTATCATTTATTTAAAATTTTTCTTATTATTATTTCTCTTTTAGAAATTATCTTAGGTGATTCTATCTATGATTATGCACATTACTATCAATGACTTATCATGGAAAATTTCCTATAATTGATGCATATAATAATCAAATGAACATCTTATTAAAGAGTATAATAAAATTCATTTGATTTTTAATAAATATTTTTGAGTGGGAGTTTGTTACTATACTCATAGCACAATAGTATATAGCATGGTACCCCTTTCATAAGATAGCTCTTCATTTCATCATCATTACTAGAGACCATTGATTAATATGTGAAATATTTTTCAATAGCTAAATTAAAAGTCTCATCTTCATAGAGAGAAATATTGGGCTATAAGAGCATAAGCTCCACATTATTATCCCTATTGTTCCAACCAATAGAATTATATTTTTTGTACTATATGTAGAGTATAGGTTAATTGTGATTAAATCATTATTTGAAAATTGCAGGGATAAAAATACATCTTGCAAGTATATTTAAGACAAATGAATTAAATATATAAGAATTTGGATAAATAATAGCAATGGATTATGACATAGGTGAACATATTTCAAATTATAAGATATGTGACTTTCCTAAACTTGATGGTTGAAAAAGAGTTGTCCACTATTTTAGTGATATTTTTTTAATCATAGCTCATAATCACATATGTTTAGTTGCATTTGAAGTATAACAATGAAATATAAAAATGGTTTTCCTTTTATTTTTTATGCTAGAATGTAATCATGTCATGATTTGGTATAGATGATGTGATTCTACATTAATTGTTGTAAGATCAAAAATTATACTCTACATTTTCTTTTATTGTTTTTTATACTCTTTTCTTGTTTTTCACCCTTCTTTCAACCCTATTTTCCTTCTTCTTATGTCTTTTCCTAGTTATCCTTTCTAACCATTATCCTTTATATATATATATAAATTTAATGTTCCCATCTTCTTTTCCCTTCTAATTATTTCCCCTTCTTATTGTAATCAAGGGAAATCAGATTTGTTAAATGGTTAGATCAAATAACATAAAAATCCAATGATATAACGAAGTACAATGGAAATCAAATGAAAACGAAAAGGAAATATATCACCAAGAGTCTCCATCTTCCATGATTGATCTTCGTTACACCTTCTTGCTTGCTGGAAATGTTGCCCTCAGATTTGTACTTTGAGCAATCTAAAATGCCTAAGCCCTACAACAAGATTCGAAGGATTTGATATGCCTATGACTATTGCCAATGTCTAAAAGTCAATGCCTATGCCTAGAATAAATGCCAATATTAATCAAATGCCTATGACAATGAATAAGTGAGAGTAAATAAATGCCTATAGTAATTACGTAAAATGTCAAGATATGAAAAATGAGAAGGAAAGGGCATTTTATAGAAAAGGCCATTTCGAACGGACGGACGAGATAAATTAGTGATGAGACCCTAAAACGAACGATCCAGATTAAACCTGAGAATCCCTAATTAGGGTTAGGGCAAAATCCTTAATCGAACGGTTAGAATAAAATCGGATCAACGGTGGAGAATAAATGAGGAAATTAATTAGATAATGAAGATTTTCAAAAAATCAAGAAGATAAGATTGCCTGATTTGCAAGATTCGAAAAATCAAAGAGATAAGATCGCCTGATTTGCAAGATTCGAAAATCAAAGAGATAAGATTCAGACTGAAGATAAGATTTGGAAAATCAAGAATCTGCCTGATTACTTGATTTTTGGAAGATTAATTACTAATTTGAATTAAAATAATTCAAATTATGGATTTCGAGAGATAATAAATAATCTTTTTCAGATTATTTATCAAAAAGGACTGACAGTTAGGATTGACATGACATTTTAAATAATTTTATTTATTTAAAATGGGAAGAATATTAATTTAGCAATTAAATAATTAAATTTAATTATTTAATTTAGCAGATAAGATTAATTAATTAAATAAATTAATCAATTTATTTAATTAAGACAGTTAGTGACGTATTAAATAAATACATGAAATTCATTTATTTAATAATCAAAGATAATTAAATGGAGAAGGGAAATTAAATAAATTAAGAAATTTATTTAATTAAAGAAATACTTAGACAGTTAAGGATGTATTTAATAAATAAATAGAATTTATTTATTTAATAATCATGAAGAATAAAAGGACATGAATTAATTAAATAATTATGAATTATTTAATCAATAGTTGAATGTGGACCAAGGACATAATTATGCTAGGACGAAAGTGGTAAAAATGAAATGGAAGCTTGTAGGCCCCTGGAGTCATTTTAAGTCATCTACATTTTGCCCCTCTTTGTCATAATAATAAGCTTGTGGCGTTTGTGACAAAGAAAAAGAAGTCAAAAAATGCCCCTGTGCAAAATAAGATGAGGAAGAATGACGAGGAGGGTTATGGTATGCCCCCTCGAGAGGACAGACAGGTTCCAAGAACATGGGTGTGCTCTCGAAATCGACGAGAAGACTAGAATATGAAGAGACAAAGAAATGTTAGTGCAAAAGATATGGATGATGATATGGATGCAATGCCTATATGAGATGAGACAGAGAAGATGGCAAGACTAAAGAAGATGCATGTTAGTTCCTAGACCAAATCCTTCAAAACATTGCCATAGGATTTTAATATTTATTGCTCTTAATCGTCATTGGGCAGATTGTTGTGATGGCCAAGAAACACCATGATATGACATAGATCAAGGTGTGCAAGGTTGTACCATCACGTAAGACAAACAATCATAGACAAGGATGATCATGACTCATACTATGAGCGTGATTGCCCCAGTCTTGTTGTCATAATCAACCATAAGCAGAAAAAGACAAGGACAGATCATGAAACGTCGCTGCTTCTCTAAATCTTGTTTCCAGGACATCCTTGAGAAACTAGTGACATGATTGCCAAAATACAAAAATAAAGTCCCTATCATGATATGTCATTGCTTTTCTAAATCCCATAATCAGGACCTCGCTGAGAAGCTAGTAGTCATGCGTGTCAATTGTCATGCTACGTCGCTGCTTCTCTAAATCCTGCTTAGTGAGATCTCGCTGAAAAACTAATAACATGATAAAAGATCAAAAGACAATTGCCAAGTGTTTGCCAAGTGCATCTAGATATCCATTGTTCTGATGTCAAGATGCCATGTGCGATGATGTGAAGATGTCAAAAATGTTTAAAGTTTTGATTGATCTTCGAAAATGCTGAGACTTGGTGAATTCAGGAAGGACACATCCTGAATAATGCCGATGTCGAGAGGATTCGATCCCTAATGGTCATTAGGGATCCCTCAGAATAATGACGATGCCTAGGAAGGACACATCCTAAGGCATAAATGACAGTTGGTTCTTCAGAAGGACACATCTAAAGAATACTGATGTCACGAAGAGTGATCTTTAGGTGTCAAGAGGATCACTCAAAATGTCGAATGACGATGACGACGCCTAGGAAGGACACATCCTAAGGCGAAAATGACAAAGGTTATCGTTCAGAAGGACTCATCTGAAGACTAACTGAATTTTGACAGTTTGACCTACTTATGATGATTTGACTTGTTTTTGACTAAGTTTGACTTGTGTTTGACTATATGCCGATGAGATTGCCATGCTGAATAAATGATTGTTTTACTTTGTTTCAGGAGATTTCCCTATGTGGAAATTGATTGAAAACTTTTGATGTGTGTGCTAGTGTAGTGCCATGAACCCTAATGGACTGACCTAGTGCGGCCTCGGGGGCTCATCAATAGATGGCCTTGCCTACGTCATACACTTTCGAGAGACCTACGTAGTTAGAATACGACCAATGACTTTGTCTTGATGACCAAAGATTGCGTGCATGATTTTATTACGGCAAACCCTAAAGGACTAACCTAATGTCTCGGGGACTTCAAGTATGAGTCTTGCCCCTCTACAGTAGCAAATCTTAGCGAGAGGAACCAAGCATGAATTCGGACGATGATAAAGGCGACGACATGTTGATTGTGACTTTGACCTAGAAATGACCCGGATGTTTTATGTTCTTAGTGGTCTCTTTTGATTTTGTTTAGTATTTTCTTGAGGACATTTTACAATTTTTAGGTCTTTCCTGGGACTTTTTGCAGAGTGTTTTTGTCTTTTTTTTGAGGACATTTTTCGCGATGTTTTTTGTCTCTTTTTTTCCAAAAGGACTATTTGCGATGTTTTATCTTTTTCAGGACATTTTGCGATGTTTTTGTCTTTTTTTGAGGACTTTTTACTACAATGTTTCTTTTTAGGACTTTTGCAATGTTTTGTCTTTTTGAGACTTTTGCCAATATTTTTGTCTTTTTTTAGGACTTTTTTGCCAATTGTCAAGATCATTTGTGACATCCACTACAGTTCCATGATAAACATTTTGCCCCCAGTCAGGTCTAATACTTAGCCATTTGCAAGGGACATAGACGGGATGCTGCTGACTCGGTAGACGGACAGTCGTCAGGACCTGATGTCAATCATTTATCTACTATGACAGGTAGGGTAGGATGTGATGGCGATTTGCGGAATAATGGCAGAAATACCTTTCATCCTAGGCCAAGTTAGACCAAGTGCTAGTAGATGGCAGAGCAATGATTGATTACGCATGGCGCCTGTTTGCCAGGTTTTCACCATGGTACTTGTCCAAAGTGCCTGTTTGCCAGGTTTTCGCTATTGAACGAATCATTTTTTTTCTTTACGATTTTCTTGACTTTTTGATTTTTTTGGTGTCACCAAAATGCCTGTTTGCCAGGTTTTCATCAAGGTGACGATTTTTATCTTTTTACAATTTTTTTGTATATTATGATTCTCAGCTCCATCCTCTGATGCTATGCGTAGAACTTTCAGAGATGTAAACTGTTGATGGGTTCTGTCAACTGTTCCCCATCTGGAGTTGCCAATTGATAAGCTCCAGAACCAAAAGAAGATATGATAATATAGGGACCTAGCCAGTTTGGTTCAAATTTTCTTGGCTTTTCTCTGTCTGCTTGGTTCTTGGGGTTCTGCATTAGAACTAGGTCACCGATGTCAAACTTTCTGACCATAACCTTTTTATTGTAGCTGCGACAAAGGCGGTTCTGATATGCTTGGAGATGATTCAGTGAGTTTTGTCGTCTTTCTTCCAGCATTTCTAGCTCATGCAGGCGTGATTGTCGGTAGTCTTCTTCATTAGTAAGACCCTTCAAGGAAACTCGTAGCGAAGGAATTTCGACCTCAATGGGTAAGATGGCTTCAGCACCAAAGACCAGGGCGAATGGGGTGGCCCCTGTAGGTGTACGAATGCTAGTTCGATAAGCCCATAGAGCAGGGTTAAGTTGTATGTGCCAGTCACGGCCAGCGTCATTGACAGTCTTTTTTAAGATCTTCACAATGGTTTTATTGGACGCCTCAGCTTGGCCGTTTCCTTGTGGGTAGTATGGAGATGAAAAGTGGTGTTGGATATGGAACCGTTCACATAACTCACGTACGTCTTGGTTTTTGAATGGACGTCCGTTGTCAGTGATGATGGACTGCGGAAGGCCATACCGGCAAATGATGTAATTAAGGATAAACTTTGATATTTGTTTGCCGGTAATATATGTCAATGGAATGGCTTCGATCCACTTTGTGAAATACTCAGTGGCAGTAATAATGAATTTATGGCCGTTGGATGAGGTTGGATGAATCTTACCCACGAGGTCGAGTCCCCATTGAGCGAAGGGCCAAGGAGAGGTGATGGGCCGGAGTTCTTGTGCTGGGCATGGACCAAGTCACTGTGTATTTGACATTTGTGACAAGTCCTGACATATTCAATTGCATCTTTTTCCATTGTCGGCCAATAATACCCAAGTCTCGTCAGTTTCTTAGCTAGCGTAGGAACACTCGAATGAGATCCGCATATACCGTCGTGCACTTCTCGTAAGGTCGTACATGCTTCGTCGGTGTCAAGACATCTAAGGAGGGTATCGTCGAAACTGCGGCGGTAGAGGGTGTCACTGACAATGGCATACCTTGCGGATTTTCTAATGAAGGACTTCCTTTGGTTATTTGACAGGTTCGGTGGAAGGGTATGAGACTTTAGGTAATCGTAAATGTCTTGATACCAAGGAGAGTTGGGACCAACAAGTTCACAAACCATTTCAGATTCTGGGATATCATATGCCGGTATCAAAAGCTGCTCTACTAAGAACTCAAATTGTGACACATTTTTAGGGATGTCCAAGAGAGAACTAATAGTAGCCATTGCGTCAGCTGCCTTATTCTGTACCCTAGGGATTTGTTCAAAAGAGATCGATTGAAAGTATGTCAAGAAACTGTCTACCATCCTCTTGTAGGGAAGCAACTTCTCATCCTTTGTTTCATAGTCATCATTCACTTGGTTGATTACTAACTGGGAATCCCCAAATACTAGCAATGTCTGAATTTTCCACTTTATTGCTAACTTGAGACCTGTGACGAGTGCTTCATATTCAGCAATGTTATTTGTACAAGGGAAAGCGATCCTGAATGACTTTGGAATTGAATCCCCCTGTGGTGTGATAAACAATATTCCAGCGCCTGAGCAATGACCAGTATGAGACCCATCAAAATACAGTTTCCATGGTGATGCCGGTTCTGCATGAAAAATAGACTCATCGGGAAAATCAGTTACTAATGGGTGAGTGGCTTGAATTGGTGCATCCGCCAATTGATCTGCTATTACTTTCCCTTTGATTGCCTTGCGCTCAACATACTGTATGTCATACTCGCTTAGGATCATGACCCATTTTTCCAACCGGCCTGTTAATGCTACTCGACTGAGTAGATATTTCAATGGATCAATCTTGGCAACCAGTTGTGTCTGATGACTGAGCATATAGTGTCTTAGCTTTTGGGATGCGAAAACAACAGCGAGGCATGCCCGTTCAATGTATGTGTAGTTCAACTCATAGCCTATCAGTGTGCGGCTGATGTAATAGATTGCTCTTTCTTTTCCTTCATGATCATCTTGGGCCAACAATGCCCCCAGTGCTGAACTAGTAGTTGAGATGTATAGAATCAATGGCTTTCCATGAATGGGTGGCATGAGTACTGGTGTTGAAAGCAGGTAATTTTTTATTTGTTGGAAGGCCTCTTGACATTTATCCGTCCATACAAAGGGGACACTTTTGCGCAACAGGTACTGGAACGGGTGACACTTATCTGCCAATTGGGCTATGAAACGGCGAATAGATTGTACCCTGCCCTGCAGAGTTCTGAGTTCACTGATCCCTCTGGGCGGAGGCATGTCTATGATTGCTTTGACCTTTGCCGGATCAACCTCTATGCCTCTTCGGGAAACTATGTACCCTAATAGTTTACCTGACGTGACCCCAAAGACACACTTCTTAGGGTTTAGCCAAACTTTGTACTCTTCAAGTCTCTTGAAAATTATGTCGAGTACCCTCAAATGATCTTTCCTAGTTGCTGATTTGGCCAACAGGTCGTCTACATAATCCTCCATTATATTGTACATCAGGTCATGGAAGATCGTGGTCATAGCCCTTTGATATGTGGCACCTGCGTTTTTGAGACCGAAGGGCATGACGTTCCAACAGTATGTACCCCATGGGCAAGTAAATGCTGTTTTGTGTTGATCCTCAGGAGCAATGCGGATTTGATTATAACCAGAGAAACCATCCATGAGGGATAGCATCTCATGTCCTGCAGTTAGGTCGACTATGATGTCAATGTTGGGCAAAGGAAAGTCATCCTTTGGACATGCTTTATTTAGGTCTCAAAAATCTGTACATACCCGAATCAGCCCATTTGGCTTTGTCACCGGCACTAGATTGGAAATCCATTCAGCATAATCTATAGACCTTATGAATCCGGCATCCAGTAATTTCTTTAACTCGGCCTTGACCAATAGGGCCACTTGAGGGTGCATTTTGCGCAACTTCTGCTTGACTGGTTTAGCATTGGGTAATAGTGGCAGATGATGTAGAACCAGTTTGGGATCCAATCCTGGCATGTCAGCATAAGACCATGCAAAGTTGATTTTCCGCGCTGCAAAGAATTTATGAAATTCTGGTTTCTCTTCATCAGTCAATGATGCGGCAAATAGGACCATCTTGGGGTCTTCTACAGTTGAAATATTATCCTCTATTGTGTCCTCAATAAGCATGGCCGATTTCTCCTGTTGCACGGGGAGAAAGTCCAGTCCTCCATCTTTGGGCGCCTCAGAGAGGTTTTCACCCGCAGATACGTCCTTTATTTTTACTATTTTATCGTCAAGAGGTGCCTTTCGGTTTTCACCTAGAGACGTTTTATTTTTTACTTTATTTTTACTTTTGCGACTAGAGGACTGGACCGTCTCGCCGAAGTATGCGGTGCAGTCTAAATCAATAGCAAATCCTGATTTGTGGTCCCCACTAGGGATGCCTTCTCGTAATCCCATGAATTCGGCAATGGCTTCATCATTTTGGAATGTGTCCAGAACTGGCGGTCCTTGTTGGTCCCAATCGACTAGTTCAGGGTAAACTAAAGAGATGCCATCATCAAGGCTAGTGAATTGGGGTGAGGATGCAGACAGCATGTAGACGGATTCGCTGATGTTGTAGATGAGGTTATCATCATCCAACTCTACATCGGACTCTAGCCAATATTCTCCTTCACTAGTGTCATATTCATTATCGTAATAAGGAGTGAAGGTTTTAGAGTCCTGGTTATCAATATCGTCTGACACTTCGGATAGATTGGACTGAGGGGGGTCAGATAATGGCTGTTGTGTGTTGTGGGGAGTGGTAGTAGGGATTTGACTATTTGGTGCTTGTTCAATTTTGAATGTTTTCCAAAATCGTTGTTCAGAGGTCAATTCCCCTGGTTCGACAAACAAATCATCAAGACAACAGTCACTTAGGGATCGTTCTGAGCCAAATTCCCACTCGTGGGAGTTAGTTTCGGTGAGGGGTTCCCTAGTAGTCTCGACACTGTCAGAAGCATGTACTCGCTCATTTAAAAGTCCAGAGGTACGTCGATCGCCATTGGCAAGTGATCCAAGCCCTAATCCAAGATACTTCGGAATTTGAAAAGTTTCTATGGGTTCCCTTCGGCCAGTTTTATTTTTTCCAAGGCCACTAGTACCATCGTAGCCTTTAGCCTTCATGAATTCATAACCTTTGCCATATATTTGAACTGGTAATGGGGGTAATGTGACCGTATCCTTATAGATCCATCCCGTGATGTCAGCAAGGTCTTCCTCACTCATGTCTCCCCACTTGATAAAAACTGTATTTGGTGGGACTATGAAGGTTTCCTGAGGTTCCATTCGGAAACATGGCCGACCATAGTCCTTGGGAGATCTAGGCATTGTTGTTATGCTATAGGCTGTGTTCAGTTTGAATTCTCCGCAACCGAGGTCCTGGATTTTGATAGTTGATTCAGTCTTAGGGTTGGTGGAAGGTGGTGGCATGGTGGAAGACGTGGATGGAGTGGATGTGTTAAATCAAATAACATAAAAATCCAATGAAAAATAGATTTGTTAAATGGTTAGATCAAATAACATAAAAATCCAATGATATAACGAAGTACAATGGAAATCAAATGAAAACGAAAAGGAAATATATCACCAAGAGTCTCCATCTTCCATGATTGATCTTCGTTACACCTTCTTGCTTGCTGGAAATGTTGCCCTCAGATTTGTACTTTGAGCAATCTAAAATGTCTAAGCCCTACAACAAGATTCGAAGGATTTGATATGCCTATGACTATTGCCAATGTCTAAAAGTCAATGCCTATGCCTAGAATAAATGCCAATATTAATCAAATGCCTATGACAATGAATAAGTGAGAGTAAATAAATGCCTATAGTAATTACGTAAAATGTCAAGATATGAAAAATGAGAAGAAAAGGGCATTTTATAGAAAAGGCCATTTCGAACGGACGGACGAGATAAATTGGTGATGAGACCCTAAAATGAACGATCCAGATTAAACCTGAGAATCCCTAATTAGGGTTAGGGAAAAATCCTTAATCGAACGGTCAGAATAAAATCGGATCAACGGTGGAGAATAAATGAGGAAATTAATTAGATAATGAAGATTTTCAAAAAATCAAGAAGATAAGATTACCTGATTTGCAAGATTCGAAAAATCAAAGAGATAAGATTCAGACTGAAGATAAGATTTGGAAAATCAAGAATCTGCCCGATTACTTGATTTTTGGAAGATTAATTACTAATTTGAATTAAAATAATTCAAATTATGGATTTCGAGAGATAATAAATAATCTTTTTCAGATTATTTATCAAAAAGGACTGACAGTTAGGATTGACATGACATTTTAAATAATTTTATTTATTTAAAATGGGAAGAATATTAATTAGCAATTAAATAATTAAATTTAATTATTTAATTTAGGAGATAAGACCAATTAATTAAATAAATTAATCAATTTATTTAATTAAGACAATCAGTGACGTATTAAATAAATAAATATAATTCATTTATTTAATAATCAATAAGAATTAAATGCAGAAGGGGAAATTGAATAAATTAAGAAATTTATTTAATTAAAGAAAGACTTAGACAGTTAATGACGTATTTAATAAATAAATAAAATTTATTTATTTAATAATCATGAAGAATAAAAGGACATGAATTATTTAATCAATAGTTGAATGTGGACCAAGGACATAATTATGCTAGGACGAAAGTGGTAAAAATGAAGCTTGTAGGCCTAGGTCATTTTTAGGTGTCTACACTTTCTTCCATCACTTCACTTCATTCCACCTCACCTCATTCCACTTTGTCTTCATTAATTGTTCAATTTATTTTCTAAAAGGAAAATAGTACTTTCTCCACAATCTTTGCAACAAATCCTCCACACATTCAGGTATGTGCACATTAATTGCTATATCTTAATTTTCTTTAGTGCATTCATTTAATTGCTGTATGTTAATATGGATGTTCACCATAGCATGCCATTATTCCCCCTATCAAATCATTATTATCACCTCACATGTGAGGAAATATGCTCAAATTTAGGTTGGGGGGGAAGGAAAAGATGTGAATATCTTGCCCATGTGCCACTCCATGCTGGTCTATGTCAACAAAATTTAAATTGAGCTGATTTTAAATCTAACTGAGAGTATGGCTCGCATGTGTGAGGTGACACCAACTATCGCCACTATTTCTCTCCATCATAACTTTTCTTTATTACTCCTTCCTTTCCATTATTGATCCTATCATGATCTTAAGCTACAAATAAAAGGTAAAATAGAAAAGGAAAATTTAGATGACATTGGCATTGGAAATTTAGCAAGTGTTGCAGGAAGGTGAATTTGGTTTTTAGATTAGAATTGCAGGAAGGAAACCGTAGAGTGATTGTTTGATTACAGACAATGGGAGGTGGGTTGATTTGAAATGAACCCATGGTGCATGATGTATTACTAGAGGATGCACCTTGCCTGGTCGAATTTAGAAACTGTGGGTGGTTAGACTACTTCCTGAAGCTAGATGGTTTTGATGAAGACATTACACTAGAATTCGCCCAGACATTGTCTGAAGGGAAGGCCACGATAAAAGGGATGAAGGTCATGGTGACTGAAGAAAGGATTATAGAAGTTACAGGGTTACCTACTGATGGTGAACACTACCCTACTACTAGAGACGCTAGGTTAGCTAGGGATAAATTTACAGAACATGGTGACCCTCCAATTAGTGTGGACAAACAAGGTGCGAAGAGACAATCTCTACCTAACCCATGGAAGCAGGTAGTTTTTTATGGCATAAGATACATCACCTATGAAGGTCGCTTGTTGAATCTACATTTTGTGCACTTCAAACTTTTGAATCACATGAGGCATGGGAGGAGGATGAATGTGTCAAATATGCTATACAACCTGCTTTCAATCATGGTGGCCAAGACTCAAAAAGTTAGGGACAATTCCATTTCCCACCATTATCTAATTAAATTGTTAGTTGAAAAGTCTCTACATGATATGTTTGGAATGACTTGGGAAGAATTCATAACAATTGATCAAATTAGACCTGAACACTTGCGACCTAGGGTTTTACCTCAACCTCATAGGTCTAGTAGGAGATTGAGCATGGCCAAAGCCACTCTTGGTGCTTCAAGCTCTAGTGTAGGCCCTAGTGTAAACCCTCATGTTGTAGAAAAAACCATAGATATTAGTTCTTTTGAAATAGAGCACTCAAAAAAAGGAAGCTCTTCCTCAGATTCTGATAACAATGTTCCTCTCAGCACCTTACTGAGAACTAGTGCACAAAATAAATAAGTAGAAACAAGAAAAGGAAAAGCTAAAAAGAAAATGATAGAAAATGAGGTGCCAAGCTCTAAGAAGAGAAAGGATGGAACTATTCATCCTTCAGCCAAAGAAAAATGTGAGAGCCCTCCCAAAAAGTCAAAACTAGTTGGGCCAACCTTTGATATGCCTTCGCAGGAAAGCCTGAAGTTTAGAAAAACATCACGGGGGGACACATAAGCTGCAATGGGGTAGGTGAAGGTTGAGGAAGAGGAAATATTTGAGAGAGCATCAAACATAACACTGGCCATTCTTGCTAACATTGTAGAACAAGTTGAAAATCAAGAGTATGTTAGTACTATATGGAGAGAAACCATCAAAAACACTGGTAGGAATACATTACCCCCCTAATTTTATTGTACAGACAACAATTTTGAACTTATGGAAAGAGATACCAAGGAGGGAGGAGGAATGGAAAGAGGAGAAATGAAGGCTAAAGAAGGAAATTCAAAAGAGAGATGAAGTCATTGAAGAAAAGAATGAGGAAATTGCAGCTCTAAAGGAAAAGGTGGACGATATTGTGACCTTGGTACCACTGATTTTAGAATGTAGGACCCCTCCAAGGGTCTATGATCTGAATTTGAAGGAGAAATATATTTCTTTTAAGCTGTCAATGATTGTCTCAGGTTTGAATCCTTCTATTGAGAAGTTGGTAGTGTTGCTAGTTGTCTGGGCTAGTTTGAAAAATTCTCCACATTTCTCCATATTTATGTATCTGCTCCTACATCTCAAGGTGAGTGTTTTCTCATTTTCCATTTAGTTTTGTAGTTCTAATATAATGTGTTTAAGTGGTTTACAAGTTGGTATGTTAATGTTATAACTCCTAAATGAATTTTTTATGCTTCTTGAATGAAGTATTATGTTCTTGTTTGGTCCATGGTGACTTTTAGTGGCATAAAAGTATGAAGTAGTCTCTAGAAGTGTTGTTGGATGTTCAAGGAACATCTCTTTGTGATCCAAAGATCAATAGTTGATATTTTTGTGCTGCATTATGACTTGAGTTGGTTGTCTAAGTAATTTTTGGATATCTAACTGACAAGGCTTACTCTTTTGGTTGTACCATATGCTTAGGGGTCTTCCCAAAAATTTGAAGATGTGTTATGGTGATTTTAGGTCCTGAATGTTGAAAGAACAAGACAAATGAGAGGTTGGTAGATTAGTTGTATCTAATTAAAAAATAAAAACCCTCGATAGTAATCAGATCCACATGCATTAATTAAACCATTAATCTATTATAATGTTTAAACATGAAATATAGATAACTAAAACTGAAACAACAAAACCATACATAAGATAACACCAAATTTATATAGAAAAACCAATGAGGGAAAAACCATGATGAGGATTAGCTCACAATATAAGTAATTGAAAATATTATAAAATGTTACACAAAGAACAACATCTCAATGCAAAATGAAATCCACCACAATAGCTCTAAAATTTTTATATTCTTGTTTGAATGATTACAAATAACTTCATCTCACTACATCTAATAATCCAACACCTTGAAGTTTGCACTACTTTTCATAATTTCACATCTACAACTCCGTAATTCATATTATACACATCACACACATCTATCTTGTCAACCCTTGACATCTTAACTCATACTTAACTATTGTCTTCAACCTTGAAACCCTTCTCCAAGGTCCGATATGCACCTCAAACATACAAATTCAAATTAGGTCGTCACCCAAACATTCTTGCGGTGGATAAGAATGAAGGTAGAACACACCAATACTTAATTGGGATGAAAATCAATAATACCACTCAACCACATGTTTCCTTAAACAATATTTATCCTTTACATGTAGTGTAAACACTAGGTCGATCAATACCCATGTGCAAACACCATTAAACTTTGAAGTACATGTTTCCACAAACTCAAGGATGAATTGAAAACCACACACCATGCTTGAAAATGATCTAGAACACTCCAAAAACATCCTCAAATCCATCAAAATCCTTTGCAACAACTTTCACTTGAAAAATGTAAATATTTGTACATTTAGACAACCCTGCGACACACTATAACTCTAAAAACCATCTTCTATAGCATGAAACCTCAAATCCTCTTGATTGAGGTAAACTACCAAAACTATCAAGACACCTTGAGAATCAAAATACCTAAAGAATAGCTATAGGTAAATACGAAGAAAGAACATTTCTCCCAAACATCTCTTAACAACACTGCAAAACCCAATTCACACACTGGTGAACACAAATCCTACTGTACGATGATCCAACACAAAAAATTCTTAGTATATCACCTTTTAATACCTTTTACCAACATATCCAAACCACACAAGAGGATATTCAACCTAGAAGAAATGTGGAGGAAAACTAGAACACGCCTCTACAAAATTGAACACCACTACAACACTCTATTTATTAATTTTCTCAATAACCTCAACAAAAATCATAACAAGAAGCTTATCAAAGAAACACAAAAGGTTAACACCAAAAAATTAATTAATTATAATATAGTGCAACTAATCAAAGAAAAATTCCCTCTTAACACATGCTACCGTCACTAATGACAACACAAGATTTTTGACATCAATGGCAACACCAATCTTCTCATACTTTCAATAATCTCCCCCTTTGTCATTGATGGAGAAACAAGATGTGAAAAAACATCAAATAAAACATGCTCTCCCTTTGAAAATAATGATTAGATACCTTACAAAACTTACAGACTCTCCCCCTTTCAACTTGTTATTTTTCACATGCTTCACTCTCTCATACTATTTCACATGCTATGTCTCCCCCTTTGACATAAATGGAAAAGGAGAAAATGTTTTTAATTGTTCTCCCCCTTTTAAATTGAACCAAGATACTTGTAAAATATTGTGAATACTCCCCCTTAGGAGTATATACCCAACTCTGCATAATGATAACACATGTTCTATACTGCAACAATGTCACTATCTACTCCCCTTGAGACGTACCCACCAACATTAGTCAAGAAAAATTATGAATCCATAGTTCCATTGGGATGATACACCACCATATGCATCTAGTTCAAGGAAGGAAGGCCAATAATCCCCAACTTCTCCTAGAGATACTCAAAAGTATCCTTAGGAAGTGCCTTCGTGAATATGTCAACAATTTGAACCTCTGTAGGTACATACTCAAGCTTCAATTCATTCTCCAAAACCTTCTCTCTTAGAAAATGATACCTAATTGAAATGTGTTTTCTCCTTGAATGAATCAATAGGTTCTTTAAAATATTGATTGCACTTGTATTATCACAAAATAGAGAAATAGGCTCATTATACACCACTTTGATATTCTTCAATATTTTCCTCATCCATAACACCTATGTGCAACAAGATGGTGTTGCAATATACTCAACCTTTGTAATAGATAAAGAAACAAACTATCATTTCTTACTTAGCCATGCTACTAATCTGCATCCAAGAAAGAATGCACCACCACATGTACCTTTTATGTCATCAACACAACCATCCCAATTTGCATCTCTGCAAGCACTCAAGGTAAAATCAATATCCTTTGGATACCATATACAATAATTTGGAGTTTCTTTCAAGTATCTGAATATCCTCTTCACTGTTGCAACATGTGACTCTCTAGAATCTTCTAGAAATATAGGCACAATACAAATACATGCATGATATTTGATAGATAGTAGCAGTTATATATAATAGCTCACCAATCATAGATTTGTACTTTCTTTGATCATCCTTATGGGATTCATCATCTTTACTCAATTTGCAACTAATTACCATAGGATTACATATCGGTTTGGAGTCTTCCATTCAAAACTTCTTCAACATCTCTTTGACATATTTTGATTGTTAAATGAAAAGACCTTTATTTATTTGATTGATTTCTAACCCAAGGAAGAAATCCATCTCCCTAATCATAGACATATCAAACTCTTTCATCTCTTCTACAAATTTCTTACATGTAGCTTCATTACCTCCAAAAATAATGTCATGAACATACACTATCAATATTTTATCTTTTTTAGGGGGATGGCGTTTGCGTGCTCTGCAAGCCGAGCTAGGGTAACCGTGCCCTAGCTCGTTCTCTGTGTGTTGCTCGCTTCTGCGTTGTGGGGGGGGTTTTTTGAAGCTATCGGGGCTGTGGTGGTGGGGTTTTTTTCTTTTCTGGAGGCCTTCTTGCTACTGTTTGGGTGGCTTGTGGGTGGAAGGGTTTTGATCCTACCCTTGGGGTCTTTTCTTTTTTCCATTTCTTGCTAAAGTGTCCTGGGGGTTTGCATGCCTGCTGGGGATCTTGTTTTTTGCTATGCCGGGTGGGGAAACATCTGGGGTTAGCCCCAAATTGGATTTCCGTTCAGCATTTGGTTCGAAGCCTTCGGCGCATGGAGTGAATGTTTTTGATAATACGCTATTTTCTTCAGAGATGGAGATGAATGATCTAGGATCGGTTAATGGTTCCCGAATTACGAAGATTAATGGGTGTTTGGAAAGATGCAAAGAGCGACCGAAGCTGATTATCCCGATGGAAATGCTTGCAGATGATATTGAATACTATTCAAGGCACTCTTTTTATTGCAAGTTCATGGGCTTGAGAGTCTCGCTGCATTTTTTGGAATCCTGGGCTCAACGGACTTGGATGCCGGAGGGGGAGATGGAGATTAGGCTCCTTGCGAACAACTTTTTTATGGTCTCTTTTGATTGCATGGCAGATCGGAATAAGGTCTTCGAGGGTGGCCCCTATTTTTATAACCAGGTGGGTTTGTTTATCAAGCCATGGCATGCTGGCTTCAACCCGACTGAGGCAATACCAAGTCGGATTCCAGTTTGGGTTCGGTTGCCGTGGTTTCCAGTTGAGTGTTGGCGGGATGATGTGTTGCATTTGGTGGCTTCAATGCTCGGTAAACCTATTGGGTCTTCACAACAGACGCAGTATAAAAAGGTAATGACTTTTGCTCGTATCTGTGTAGAAATTGATTTAAGCAAGCCACTGCCAGATTCTGTTGAAGTGAGTGTTGGATCATATACTTGGGTTCAACAGCTAGATTACGAAACCCTACCTTTTCGGTGTCGTCTTTGTCATGAATATGGTCACTTGCAGCGTAGGTGCCCTAGGGCTAAGCCTGTGGTGCCCCAACCTTCTCAGCCTTCTCGTAATCCTCCTAGGACTGATAATGGTAAGGAGCCTATTCCGGGTGATGGTAATGGAGATGATGGTTATGTCCCTGTTAAGGCTCGCAATAGGAATCGGGGCCAGAAGCGGACCTTGAGGGAGAGGCAGGATGATGAAACTTTTAATAGGTTTGAGGTGCTGGATGATCTCAGCCAGGAGGAAGTGAATCCGGGGTTGCTGAACTTGGATCAGGGAACTTTGGGTACAGGACAGGATGGGCCACCATTGGAGGCCATGCAGGATGTGCAGGAGATTGGGGTTGGGCAGATGGATACGGATCAACAATTGATTGTCCAGACTGAACAAGAATCTTCTATTGGAGCTTCGAAGAGTGGTGGAGGTGGCTCCCCATTGCCCCTGAAAGGTGGCAAGGATGTGGGGAAGAGCTCTTTGGCCTCCTCTCGTTTAGGTATTCAGCAAAATGAACTGAAGAAAGGGGTTGGTGACAGGACTTCCAAGCTGGGAAGGAAAAAGGATATGGAGAAGATTAAATTAACTGGGGAAACTTTGGTGGAGTCAGGGTCAGTCAAGACTCTTGATTCACATTTTTCATGCCCCCAGAAATGATTGTTCTCTCATGGAATGTAAGGGGCTTGAACAGTGGCCCTCGACAAAAAGCTGTTCGTGATTTGGTTAGGAATCATTCTCCGGATGTTCTTTTTCTTCAGGAGACTAAATTATCTGTAGATAATATGTTGGCCATGGCTCCTAAGCTGTGGAAATATGGTGAATGCCAGTGTGTGGGGGCTCTTGGTGCTTCTGGAGGGGTGGCTTGCTTTTGGAACCCTCGGAAGATTTTCCCCCTATGGTGGATGTCCTCTAGATCCTCTATATCCCTTGTCGCCTCTTGGTATGAGACTGGTGAGTGTATTCTCCTCTCTAATGTGTATGCTCCTGTTGAGTTTCTGGGTAAACAACTTCTATGGTCCCATCTTCGTTTTGTTCGTAGCTTAGCTCCTTACCATCCGTGGGTTATGGCTGGCGATTTTAATGCTATTGTGGAATTGTCTGAGAAAAGAGGTGGAATTCCTAGGTTGGAGCCTTCTGCTCTGTTATTCAGAGATAGCATTTCTGAATTAAATCTTATTGATGTTCTACCTAGTAATGGTCGCTTCACTTGGAATAATAGGAGAATTGGTGAGAGTTGTGTTGCTGAGAGGCTAGATCGTTTCTTGGTTTCCTGTTATTGGGTTGGAAACTTATGGTCCACTCGATCTGAAATTCTTGATTGGAGAGGTTCTGATCATTGGCCTATTAAGCTTAGTATTATCTCTGCACGGGGGCCTCGGTCTCCCTCATTCAAGTTCCAGCTTATGTGGTTACGGGATCCCACTCTTCATGATTATGTGGCTGAGTGGTGGCGGATTGGTAGACCAACTTTTGGTACGGCAATGTACACATTCTCCAAGCTTCTTCAGTTTGTCAAATATCAGCTTAAAAGGTGGAATCGGCGATGTTTTGGTAATATCTTTCATGCTAAGGTTGCCGCACAGGAGGAGTTGAATAATATTACGCGGTTGATTCGTGAGAATGGGGCCTCTGAGGATCTTCTAAGGGAGGAGGCTAAGACTTTGAAAGTGGTTGAGGAATTTGAATTGCGGGAAGAAATCTATTGGAAGCAAAAGGCCCGGGTTGAATGGTTACAGGAAGGTGATAAAAACACCGCCTTCTTCTTCAATTCTGTGAAGGATAGGAGGCATGGTAATTCCATTCCTTTTCTGGTGAATGATAGGGGTGAACGTCTTGCCTCGTTTCAAGAAATCTCTACTGAGGCATCTCAGTATTTTGCTACTTTATTTAGGGAGGATTCACAAGGGGGCTCTGTTGAGGAAGCACAGGTTCTTTCTTGTATTCCTCAGTTGGTCTCCAGGGAGGCGAATGAGTATTTGATGAAAGATATCTCTCTTGATGAGCTGGAGGGGATTGTGTTTCAGATGAAGAAGGGTAAAGCTCCTGGTCCCGATGGTTTCCCGATTGAATTTTTTCAGGAATTCTGGGATATCATAAAGTTGGATCTTCTGGCTGTTGTCCTTGAGTCCCAAAGGAATAAACAGATGCTTCGTGCTCTGAACTCCACCTTCCTTGCTCTCATACCCAAGTGTGAAGGGGCTGATAGGTTATCTCAGTTCCGGCCTATCTCTCTTTGCAATGTGGCTTATAAAATCATCTCAAAGTTATTGGCTGAGAGACTGAAGAAGTGGCTTAAAGTGTTGATTTCGGAGGAACAGAGTGGATTTGTGGCAGGTCGGCAGATTCTTGATGGGGTTGTCATTGCTACGGAGACCATCCACTCCATGGACAACTCCCATGAGAAGGCTATGTTCATTAAGCTGGATATGGCTAAGGCTTATGACAGGGTTAGATGGTCTTTTTTGCAGAAGATCCTTGTTGCTTTTGGTTTTGGTGAGGAGTGGATCCAATGGGTCATGAGCTGTGTCACATCTGTTTCCTTCTCAGTTTTGATAAATGGAGATCATTCTGAACTTTTTGGTGCCTCTAGGGGTTTGCGCCAAGGGGATCCTCTTTCTCCGTATCTTTTTCTGCTTCTTGTGGAAGGCCTTGGTCGTTTGTTGAAAAGAAGGGTGGAGCTTGGCATCATTCAAGGTTGGCGATGGGGTGGAGACTTGCCTCCGCAATCTCATTTGCAGTTTGTTGATGATACTGCCCTGATGGGGATGGCTACTGTTAGGGAAGCTACTAACTTGAGGCAGGTGTTGGACATATATCTTGTTGCTTCAGGACAATTGATTAATGAGGAGAAGTCTTCCATATTCTTCTTCAACACGCCGAGCCCCATACAGAGAAGAATTGCTAATATCTTAAGGTTTCAGATAGGGGTTCTCCCTTTGACTTATCTGGGTTTCCCAATTTCTGTTCGCCATCTTCCCAAGGGTTCTTGGCAGAATATTATTGATAAGCTCCGTGCAAAAGTTAATCATTGGACCCACAGATGGTTGTCTTTTGCGGGGCGGGTTCAGCTTCTCAAGTCGGTGGTGCAGGCTCTCCCTACCTACAGATGTATGCTTCAGGTGGCTCCGATGGGTTTTCTGAGGGAGTTGGATTCTCTTGAAAGGCAGTTCTTATGGGCGGGAAGTTTGGCTTCTTCCAAGTGGAGCCTGGTTAGGTGGGATGTTGTGTGCAGCCCAAAGCAATTTGGTGGTCTTGGTCTTCGACAGTCTGCGTTATCTGGAGTGGCTGTGGCTGCTAAGCTATTTTGGAGATGGTGTGTGGAACAGGATCAGCCGTGGGCCAGGATATTATCTCATAAGTATTTCCCGGGGATTCCACGGCAGGATCTTCCTCGTTACCCTCTTGAGGGGAAAGGTTCAGTGATTTGGAATACTCTTCAGAAGGGTGCAAAGCTTATTAAGGAAGGTTTATTTTGGATCTGTAGACGAGGAACTGAGGCTCTCTTCTGGTCGGATTCTTGGGATGGATTCCCTCCACTTACTTCTCAGTTCCCCAATCTACTTCCTTTGTGCCAAAGATTTCTCGAGGCTGGCTGGGCTAGGGTGAGTGACTTCAAGTCTGTTGCTTCTTTTGGTCAGTTGGAGGTAGCTCATTGGAAGGATCCCGCAGAGTGGCCAGATTTGGGACTTGCGGAAGAAAGTGCTGAGCTTCACAAGATTCTTCATAGTAGGAGTTGTAGTTCTCTTCTGGAAGAAGATATTCTTGCTTGGACCCATAATCCTAAGGGGGTTTACTCTGTTGCTTCTGGTTATCAGGTGTTATTGGCTCAGAAGCTAACTGGGGCAGAGGTTCATTGGTGGAAAAGGGTGTGGAATAAACTCTCGTGGCCTAAATGCAACTGCTTTGTTTGGACTTTGGCTTGGAATAGGTGCTTGACCTGGGATAACATTCGTAAACGGGGATTCCAAGGACCTTCAATTTGTGTTTTGTGTGGGGGAGCGGAAGAGGATTCTTCTCATTTGTTCTTTCGGTGCCCCTTTGTTGTGCAGCTTTGGCATTGGTGGTGGGAGGTGTGGAAGCTTCCCTGTATTCATGCGTGCTCTTTGGTTGAATTCTGGGATAGTATGGGAAGACCTCCTTCTATGGCTTCCTTTTTGCAGGAAGTTTGGTTCGTGGGCCCTACCTTTCTGCTTTGGCAGATTTGGTTGGAGCGGAACCGCAGAATTTTTCGTGATCAGAAGTTGGTGGGTCGGCAAGTTTGGATGCGTATGCTTGGAATGGTGCAGGAGTCTGTTTTAGCTAAATGTGATGTGGTTTTCCCCTTGGAGAGAGGTGATGCTGAGTTGGTGGCCAGACTAGGTCTTCAAGAAATTCATTCATCTTTTGTCAGTTCTAGGAACTGTAGGCATGGGAAAAAGAGGGTCCAACGGGTTGGAAGGTGGTTACCTCCTCCCAATGGATTTTTAAAGATCAATACTGATGGTTCTTCTAGGGGAAATCCTGGGCCTGCTGGAATTGGTGGGGTTGGCAGGGACTCAGCTGGTTCGGTGATTTTTCTATTCTCTATACATGAGGGGGTGAAGACTGTTAACTTCATGGAGGGTCTAGCAATTCTTCATGCTATGGAGAGGGCCCTTGCTTTGGGATGGAGAAAGGTTATATGTGAAGCTGATTCACAGATTTTGATTAATCTCTTGAATGAGCGAAAGATATCTGATATAAATTGGCAGTTGGCTTCGGTGGTTCAACGGATTCTTCAAGTTAGTTCTCGGATGGAGGAGGCATCCTTTGTTCACATCCCAAGGGAGTGGAATCGCGCTGCTGACTGCTTGGCCAAATGGGCCTCTGAGCAAGATAGTGGTTGGAAGGTTGAGGATTGGGATCAAGTTAACCCTGAGCTGCATCTGGATTTAGACCGGTTCTTGGAAGAGGATAGGAGGATACATGGGGATAGTTGATTTTGTTTTATGTTGTGGGGTTTGTGCCTTGTTTTCTGGGACTGGGTCCCGTGGTTATTATTGTAATGCTCTTTTCTGATTTCTAATAAAGTTTTTACCCCTTTGATTTTAAAAAAAATAAAAATAAAAAAATATATATATATATATATATTTTATCTTTTTTAACTTTGAAATAGAGATTACTATCTATGGAACCCTTATTGAATCCTTGGTGTATCAGGTACTTATCCAACCTTGCATACCAAGCTCTAGGAGCTTGCTTCAATCCATATAATGCCTTCTTCAATATACAAACCATATCTAGTTGATCTGACAATTGAAATCCTTTTGGTTGTTCCATGTAGAATTTTTCTTCCAACTCTCCATTCAAGAAAGAAAACTTCACATCCATTCGATAAACTTTAAAGTCCTTATGTGCTGCAAATGCCAAAAACATCCTGATTACTTCTATTCTATCCACCGAATAAAATTTCTCCTCAAATTCTACACCTTCAACTTGTGAGTAACCCTTACACACAAGCCTTACCTTGTTTCTTACCACTTCTCAATTCTCCTTTGGTTTATTTCTAATTCATGGAAAATGAAGGTTCACCAAAATGAAACAAAGGGGTTTGATGGACATTATCTTCCACAATCATTCAAGAAATTTGATCCACACAATGAAAGGACTATCAACCTTGAGGAGAGTCAAGTTAAAGTGTGAATCTTTAGATTTAATATTTATGCAAGGACGAGATTCTTGATTAAATAATGCTTTGTGAAGAAAGATTAAAAATAGAAAACTAACTCCAAAATTTAACCTAGAACTTGGAATAGCTAGATGAAACTCAAAATAAGTAGAACCATAAATCAGATCATATATTAGAGAAGGGTATGATGATGTGTACCAATAAAAAAATTCTAGTTTCAGAATATGTACTAGGACTAATTCACCCTAGGGAAAATGGGTCTTGAATTAGGGTTTTATTCCAACTTTTAGGAGCCTCTTCTATAGATGTGAATCTCTTAATTTTCCCAAGTTTTAGGTTTGGATTTCCATAAATAAATTTTGCAATTGAGTTTCCATGAGATGATAACTTTTACAACTTTGAAAAATTCTCCAATTTTTCTCTTCAAGAGATCTTCAAGATATCTTCCACCTAAATTTGCAAACAAAATCAAGAGGGAAAAATGTTTTGTTATGGTGAATGGAGTTTTTCCTTGGTCATACCCTGTTTTGGTAATTAGACCTTGAAATGAAACACTGAAACATGAAGGAATGATGAATGAACAATGTAATATCAACTCACCAAAACCTTGAATGAACCTTAGAATGTAGATCAAAAACTTGCATGAAATGGCTTCAATGGATGTGGATCTTGATCTTGAAACTTGATTTAAAGCAATGCCTTAAAAATGCTTGAATGGATCTTGAACTCTACATCAACAAATTAGCTCCAAATAACATGCATGATGCAATAATACTTTGAAATGACAATAGGATCTTGATTTCTTCAATAATTCTTCACTTAATCTACTATTGAATTCCTTTAAATTCTCTTGATCTCATAACATTTTCTTAGGGATGCTCTCTTGAAAATGCTATCTTCAAAACTCTCTCTAGGTTGCATAGATCAAAATTTCTAGGTGAAACATAGTGAAATGACCTTCTATTTATACATATGTGACATTACTTTACCAAAATTCAAATAACACAAGATGACATATTAATATAGATTTGAAATCATTGAAATACTGTAAAAATAATAATTTAAATTTAGGTCCTAGGCCTAAGTGAGAACTCATTCACCCATGGGTGAATGGGTCCTAGGTCACTTACCTAGGATACACATTTTTCAATTATACGTGTTATGTTTAGGAACTAATGAATGTTGGGTTTCCTCTTCAAAAAATTCAATTAATTATGTTTGGATTTGAATTCAAGGTGCCAATTAAGGAAAATTAACCTCAATTAATTAATGAATCCCTAGATAAGTGTGAATGTCTAAAGAGGCACACTATACAACACCAAAAATAAGGCACAATTAAGTCCATTTTAATTAACAAGTCCCTAAAATTAATGTGAATATGTAAAATACACATTAGAACACTAAATTAAGGCATAATTTAGTTCATTTTAATTCCCAAATTAAATGTGAAAAGGGATACTTTTTCCTACACTAAATTTAGCCCCTACTTTAGTGAGAGGATGAGCACAATTGTAAAATCACACTAAAGTAGACATTCAAGACACACATGTATGCATCCATGACAAAGATACTCAATCATTAACATCGAATACTTAAAGAAAAGATGGGCGGATCAAGACTCGACTGTCCAACACAATGTGAAACACATATTAGTCAAGTTTCTCCAAGAGAAGGGGGAAAATCAAGCCTGAACTATCCAATGTGATGTGGAACATGTCTCAGCTATTTATCCAACACATTCAAAAGATGAGCTCGATGTCAACTATGTAAATGACAATTGACACTCACTACGAGCTAATGGAACCTCAAGTCATCCACTAGGTGAGCTCCCAGGAAAAGTGGCTTATTTAGAAAGTCATGCTAAGTCTATAGGTTCTCATTGTACTTACCACACCAAATTTGTACCTTTGAAAACTTTGATATGCCACCACACTACTTCGGCTTCAATCTTCACAAGGTTAACAAGTTTTATTATGCTAAACACTTATGAACATATATGCAAATAAATATTTGTTCAAAGGGATGTTTGCTTAATTCATGTAAGGTCTCTTCTTAGGGATCATTATGTCTAATGTCTCCAAGAGAGGACAAGTCTAGAATAAGAGAATCACAACTTAGGGAATGCAATGTGTAACATCACCACTAAGAGGAAAGTCATATGCTAAGAAGTATCATGCTCTCAAAGGACATCAAATCTAATGAACCCACCTTGAGAAAAGGACAAATCACAAGAAGAAATAAAATAACATAGTGAAACATGAGTGTCTATGTATGCCCTCATTTTAAAGTGATTGCTAACACCATTGTTGTGAGCAATCCTCTTTAAAGTGGCTAATGAAGAAGACATGAGTGCTTATTTGGAAATCCCTATGCCAAGTTGTATGTTCTCGAATGAAACTAAATCATGAAAAATAGGAAGGAGTTTCCCCAAATACATAAGGGAACTATTGATTCAAGGTTAGTATTGTTATGCCTTAGATAACCACCCCATTTCATTCTGGAACAAAATGGGTCCCCCTTTTGTCTTTTCCATTTGGCCTTTGGTTTTCTGCCTTAGGCATTTTTCTTTTAAAGTATTGTCGGAAGTGAAACCAGGACCAATACCAGACTTGGAAATTCCTTCTAAGTTTTGGTCTTGCTCCATCCCTGATTCTGGTTCTGACGGTTCTTTGTCTTCGTCTTTTGTTCTTTCTTCGAGTCAGGTTCGGGTCTGAATCAGAATGTTAAACTTTTTTCAAAGTTCCCCATTCGGGTTCCATACTGGGTCCAACTCCACTTTTTCTCTCTCTTCTTCGTTGGTCTTTTGTTGGTTTTTTTGTTCTGTGCCTTGGATGCTTTTTGCCCTAGGCATCTTTTTCTTTTTGTTTCACCGAGCCCAGAACCGGGGTAGATTTCGAACTTGGAATTCCTTCCAAGTTGTGTATTCTTTTTCTTCCCCAATCCTGGTTCCACCACTTTGGTTTTTTTTCCTTGTGCGTCTTTTCATTTTTTTCTAGTGGACTCGAAACTAGAACTAGTACTAAACCTTGAAACTTGAAAAATTTTCTGGTTTGGGTTCCATTCTGTTCCCGATTCCATGTGTTTCATTCTTTCACTTTCCTTTTCTTCTTTTGTTTCATTGTGGGGTTTTCCCTCCCCTTTCTCTTTCTTTTTCCTTGTCCTTTCTTTGTCTTTTCGGATGACGTCGGAGGCGGGTCTAGAATGGAATCCGAACCCAAAACTTGAAAAGTTTCTGGTTCGGGTTTGGTTCCAGTCCAGGTTCCACTTTGTCCATTTTGTTCTGCCCTAGTTCAGATCGTTTGGTTGTGGGGTGTGGTTTTTCCTTCCTTTCCCCCTTTCTTTTTTCATCTTTGTATGTTGTTAGAGGTGGGATTAGGATGGAATCTAAAACTAACACTTTGAAGAAGTTTCAATTTCGGATTTGGTTCCACCCCCGCCCCTATTATGCTTCGCCCAGGATCAGTTTTTTCTCTAGCCCCGCCAAGGTTTGTTTCCCTGTCCTTTGTGTTTTGGTTTCCTTTGCGAACACGAAGCTAGGATAGGGTATGAACTTGGAAATGTTGATTATTTCCCAAGCTCGTTCCCACCTCGAGTCCAGTCCTGGTTCTGATTTTCTTTTGGCCCCACCCCCGCCAATCTTGGAAGCGAGGGATTTCATTTCTGGGTTGTATTTGTCTCGATCCTGGTTCTGCCTCCGCTAGTTTTAAAGAAGGCAGTGTGTTCCTAGTTTGGTCTTTGTTCCGCCTCCACCGGTTTTGAATGAGGGTGTTATTTCCCTATCCCATTTTGGTTCTGCCTCTGCCGGTGTTGTGTTTCTTTTTGAAAAAATTAAGGACATGATAAATAATGATATATTGCCTTTGAGAACTAATGGGGGGCATCTGTTTTGCAGGATATGAGTTTAGCCTGATGTCTGGCCGAAGGAATGAAGTCTTGCTGACTCAAAAAATCTTGGCACAAGAAGGCGACTTTGGTGAAAGGTCTTGCCAACCCAATAGGGTCCCACCGACATATTTCACAACTTCGGTATAGTGTCTCGGCCAAGGGATGCAACTTCGTTACAGTGTCTTAGCGAAGGAATTTAGTCTCACCAACAATTTGCAGAGGGACCGATCTCGAGTGGGAAGAGAGCCAAAGAAGAAGAAGGAAACCGTGAGTCAGAAGGACAACACTTATCTATTGATAGGGGTAGCTCGACATTAATGGTGATATTTTAGGGTACTCAAAGCAGCCCTACTGGAGTTCAAAAATGATCATGGAGGCATAGGAGTTAATGCGGTAGCTGCAAAAGATCTACTGATCATTCCAGGAGACAATCTTCACCAACATGGATAGCAAGGATTCGCATTGAATGCAAGACCAAATTTCTTCAAAAGATCTCTAGACGTCGACCCTCTGGCACTGCGGATAATTTGTAAACCCTAAAAAATAGGCACTGACATTCCTTTCGAGAGGTGGTGTATTTATGGTATTCTCGCCTCTTTGTAAAGGGCGTTTGGATCTTTCTTTTTAGAAGTTAGAAGGTTAGAACTACTAGGGTTAGAAAAGTTAGAGGAAGTTTTAGAATACAGAGAGAAATAGAGAAAAGATAGAGGAGACAAAATTGCATTCTGATTCTTTGTAATAGGAGCTTCTTTTGTCTTCTCAGTTAGGAATTAGACTCAGCATAGGATGGAATGTATCTTTCCAGTTTCCTTAGTATAGATGGAAGCAGTCTGAAGACGTAGGTTTTCTGTACACTAGTGATTGTGCCAGATTTGTAAATGTTGCTCATCTGTCTCACCAACAGTAGAAGCAACCAAATTCGAATCTACTTCATATTGTGTTCCAGAATGGTATTTATCTTAAGTTAATCATTTGAATTTGAAAGCTTTCAAGGAATTAAATCTTATTTTGTGTTTTGTTGAAATGGTAACCTATAATCAATTGTTGAAATCAGCACTGTGAATGAATGCAAGTGGTGTTAGTCACAAATTAATTTTGTTCTTCAGTTTTAGTTAGCAATTCCTTAAGAGGTAACAAGTCTAGTTAAGTTAGATGAATTATCATTCTTTTCAATACCAAAACCTTGATCTATCTTTTTATGTTTCTTTAAAAACCCTAGTTAAATTAGGTTTTAGTTCATGCTTGATCTTAGAATGATCCATAAGCCCAACACCAACAGGCCCCTTGAATATTACTATTACATTGACCAACTGAGCAACATTAGCACAGTTGAGAACCAACTACAAAGACCTTGGGAGCTGAGATATCCATGTGATCACCTTTCTCTTTCAAGAGAAATAGAGTAGCAATATTCTATTTGCATGTTGTTGTGCCAAAACACACGTCAACAAGTATATCATTTGTATAATGTGATTTATAGAGCTTATAAATGCCATCATTCCCAAAATAATCATAGAATAGGAAGAATGAAACATAGAGAGCGAAACCAAAGAAAAATATTTTAGGTCAACATGAAAGATACCTAAATGTCTCAAATCCTTGTGTCATCCTCAAAAGGAAAACACAAGACAAAGAAAAAGGTAAGTGTTTATGACATATAGAAGAATTTAGCTATGAATAGATGATTGCATATAGAAACAAAAATACATCAAACAAAATAGTATGAGGAGATCACATTATGCACATGAAATCACACAAAGAAACATGCAAAATAAAACAAAATAATAGTAAGGCACATGTGATTCAACCTATAGCAAGTCGTTTACATCCCAATCTTGTTCAATATATACGAAAGGTGGAGAACTAGCTAAAGGGACAACATCAACTACTGAATTAGGACAAGCACCAAGTTCAACACTATTATTAGGAGGATCATTGTTTAAGCTCATAGAAGATGAAAACATTAGATTCAACTCATTATGAAATTTTTTATCAATATTTTCAATTTCACTATCATCATCTAGGTTAATCACAATGGGAGGTCTAATGATAATATCCATAGGAGGTTGTTGTTTATGTTTTGGTGAGGGCAAAGAGGTATCATGCCTTGATGGATACAATTTTGGATTTTTATTTTTTATGTTGTTCTTTTCTTCTTTTTCTTGTAACAAATGATCAATAGCATGGTATCTACACCTACACTCTCTAGCATTGTGGTTTATTTTCATGTAATTTTCAAGTTGTGTTTTTGTGGGAGCAAGTTCGTCAACCATAGGTTTCTTTTCTTCCCTTAAGGGAGGAATGAAAGGAACCATGGGAGGTTGTTTTACCACTTTCTCTTTAGCTTTGTAAACTTGTTTGACTTTAGGAGGCACAAAAAGATTTATTTTATTATCTCATTCTCTTATAGGACATAGGTATGGATTGGTATTGAATACTAGGAAGGGTTTTTTGTTTGATCATGATTTTTTCAATGATAGGAGACTCAATCATGGGTTGAGGCATATTGCTAAGGGATAATTATTCTATGCATCTGTTTTGCAAGATCTGAGTTCAGCGTGATGTTTGGCTAAAGGAATGAAGTCTTACCAACTTGGAAAATCTTGGCGGAGGAAGGTGACTTCGGTGAAAGGTCTTGCCAACCCAATAGGGTCCCGCCGACGTATTTCGCGACTTCGGTATAGTGTCTCGGTGAGGGAAGGTAGTCTCGCCGACAATTTGTAGAGGGACCGATCTCGGGCGAGAAGAAAGCTGAAGAAGAAGAAGGAAATCGTGAGTCAAAGGTATAGCTGGTATCTACTGACAGGGGTAGCTCAACATTAATGGTGATATTTTAGGGCACTCAAAGCAGCCCCGCTGGAGTTTGAAAATGGACACAGAGGCATAGGAGTTAATGCGGTTGCTGCAAAAGCTCTACAGATCATTCCAAGATACAATCTTTACCAACATGGATAGCAGGGATTCGCATTGAATGCAAGACTGAATTTCTTCAAAAGATCTAGACGCCGACCCTCTAGCACTGTGGATATTTTGTAAACCCTAAAAAAATAGGCACCGACATTATTTTCGGTAGGTTGTGTATATATGGCATTCTTGCCTCTTTGTAAAGGGCGATCAGATCTTTCTTTTTAGAAGTTAGAAGGTTAGAATTGCTAGGGTTAGAAAAGTTAGAGGAAGTTTTAGTATATAGAGAGAAATAGAGAAAAGATAGACGAGACATAACTGCATCCTGATTCTTTGTAATAGGAGCTTCTTTTGTCTTCTTAGTTAGGAATTAGACTCAGCATAGGATGGAATGTATCGTTCCAGTTTCCTTAGTATAGATGGAAGCAGTATGAAGATGCAGGTTTTCTATACATTGGTTATTGTGCCAGATTTGTAAATGTTGCTCATCTATCTTACCAACAGTAGAAGCAACCAGATTCGAATCTACTTCATATTGTGTTCCAGAATGGTATTTATCTTAAGTTAATCATCTGACTTTGAAAGATTTCAAGGAATTAAATCTTATTTTGTGTTTTGTTGAAATGGTAACTTATAATGAATTGTTGAAATCAACACTATGAATGAATGCAACTGGTGTTAATCACAAGTTAACTTTGTTCTTCAGTTTTAGTTAGCAATTGCTTGAGAGGTAACAAGTCTAGCTAAGTTAGATGAATTATCATTATTTTCAATACCAAAACCTTGATCTATCTTTTTATGTTTCTTTAAAAACCCCAGTTAAATTAGGTTTTAGTTCATGCTTGATCTTAGAACAATCCATAATCCCAACACCAGCAGGCCCCTTGAATATTACTGTTACATTGACCAACTGAGCAACATTAGCACAGTTGAGAACCAACTACAAATACCTTGGGACCTGAGATATCCATGTGATCATCTTTCTCTTTCAGGAGAAATAGAGTAGCAATATTTTGTTTGCATGTTGTTGTGCCAAAACACACGTCAAGAGGAATTGGCACTAGAAGGAGGGCCTAGAAGGGAAAACTGGATAAAACTAGGTTTCTCTCCCCAGAAATTCCCCATAGAGTTCTTCAATCAACTGAAAATCCATTACCTTTCATAGAACTTAAGACCCCAACAAGACACAATAGTCACAAGACTGGGGCAACTATCATACCACGGTTATCAGCTTTGCTCACTCCACTAGGCTTTTCACCAGTACCTCAGTGGATACCCATCAATCCACCACCATATCCATCTCAAGTGTCATCATAGCTAGTTCAACCCATACAACAGCTGGCTCAACCACCACCACCACCACCAATGGCGTTCTTTCAGAATAATCCCTCTCCATTGGGGACTATCCCTGGATATTTTCATGACATGCCTAAGAACCCTAAATTTTTTTTCCCCAAGTACATTTATCAAGAATCAAGGAGTGTTGAAGAGCACATACAGGCTTTCAAGGATGCTTGTACCAGAGCTCAGATAGCTCACCATGATGTAGTTTGTAGTTTTTAGTTTGTTCCCTTACTCCTTAGGGGATATGTCATACAATTGGTACCTCAATCTTCCTCAAGGTTCCATTCTGACCTGGACACACTTGGAAAACACTTTCATTAATCAATTCAGGGTTTATGTGGATCCGACTCTTTTATACCACCAATTTGCTACTATCAGGAAAGATCTATGTGAGTCCTTTCCCCTGTTCAATACCAGATTTCAGTGAATGTATAGGAGATCACAAGATCCCTATCTAGTCACCAAAAATAGTGCCATTCAAGCTTACTTTAGAGTTATAGACCCCCTGCTTGGCTTGTTCTTGCAAAGGACCTATCAACCAGCTGATATTGATTCTCTATCCAAAGTCTATCATCTAGCTATCAAGTTGTAGCAACAAATCAATTCTCAATAAGGAGGCCTGGGAGGAGGTTTCCCTTCAATCGGATACCAGATGCATAGCCCAACCCCTCTATTCAATACTATCTCAAGGATGTCTCCTTCCCATTATGGGCCTATGTCTGAATTGCAAACCCAACCACCTATTCCATTATTTGCTATTGGAACTCCTAACTTCTCCAAGCAACCATAGGTTCCTCCAAGTTCTCATGGTTATCATAAGCAAATTGGAACACCAAGTCATGTTGATCAGCCACCTATTGTTAAGAGCGTGGAAAGTGAAAAGATACTCTAGCTTACAAATTAGGTAGAAACCTTGAATAAAACACTGTCTCAAGTTACAAATGAAATGGCTTAGCTTCGATTGAACCCTGTTCAAAGCCAAGGTAATTACCCCAATCAAAAGAACAATAATCAGGGTACTTATCAGAATAATAACAATTACAACCAAAGGGGTTATTAGGGCCAAAATTCCTCTAACTAGGGCTATTAGAATCAAAATAGAGGATATAACCAAAGGCCAAATAACAACAGACAATGGAATATAGGGGCCAATAATGGGGGAGTTTCTCATAACTATCAAGCAAATGAGGAAAGATCACATACTACAAATGTGGCTAACCTCAACTTCATGGCCAATTGGTGCAGGCTACATGATACTGCAACCCATTCTGAGGTGAACTGCCCTGAAATGGATACAGTTGTCAAGATGGCATAGACAGATGCCCAAACGTTCCAAGGGAATCATCACAAAGAAGGTGGCTCAGTAGATACAACAATGACTTATGACCTTTTTAAGGAGGAACCTTCCTTCCCAAGGTAAGAGGAGAATGAACTAGAGGAAGATTCATATGATGCCCAAGCCTTTCAGGCCAAAGGAGGACACTTCTTGTGAAATCAGAATAAAGTTTCATTCACTACATCAACACCCCCTAATCATATGGTGCCTCCAAATCAAGGTGTTGATAATAATCCTTCTCCACCAAACGGCCCGCCTGACTTCCATAATAAGGGTAATTCATCTATCACTTTCAAAAGTAATTCAAGTTATAATATAGAATTTGATATTGTTTTTGAGATGCAGAAACAAAAAAATTCTTTGTCATACTTTGACATCTTAAAGTGGTGCCTTGCTCAAAGGGAGATAGTGCTGAAAGCTTTAGAACAAGCTGATAAATCAAAAGGAAAAAGCAAGGTTGCACCTACTGCAGACATGAATGTAGCCTTGTACAAAAATAAGGTAGGTACCCCACCATTTCTCCTGAGTTTAAGAATTTGTGGGAAGAATATACATAATTATTTTTTGGATTTAGGGGCTTTAGGCAATGTCATGCCATATTCTATATGCAAGAAATTGGGATTGGACCCTGTCCAAACTAACAAGAAGGTCATCCAACTTGAAAAAACATAAGTTAACATAGTTGGAGAGTTGAAAAACGTACATGTCCAAGTAGGATCAGACCCTAGGATTCAAACCAATATAGATGTCCAAGTGGCAGACATCCCAAAGACTTATGGTATGTTACTGAGCAGAGATTTGTTGAAAAGTCTAGGGGGATATCTTTCCCTTGATTTTTCACATATGTGACTACCATGGAGAGGGATCCCAACTCAGATTAGGATTGAAAGTGAGCCCCACCTCAAGCATATCATCACGGAATATGATTGCCCCAATGAGGTAGCCTAATTCGAAATTGGGATAGGTGTTTATAAAAGAGAAGAAATTTTAACCTTTTCTATTCTTAATCCTAAAGAACTGCCCATACAAAATCCCCCTGATCTTATGATCGATGAAAATTAGCAAGCATTAATTAGAAAGTTGCAACAAGATTAGCTGGTCTTGGGAGAAGGTGTGGATCTGCAAAGTCTCCTACTCCCTAATTGGTGCAGGGTACATTACCAAAATCATTCTGAATTGACTTTCCAACCCTGCATTGAAATTTTAAATCATGTTGCCCAAGCTGAGAAAGCTAGCTCAAGTCACCATGAGACCATTGCAGATCACTTCTAGTTTGAAGCCAAGGAAGCAATAATGTTATCCAAAAATGGGATACCTTCAAAGGAAATTCCTCCTCAAATTGGACCTACCCCAGACACGTCCAAATTAGCATATGGATGAAGAGCAGCCCCAAGGTTTGTTTGACACTCCTGCACCCACGAATATACCAAAATCCAAGGGGTTAACCAAAGATACAATTGAATGTCAAGAAGATAACCTTGGGTCACATAATACATCTGTACAAGGATTGGGAATTACTCTTAAGGAACCTATTGAACACCCATTCCCTATATCTAATCAAAAAGATCAAGTAGCCCCACCATTGGCTCATTCTATCCAAAGGCCAACAATAGCCCCCCAATGACCAACCCTAGCTCACGATCAGATATGGACCCTTCCATTTGATGGATTGAAATCTAAGACAAGTTGTTGTGTTGGGATTGAACTAACCAGCCCAAAAGGGAAAAACTTCTTTGGTTCTTATAGGTTGCAGTTCGGGTGCACAAACAATGTACCAGAATATGAAGCTCTGGCATGGGGACTAATGTTTGCACATAAAAAGAAATTCATAGCCTTGATGGTCAAGGGAGACTCAAAAATAGTTATTAGGCAAGTGCACATCCAATATACATGTCATAATAAAAGGTTAGCAGCATATAGAAATTGGATATGGAACTTGATTGAAGACTTTGATGCCTTTGGGATTAGCTTAATCCCTAAAGAAGAGAATCAGATAGCTGATTCATTGGCTATTGTTGCAAGTACCCTGGAACCTATGCAAGGCTCCAAGCTCAATAAATTCTTGGTGGAATTAATTTCCACCCCTGTAGTTCCTGACAACATCACAAAATTTCAAGTCTTTGATGATGATCAACATATTCTGGATTTCTTAGCAAGCTCTGATGTTTTTGAGGGAAAATTATTGATGAGTCCAACAGAGATGAAGGGGATTGGAGCCTTGAGGATGTGATACAGAAGGGGTCCTTAATTTAAAGATCAATAACATTCCCAAGGGGAATGGTGGCTTTAGAAAGAATTTTTGACTCAGACCCAAGAGCTCGAGAGAAGGCATCAGCTGAGGATAAGGGTGGTGAATATGAAATAGTTATCCTAGCTAATTCTGGCCCTGAAAGGAATATCTACATAGGGAAAGCCTGCCCTAAAACAATCAGAAAAGACATATTGATGGTACTAAAGAAAGATATTGTTGACATAGCTTGGGGATATGAAGACCTAAAGACATTTGATGCTACTGCAATGATTCATACTATTCCCCTCAAGCCCGAGGCCAAGCCATTCTGACAAAAACAACACCCTGTCAATGCCTTGATTGAACCATTGATTTAAAATAAGTTAAGAAATTGCTCTTTGCAAGGATTATCTTCCCTGTACACCATTCAACATGGGTGGCTAACTTAGTTCCAGTCCGTAAGAAAAATAGAGAGATTAGGCTATGTGTGGACTTCAGAAATTTGAATAGAGCCTCAGAAAAAGATAACTACCCACTTCCTTCTCTGGATGAAGTGTTGCAGATAGTCAACGGATCTCAGATGATATCATTCTTGGATGGTTACTCTAGATACAATCAGGTAATGGTCAACTGTGAAGACTAAATGAAGACAACCTTCACTACAAAGTGGGGAACATATGCTTATAGAAGAATTTCATTCGGTCTGATAAACACTGGAGCAACTTTTTAGCATGCTATGGACATAGCATTCAAGGACATAATTAGTAAATGCATTATTTTTTATATGGATGACTTGACAGTGTTCTCCAAGGATCGATTGAACCATGCTGCAGACTTAGCCAAAGTTCTTCAAAGATGTATCCAATATGGCGTCTCCTTGAATCCCAAAAAGTGTTTGTTCGAAGTTTCTGAGGGGAAGCTTTTGGGACACATAATCTCAGAAAGAGGAATATCAATCGACCCAGATCAAGTTGAGTCCATGCTTAAGATAGCCATGTCAGGAAGCAAGAAAGAAATGAGGTCTTTCTTTGGAAAGATCAACTTCGTCAGAAATTTTATCACCGGCTTTGTAGAGATTGTAAAACCATTGAATCAAATGATGAAGAAAGACGCCAAAACAGAGTGGACTGATGAGGCAAAGGCTGCATTTTCTCAAGTCAAGCGATCCATCTTGGAAGCTCCAGTCCTCACTAGTCCTGACTACTTGAGACTGTTTTATATTTATTCTTTTTCCTTCGAACATTCTTGTGTAGCTGTCCTAACTAAACAAAGAGAAGAGGGGGAAGAGAGGCCAATCTCTTTCATGAGCTCCCCATTCAAGAATGCTGAGGTGAAGTACCCACCTCTTGAAAAACAAGATTTTATGCTGGTCTGAGTGGTCAAGAAATTTAGGCACTACATCCTCAGAAGTCAGATCATTGTTGTAGTTCCTGATGCTACTGTTAAGTCTCTACTTATGCAGAGCGAACTAGGAGAAAGAAAAGGGAAATGGGTGGCCATCTTGCAAGAGTTTGATCTAGAGATACACCCTATTAAACTTGTTTGAGGTTTGGGTTTGTCTGAATCTATGGCTGACACTGGTGACAACATTTGTCAGCAATACACAACTCAATCCTTCTCAAACGACCCTTGGTATGCTGATATCATTTGTTTCATGCTCAATAATCGGTGCCCACAAGGAATGAATGCAACTCAGAGGAGGGTACTAAGACTAAAAATTACACACTATATGTTTAAGGGAGGGTTTCTATACAGGAATAATTTCGAAGGGGTGTACCTACGATGCCTTGATCAACAAGAGGCTAAGCATGTGATCTCTGAGTTTCATGGGAAGCACGACACAGGTCATGGGTCTGCAGATTCTTTGACACACCAGATCCTCAGGTGTGGTTATTACTGGCCCTGTGTATTCAAAGATGCCCATCAGCATGTGAGGACATGTCACATCTATCAGATTTCTACACCAAGGGAATGCCATTCAGCCATGCCTTTGCAGCCTATCTATAAGGTAAGGCCATTTGCCCAATGGGAACTGGATTTCATTGGGGTAATTAACCCAAACTCTTCTACAAGACACAAATTCATCTTGACTGCCACTAACTACTGCAAAAGATGGACAGAGGCTATACCCTAGAACAACAGAACAATAGAGGTAGTGTTCAAGTTCCTCACCGAATGCATCACTACAAGGTTTGGGGTACCCTTCACATTGGTATGTGACAATGGATCTTCCTTTTCTTCAGCTAAATTCATTTCATGGGCATATGATCACATAATTTTTTTAAAATACTCTTCAAATTATTACCCACAAGGCAATGGAGTAGCAGAGTCAACCAATAAGAACTTTCTAGGGGTAATAAAAATACTGCTAGAACACAAACCTAGGGATTGACATACCCATTTGAGATTTTCATTATGGGAAAATAGGACTAGGATTAAGGCTACTCTAAAGACTTCACCATTCAAGCTAGTATATGGCCAAGAGCCTGTCTTCCCTATCCATCTGTAGATACCTATCCTTGAGTTCATGCAGAAATTCTACTCTAATGACAATAAGATAGAAGTTAGATTAGCTACTTTATTAAAATTAGAAGAGCAGAGGGATGCCACCTTGCAACAATTCTTCACACATTAGGCTGTTGTCAAACATTAGTTTGAGAAAAGAGCCAAAATCAAAGCTTTTAGAATATCTGACCTTCTGCTATTATGGGATAAAGCTAGTGAAAAGAAGGGCAGTCACCAAAAATTCGATAAACTTTGGTTAGGTCCCTATCAGATTACTGAGATCCTAGGATAAAATGCTTTTAGACTAAGTAGTCTAATTGGAGAACCTATTCCTTTGCCTGTCAATGGGCAGTTTCTTAAGCATTATTTTGAGTTTTAAAGCATGCTAATTTTTTGTTCTTCATGTAAATAGTCTGTTGTTCTTCGTGTAAATATTTTGTTTGTTTCCTGCTTGTAAATAGTTTGCTTTTTTGTTTGTAAATAATTTTGGGTCGGTGTTCGCTTGTTCCTTTTTCTATCCCCTTGTTTCCTTTTTCCTTTGGTGTTAGTGTTGTTTTGTTCTTAGGGGTTGGTCTGTTTCTTTCCATCTTGAAATGGTGGGTTGTTATTTGAAGCATACTTTGGTTGTTAGGAGAGAAGTGGTTTAGGTGTTTTCGGGTTTGCTGATTGGGTGCTCTTGTCCTAAATTCTTTGTTTTATGCCCATGGTCAACATGAGTTGTGGAAAGTCTTGAGAACAAGGTGCAAAGTAAATATACTTCATTAGCTCCCTCTGAATCTATCACAAATCACCAAGATCATCTCTTTTATATTGGTGTATTTGTTCTAAGGAAATGATGTTGTAAGATTTAAGTGAAAAATATGATTCCCAAGTGCTGTTACGAGGTCCATGGTAGTTTTCAACCCAAATCATATATTAAAACATCTGATATATTGAAAAAAAATTGAGTGAAATATTTGAAACTTCAAGAAAAAAGAGAAAAAGAAAAAGATAACTATTTAAGGAGAAAAGAAGACTCAATATGAATGGGTGATTCTAGTATCTCTACTGAGGCTATGGATGCCTGACTGGTAGTAGAGAAAAGTTGTGAGAAAACTAGAGGTATCTCCGTTAGGGATATAAATGCCTAACTGGCAGTGGAGCAATGCTCGTGATATCATTGCACAACAACTAAGGGGATCAACTCATGTAGCTCAAATCTTGTGCATTGTTGTTCGAAAGATGAAGAGAGCTTTATAAAAGGTCGATGCACTATCAAACACACACATAGATTCAGGGATAGCTAGTGTTGATTTACATTTGAGTTTCTAGCTCAACCTTGCTTGCTAAAATTGACCCAACTGGAGTTGTAATGCTCATAAACCAGAGATTCTGGGTAGCTGAATCCTTCAGTTTCTTGAAAATGGTTAAACCATTTTCATAGCCGAGTCACCATTTGTTATGCCTTGCATAACCACCTCATTTCATTTTGGAACAAAATGGGCCCCCCTTTTGTCTTTTCCCTTTAGCCTTTGGTTTTCTACCTTAGGCGTTTTTCTTTTAAAGTACTGTTGGAAGCGGAACCGGGATGAATACCGGATTTGGAAATTCCTTCTAAGTTCTAGTCTTGCTCCGTCCCCGATTCCGGTTCCGACGGTTCTTTGTCTTCATCTTTTGTCCTTTCTCAGAGTCAGGTCCGGGTCCAAATCGGAATGTTAAACTTTTTTCAAAGTTCCTCGTTCAGGTTCCATCTCGGGTCTGACTCTGCTTTTTCTCTCTCTTCTTCATTGGTCTTTTGTTGGTTTTTGTGTCCTGTGCCTTGGATGTTTGCGGCCCTAGGCATCTTTTTCTTTTTGTTTCACCGGGCCTGGAACAGGGGGGATTCCGAACTTGTAATTCCTTCCAAGTTTTGTATTATTTTTCTTCCCTGATCCCGGTTTCGCTGCTTTTCTTTTTCTGCCTTTCGCGTTTTTTCATTTTTGTTTCGGCGGACTCAGAACTGGAACTAGAACCGAACCTTGAAACTTGAAATTTTTTCTAGTTTGGGATCCATTCCGATCTCAATTCCGCATGTTTCATTCTTTCGCTTTCCTTTTCTTATTTTGTTTCGTTGTGGGGTTTTCCCTCCCCTTTCTCTTTCTTTTTCCTTGTCCTTTCTTTGTCTTTTTAGATGACATTGGAGGCGGGTCTAGAACAGAATCCGAACCTGAAACTTGAAAAGTTTCTGGTTCAGGTTTGGTTCTGGTCCAGGTTCCTCTTTGTCCATTTTTTTCTGCCCCGGTTCCAATCGTTTGGTTGCGGGGTGTGGTTTTTCCTTCCTTTCCCCTTTTCTTTTTTTGTCTTTGTATGTTGTCAGAGGCGGGATTGGGATGGAATCTGAAATTGAAACTTTGAAGAAGTTTCAATTTTGGATTTGGTTCCACCCCCACCCCCATTGTGCTTTGCCCGAGATCGATTTTTTCTCCGGCCCCGCCGGTGTTTGTTTCCCTATCCTTTGTGTTTTGGTTTCCTTCGCGAACGCGGAGCTAGGAGGGGGTATGAACTTGGAAATGTTGATTATTTCTCTAGCTCATTCCCATCCCAACTCTAGTCCCAATTCCAATTTTCTTTTGGCCCCGCCCCTGCCAATATTGGAAGCAAGGGATTTCATTTTTGGGTCGTATTTTGTCCCGATCCTGGTTCCACCAGGATTTTCCCATTTTTTCCTCTCGTCCTGATCCCGTTTTGGTTCCGCCTTCGCTAGTTTAAAGAAGGAAATGTGTTCCTAGTTTGGTCTTTGTTCCACCTCCACCGGTTTTGAATGAGGGTGTTATTTCCTGATCCCATTTTGGTTCTGCATCCACCGGTGTTGTGTTTCTTTTTGATAGAATTAAGGACATGATAAACAATGATATATTTCCTTTGAGAACTAATGGGGGTCATCTATTTTGCAGGATTTGAATTCGGCGTGATGTCTGGCCGAAGGAATGAAGTCTTGCCGGCTCAAAAAAATCTTGGCGTAGGAAGGTGACTTCGATGAAAGGTCTTGCCAACCCAATAGGGTCCCACCGACGTATTTCGCAACTTCGGTATAGTGTCTTGGTGAAGGGATACAAATTCAGTATAGTGTCTTAGCGAAGGAAGTTATTCTCACCAACAATTTGTAGAGGGACCGATCTCGAGCGGGAAGAGAGCCGAAGAAGAATAAGGAAATCGTGAGTCAAAGGGACAGCTGGTGTCTATTGATAGGGGTAGCTCGACATTAATGGTGATATTTTAGGGCACTCAAAGTAGCCCCGCTGGAGTTCAAAAATGGACACGGAGGTGTAGCAGTTAATGAGGTAGCTACAAAAGATCTACAAATCATTCTAGGAGACAATCTTCACCAACATGGACAGTAGGGATTTACATTGAATGCAAGACTGACTTTCTTCAAAAGATCTGGATGTCGACCCTCTGGCACCATGAATAGTTTGTAAATACTAAAAAATAGGCACCAACATTCTTTTTGAGAGGTGGTGTATATATGGCATTCTTGCCTCTTTCTAAGGGGTGATCAGATCTTTCTTTTTAGAAGTTAGAAGGTTAGAACTACTAGGGTTAGAAAAGTTAGAGGAAGTTTTAGAATACAAAGAGAAATAGAGAAAAGATAGAGGAGACAGAACTGCATCCTGATTCTTTGTAATAGGAGCTTCTTTTTTCTTCTCAGTTAGGAATTAGACTCAGGATAGGATGGAATGTATCTTTCCAGTTTCCTTAGTATAGATGGAAGCAGTACGAAGACATAGGTTTTCTGTACACTGGTGATTGTCCCATATTTGTAAATGTTGCTCATTTGTCTCACCAATAGTAGAAGTAACCAGATTCGAATCTACTTCATATTGTGTTCCAGAATGGTATTTATCTTAAGTTAATCATCTGACTTTGAAAGCTTTCAAGGAATTAAATCTTATTTTGTGTTTTGTTGAAATGGTAACTTATAATCAATTGTTGAAATCAGCACTGTGAATGAATGCAACTTGTGTGAATCACAAGTTAATTTTTTTCTTCATTTTTAGTTAGCAATTCCTTGAGAGGTAACAAGTCTGGTTAAGTTAGATGAACTATCATTCTTTTCAATACCAAAACCTTGATCTATCTTTTTTATGTTTCTTTAAAAACCCCAGTTAAATTAGGTTTTAATTCATGTTTGATCTTAGAATGATCCATAAGCCCAACACCAACGGCCCCTTGAATATTACTGTTACATTAACTAGCTGAGTAACATTAGCACAGTTGAGAACCAACTACAAAGACCTTGGGAGCTGAGATATTCATGTGATCATCTTTCTTTTTAAGGAGAAACAAAGTAGCAATATTTTGTTTGCATGTGGCTGTGCCAAAACACACGTCAACAAATATATCATTGCTATAATGTGATTTATAGAGCTTAGAAATGCCATCATTCCCAAAATAATCATAAAATAGGAAGAATGAAACATAGAGAGCGAAACCAAAGAAAAATATTTTAGGTCAACATGAAAGATACCTAAATGTCTCAAATCCTTGTGTCATCCTCAAAAGGAAAACACAAGACAAAGAAAAGGTAAGTGTTTACGACATATAGAAGAATTTAGATTTGAATAGATGAATGCACATAGAAACAAAGATACATCAAACAAAATAGTATGAGATCACATTATGCACATGAAATCACACAAAGAAACATGCAAAATAAAATAAAAGACTAGTAAGGCACATGTGATTCAACCTATAGGAAGTCGTCTACATCCCAATCTTGTTCAATATATACGAAAGGTGGAGAACTAGCTAAATGGACAACATCAACTACCGAATTAGGACAAGCACCAAGTTCAACACTATTATTAGGAGGATCATCATTTAAGCTCATAGAAGATGAAAACATTAGATTCAACTCATTATGAACTTTTTTATCAATATTTTTAATTTCACATAGCTCATCATCTAGGTTAATCACAATGGGAGGCGTAATGATAATATCCATAGAAGGTTGTTGTTTATGTTCTGGTGAGGGTGAAGAGGTATCATGCCTTGATGGATACAATTTTTGATTTTGATTTTTTATGTTGTTCTTTTCTTCTTTTTCTTGTAACAAATGATCAATAGCATGGCATCTACGCCTACACTCTCTAGCATTATGGTTTCTTTTCATGTAGTTTTCAAGTTGTGTTTTTGTGGGAGAAATTTCATCAACCATAGGTTTCTTTTCTTCCCTTAAGGGAGGACTGAAAGGAACCATGGGAGGTTGTTTTACCACTTTCTCTTTAGCTTTGTAAACTTGTTTGACTTTAGGAGGCACAACAAGATTTATTTTATTATCTCATAGTCTCTTATAGGACATAGGTATGGATTGGTATTGAATACGAGGAAGTGTTTTTTGTTTGATCATGGTTTTTTGAAGGATAGGAGACTCAATCACGGGTTGAGGCATATTTCTAGGGGATAATTATTCTATGCACTTTGCCTTGAATGTTTGATGGGATTTTAAAAATAAGTCTTCATAGGGTCTAATAGGTTCAATAGGCTCAAGCCAAAAGAAATCCAACAAAAAGTTCCGACGAGAAGCCATAGGATTAAATCCACTATGATGCATTATAAAAATATCATTTTCAAATATAAATTTTAAAAATTTATACACAACCGAAGGGACAACATTCATGGAGTGAAGCCATGGATAGCCTAACTTCACATTAAATTTTTCTGACGATGAGATGATGGTGAATGATACATTTAGTTCTTTCCACCCAACCTTCAAAGGGAGATTTATCAAGCCAATTGTAGGGAAAGAAAAACTATTGTGTTTTGATCCATGATTTTTGTTTTTAATATGTATCTTGATAAATCTCATGTAAAAATAGGAATTCTTCAGTGATCATGTTCTCTACATAGATGGGATCAATTAATATCTCATTAGTAGGCTTGTCATTGATTCTTCTAGATATGCAAAGAGGACCACCAAGAGCATGTTTAAGTATTTCTTGTTGTGAGAAAGAAATATCAAGTGGCATATTAGTTAGGAACTTACAAGGTTTAGCATCAATAAATACAATCACACTATTTGCAAGGTTGTTCATATTGTCTTTCATGTTTTCATCATTTGTGTCAACATTCATCACATCATTCTTTGTTTCACTAGCTTTGACAAAGGAGATATTATGATTAGGCATGGGATTGGTAAATATTTGCAAATTTTGATTAGAAGGAGCTATAGACTTATTACCTTGATCATTAACACCTCTAATTAGGATATGATTAGAATAAATGAGGTCTTGCATAAGATGTTTAAGATGCTTACAATGTTTTGTATTGCGTCATTTTGTTGATGGAAATGGAAACTATGCAAATGTTCGGTCTATAGTTTGGAGGTAAAGTATTAGTAGGATGAAGAGCTCTAACGGGAGGTAATTAAATCAAATTCTTCTCTAAGAGCTGCAACATGGTACTATGAAGGGTATTATGTAGGGGTGTAAACTATCTATTTCTATCCACAAAGGCATATGGTTTTGTTGTCTTTATAGCATCCACTTGGGTGTCAACATCTTGATTGGATTGAGGGGGATTACGTTGTAGGAAGCCCTTATGTTGTTTCTTGAAAGTTTGGTAGTTGGTTTGAAGTGTGGATTTGGACTTTTTAGGACAGTTAGAGGGAGTTTTCACTTCATGACTACTAACAAAATTTTGTTAATCACAAAGTGCTATAGACAACTGTGTGAAGGAAGGAAATCTCATCATCTCAAGATTAGTTTGGAGTTTATCTTGCAAATTCAAAATAAACATTTATTTAAGGTTGGCATTAAAAATCTTAATGTTTATTTGTGACTAAAGTATTTGATATCACACTATAAATTCAATGACCTTTTCAACATCATTTTATTTACATGTCATCAAATCAACTAAGGTCTTTTTGGGATCCATGTTAATTTGGAAGTGGCTATAAAAGGAATAAACAAGTTCATTGAATGAACTAATTGAATTATTTAGTAAATATAAAAACCACTCTAATGCAGTATTTTTCAAGGACTTAGGGAATATCTTAGCAAAGAGTTTATCTTCAAAGATGAAGTCACTACATAAGGCCATATTTTTGAAACCTAGGAATCTCTATACCTTGTGGCATTTTTGTTTTCAATATATCCAAGGATAAGGGATTGGTTTTTATGTATTGTGAAGGTTGGGTAATGTTTTTATTGTTTAAGGTGGCAATTTTTTCTTGAAGGGATGAAATATTTTACAAAAGTGTGTTAAGGATTGGACCATATTTGGTATTGTGAGATGGAGGTGAATAAGGTGGAGCGGTATATGTATGCAAAGGGAAAGTGAATTGTATATTTGTGAGGGGGGATGGTTGAGGATATATGAGATTTGAATGCGCAAAGGTAGAGGGATTCCTAGTGGAAATACCTAAGGAAGTGTTGACATAGCTAGGATTTTTGATGGTTGTGGTAACATGAGTACTAGTGTACATGTAGGAATAGAGGTGAGGGTTGTGGGAGGAGGAATGGAATTTTCACCTTCACTTTGAGTATACCCCAAAGCTTGAGCACAACTAGTCAATGTAGGGGCATGTTTATCAAAAATGTGAGCTAGACTTTGCACAATCTCTATTCCATGTTCATTTTCAATCATCTTCCTCACATTATCTAAAGCAGGAATGACACTACTAGTCATGTTTTCAGAAGTCACAAGGTGTTGCAATTTCTCTATTTCTTCATCTATCCTTAGTATGTTCTCTTGTTGGACATTAGAAACCCTTGTTCGAACATCATGCATATTATTTGTAGGTAGGAAAGTCATGGAAAATGAGGTATGAATGCTATAATCCATAGAAGGTTGATTATGAAAACTATTAGTGAAAGAGTTGGAAAACCCAAGATCCACAATGAATGCAGTATTGCGGGATGACATAAGTCTCAAACTACATCTCACAACAATATTGCTAATAGGACTCCTAGTTGTAAAGCTCATACAAGTTTCACAAAATCAGTGTAAAGCCAAAATGGAGAGAGGGTGAAATACAATGCAATGACCTAGGATGTAATGTAATTTTCAGACTCTAAATAAGGTAATTTTTTTATTTAAACACAATGCAAAAACCTAAAAGTGATGTCTTGTAAATGCAGTTTTGAAATAACACAATGCACTACATTTATCAAATGAATCTAGAAATAATCAATTTCACTTAACAAAAAATTTGCAAACAAAAAACAAAAAACAAAAAAACAACAAAATTGAATGTAGCAATAGATGTTTTAACAACCAAAAAAATAGGAAATGATACTCATCAGCAACTCATTCTCCCAGGGGTGAATGGGTCATAGGTTGGGTTTTTTAAAATGTTTTTGCATATTTATGAGTTGATTTCAGTGGTTTCTAGATTTAGATTTAAAATATTAAGTTACACTTTGAATTTTCTATGAAATTAAGGTTAAATACAAATACAAATTATAACAAAATGAAAAACTAGGAGACCTAATTTGATGTACAATTTCATTTCAATTTTCAAATACAAATGAATGATGATGCAATGCTATGTAAATGACTTGGAAAATGACTTTTTTTTTTATATTTTTAGATTTCAAGAATGCAAAGATGCAATCCTAAAATCCCTAAATGAAATGAAATTTTAATGCAAGCTAAACAACCCTAAATGAGATTCAATTCAATGCAATCCAATGAAATGAAAATGAATGTAAGATCTAAATATAGGGTGAAAAAGGACTCCAAAATTAGAAAAATGCAATTATCAAAAGTTAGGTTCACTATAATGATTCATAGAAAATGAAGGTTCACAAAAATGAAATAAAGGGGGTTTGATGGACCTTATCTTCCACAATCATTCAAGGAATGAGATCCACACAATGAGAGGACTATCAACCTTGAGGTGAGTCATGTCAAAGTGTGAATCTTTAGATTTCCTATTTTATACAAGAACGGTGGTCTTGATTAAATAACACTTTGGGGAGAAAGATTAAAAATAGAAAACTTACTCTAAAATTTAACCTACAGATTGGAATAGCTAGATGAAACTCAAAATAAGCAAAATTAGAAATCAGATAAAATATTAGAGAAGGGTAATATGATGTGTACCAATCGCCAAAAGGGTATGTGCAGGATCATGATGGGCCAAAAAGTGGCAATATGATGGGTATATATAGGGTATGTGGTTGACAACTTTTTTTCTTACCCAAAATTGATGAAACAAAAAGGGTTTTTAAATGAGATTCTTAACTTTCCACCAATATAAATTATGCTTTATTTTGAATTTAATAAATAATAATTATTTATTTTCTATTTGAATTATGACTAAAGTCCTGATTGATAGGTTGATTGAAAAACATCTATAGCTTTCAAGCAGTATCACAGTTTTTGAATCTAAAACATGTGTCACATTCTATGCTTCACATACTATAGGATTAAAAAAAGAAAAATCGAATTTCATGAGGTTTTGACCAAGTTAAGGTGGTCAGACATTTGAGTTTTATATTTTTTAAAAGTTGTAATAAAAAATTCATAATTACTTATTTGCTTGGAAAAAAATTACAAAAAAATATGCATCACATCAGGACATGATTCCTCTACCTATATCTAAAATATTATAAAAAATATTATCATTTTATTGTGGTTAGCTTGGTCAGACAGACACCTACTTCTTGTTTTTTCCCTGAAATTTAAGTATAACTGCATTGAAATTTCAAATTGTCACCAAATACATTTTATAAAAAAAATAAACCTAGTAGTTTAGAAACTACATTCAATTTTCTATAGATTCTGTTCTTACACATTTTTGAAATAATATACATAACTTATTCAAATTTTTATGTCAAGTTGTCTAACTCTGATTTTTCTAAAAATTTTGCCACTTAAGGGCCTATTTTTTCCATAATGATCATGCACATGCCCAAAATTCAATTTCTAAAGTTGTATTGGGACTAATTTTCCATAGGGAAAATGGGTCCTGAATTATGGTTTTATTCCAACTCTCTAGAGCCTCTGCAATATATCTGAATCTCTCAACTTTCTTAGTTTCTAGGTTTAAAGTGCGAAAAATAAATTTTGTAATTGAGTTTCCATGAGATGACAACTTTGACAAGTTCTCCATTTTTTCTCTTCAAGAGATCTTCAAGATATCTTCCACCTAAATCTACAAACAAAAATCAAGAGGGAAAAATGTATTTTTATGGTGAATGGGGGTTTTCCTTGGTCATACCTTATTTTGGTAATTAAACCTTGAAATAAAACAATGGAACATAAAACAATGATGAATGAACAAATGTAATGTCATAACTCATCAAACCCTTGAATGAACCTTGGAATGTAGATCTGCAACTTGCATGGAATGGCTTCAATGAATGTGGATCTTGATCTTGACAATTGATTTTAAATAATGCCTTAAATGCTTGAATGGATCTTTAACTCTACATCAACATATTAGCTCCAATAACATGCATGATGCAAGAAGACTTTGAGATGATAGTAGGATCTTTATTGCTGTAATAATTGTTCACCAAATCTTCTCTAGAATGCCTTTAAATGCTCCTGATCTCATAAAATTTTCTTAGGAATTCTCTCTTGAAAATTATAGCTTCAAAACTCTCTCTAGGTCACTTAGATCAAATTTGCTAAGTGAAACATAGTGAAATGACCTTATATTTATACATATGTAACATTACTTTCCCAAAATTCAAACTAAGACAAGCCGACATGTGAATGTAGATTTGAAATCATTGAAATACCACCAAAAACATAATTTGAATTTAGGTGTTAGGCCTAAGTGAGGACCCATTCTACCATGGGTGAATGGGTCCTAGGTCACTTACCTAGGAAACACATTGCTTAATGATAAGTGTTATGTTTAGGAATTAATGAATGTCAGGTTTCCTCTTTGGAAAATTCAATTAATTAGGCTTGGATTTGAATTAAAGGGGCCAATTAAGGTAAATTAACCTCAATTAATAATGAATCCCTAGATAAGTGTGAAAGTGTAAGGAGGTACACTTTACAACACCATAAATAAGGTGAAAGTAAGTCCATTTTAATTAATAAAACCCTAAAATTAATGTGAATGTGTAAAATATACCTTACAACACTAAATTAAGGCATAATTTAGTTCTTTTTAATTCCCAAATTAAGTTTGAAAATGGGACACTTTTTCGTACACAACAATTTCTTAACACCCATTTGGCTCTAATTATGTTTTTGTTTGCAGGTCTTGGGACAAGTTCCCAAGTCTAATTTTTATCAGTCTACATAAGTTCTTCTTCCATTGTCTTCATAAAATATTCATATTTACATGCCTTGCTATTTTAGGTTCAACTTTAGAAAGTAAGCATAGATTTACCTCTTTTTTGTAGCTCTACTTCTTATCAATACTCATTTGCTTAAATTGTCTCCAATGATTTTTTCTTTAGATTAATTTTTCTACACATATGGGTGAAGCCACAATAGTGGTTTACAACTCAAGTGAGGAAGTTAAACTCACAAAAAATGACCCCAAGACAAAAAATGTGCTTTTGGGGGTTTGTACGAACTTAATGGTTCTAGCGAACCCTTTTGAATCTTGGCCACCAAGAAAAATAGAAAAAATGCATTGGGAAGGGGTTCGAGTGAACCCTTTTTCAAAAAAACCCCTAGGGGTTCACTCAAACCCCTAGGGGTTCGTACAAACCCCCCTTATCCCTCATCCCCCCTGAGCAACAAAAAAACCTAAATTTTGACACTTTGGAGCTCACGTTGAGGATGAAAATGGAGGAATCTTCACAAACCCAACTGGAATCAGGTAGTCCTCAAAACGAGTTATTCAACGAATATAATTTCAATACATTTTGGTTTTGTTATGTATTTGTTTTTTATTTTTATTAAACATAGGTTTTTCATCAAAAATGAAGGTCTCTATTCTACATGTTGAAAAATAGCAGATTATAAAAAAAATGAAAAATATTAGTGTGCTAGATATTGAAGTCCTTGATACAACAAAAAAAATTGAATTTCAATATATACAAAAAAATTTATGCGTTATACAGTCGCACTATGTCTAAATTGTAATTGGTTTAACTTCAAAACTTGATTAAAGAAAAAACATTCAATAAAAAACTATCTAACCAAGTGGAAGCACTAGATATCAGAGTTATAAATCTAAATTCAAAATAATTAGAATTTTATCCTTCATGGAAAAAAAGTTATACGTTATACGGTGTGTGTCACTTTTTAAAAATGATATTTTATGAAAAAACTAGTTTTGTGGGAGATGGAAAAATAAGTGCAATCTGCTTCCAAAAATTTTGAAAAAAATATTTTTAGAATCTATAAAGAAAATGTGACGAGACTCTAGTTTGTATCATCTTCAAATTCCTCATGGTTTAGTTGCTATAGGTGCTCAAATGTGAAGATTTAGTTAAAAAAATAATTTCAGTCCAGTTTGGCCAAAAATTGTAAACCATTATTGTGGGATCACCCATAATTAGGAGTCCTACAGGTATTTTCTAGAGCTTCTTCCTCTTCATTTTTCACTTCTTGTTCCTTATTGTTTTCTTCTTCTTCCCTACAAGAAGGCTCATTTGACTCATATCCATCTATCACTACTAAATTCTGCAAATCTTCATAAACTTTTACACTTACACTCTCAACAATATTTCTTACCCTTTTATTGTAAAATCTATAAGGTTTGATTTTAGTAGAATATCCAAGGAAGATACCTTCATCAAACCTTGCATCAAACTTTCCTAAATTTTCATCATCTCTTTTGATATAACATTTTCTTCCAAACACTCTAAAGTACTTGACAGTGGGGATCCTTCAACACCACAAATCATAGGGATTCTTTGTGCTGTTTGTATTTTCTTGAACTCTATTAAGTATGTAAATATTAGTATGAATTTCTTCTCTCCAATAGAATTTCAATAGGTTAGCTTCTTTCATCACAGTCCTTGCAGCTTCCTGAACAATCATGTTTTTCCTTTCAACCACTCCATTTTACTAAGGAGTCCTAGGGGTAGACAAGTGCCTATTTATGCTATGATTCTCACAAAACATTTTAAATTCATTAGAGGTGAATTCTCAACCTCTGTTAGATCCCAAAAAATTGATCTTCAATTCAATCTCATTCTCAACCATAGCTTTAAATTCTTTTAATATATTTAAGGATTCAAATTTTTCTCTAAGAAAAGTAACCCATGTCATTCTTGAGTAATCATCAATCAAAAGCATGAAATACCTATCACCTTGAAGAATTTTCACTCCAGTAGGATCACATAAGTTTGAGTGCACTAATTCTTGTAATTCGGTAGAAGATTGTTCTTTTCTTGTAAAGATTCTCCTTGTTTTTTTCCCAAACTTACACTCCTTACAAATAGCATTGATAGGATTTGTAATCCTTGGAAAATATCTCATAGGTTGAACTGATTCTCACCACATTATCAAAATAATGTGACAAATCCTCCTATTCCATAAAAAGATTTAATTTATATGAGTTATTAAACATCAACCATCAAAACCCTTTATCCAATAACCATTAGTCCTCTTTCCAACAAAAAATACAATTCTAGACCCTTTTTTGATCTCACATCCATCATCTTGAAACATAATATTGTATCCTTTGTTACATGTTTTTCCAATACTAAAAAGGTTATACCTTCAACCCTTGACATAGTAAACATCACCAGTATTATGCTTTCCATTAAAACTAATTGGACCAATTCCACAAATATTAGGACCTGAATCATCTCCAAATCTAACAAATCCATCATATTTTTCAAGTTTGAAAAACTTACTTTTGTCTCTAGTCATGTGATTTGAGAATCCACTGCTAATGATCCAACAAGTATTATCTTGTCTACTATGAAAATAATATATCAATGTATCTTTAGTCTTATCCTTTTTATTTGTCTCTAAAGTACTTTCCTTCACACATCTCTCAATGAACTAGAAAAAAAAGATTCATCTTTTAAAGCTATGAACAAGTATTCATTAACATCATCATCTCCATAATCATATTCATCATCAGATATGTTGGTTGTTTTTACTGTAACCAGGTTGGTCTTCTAATCTACCTATGGAATTTCCAATTCCAATCAAGGGTAGCTCGAAGGACCTAGACCAATTGACGAGGATTTTAAAGACCTCCTACACTTTCGGCTCTGCAAGACCCGGGAGGGTGATCCCTTAATGCATTTACAACCTCTACACCATTATCATAAACATTAACAACAACAGATAATCTCATTTAATAGCTCAACATAATAGGATAATACTAAATAGAATTGGTTGTTCATCAATAATATCAACTATTTGGAGGATGAGATAACTACAACACATAGGGATTTAAAATGATTTTGAATTTATAAAAATTTTCTGAGATGCACTAAGCTGCAAGATAAATCGGTGCCTAATTCTGGGCCATGGAGTCAAACACATAAAAATAATTCATCAACAAATGATATTCAACCAGTGCATTTAAATTTTTAATGCCTTGCATCAACTATTAGTGGCTTACACCAAAAATCCCACTCCTATTATCAATCAAACTCCCCTTACCAAATCAAACCTGCACACTTGAAATCACTGTTATTTGCTCAAAGTATTTAACCATTTCTTTGAAATAGATTCGTAAAAAAATAACACAATCTCATGAAATTTGAGATGAAAAACTCAAATACTTTGTATTATTGAATTCATATGATTAAACTTGTACAAGTATGGAGACAATTTGAAGATATTCATGAATGTGCACACACTTTCATGATTTATTTGAATAAACTGGTTGTATTTGCTCATGAAATCAGAAATTATAGCTTATCGACTCAAGAAATGACTCAGAACCTAACATTTTCTATCTACCTAGCCCCATACAAAAACCTTAGAACCTAGAACTTAATCCTAGAACCTTGAATCATGAGAGAAGAAGAGAATAAAAGAAAGAAGAGAAGATTCTAGAAGAAGCCCTAAAGCTGATCCAAAGATGCCATCTAGAATCCTCTTCACCGTTGATCAACAAAAGAAAAGCCTCTCTCCTCTATTTGCAACAGACTTTGCCTCCAAATCCGCCTTTGCTATTAGTTTCCAAGCAACAAAAAAATGTCCATATGTCCATGTGATGGAATTCACCATTTACTAGCAGCTATGTGAAAATATGTCTCTGCTCCCATGAAAATATTTCATTTTCCCTTGGTAAGCTGCACCTTCAATTTTATCTCCCAACACATTATATTTTCCAATTCACTTTACCCTCAGTAAATATTTCACTTTGCTTGCCCATGAAAATCATGTTTTCTTGTTCACCTTATATTATTTCCCAGAAATAGAAGGCTTTAATTATAAAATGAATATTTAATTCATTTCACTAAAATCCTCATGCACATTATGTGCTACCCATATTTTGTATCCAATGAAAAATATTCCCTAGGAAAAATACTTCCTATGACTTAAACATTTTACCCATTTTCCACTTTATTTTGAGCATGAGAATTTTACTTTTATTTCACATTAGGCTTTCAAAATCACCCATGCCTCCATTTTTCACTTTCATCCACACATGAAACATTCACTTTTCAATTAATAAATTGAACAAAGTAAATGATTTTACCTATCCACCATAGAGCTTTTCCCCTTTTTATTTAAACACATTTTCCCATAAAATCGTCTCCTTACTTTATCTTTCATGGCATATTTAAATGCCTCTCTTTTAAATGCATTGGGCCCACCATTTTTTTAATACTCTTTCCCTTTAATATTTCCTTGGGAAAATAAGAAAGATTTCAAATTTTTTTCTTTTGTAAACAAAAAGAAAAAATGAAACATTTAAATCACTGGCCCCTTTCAACATTCTCAACCCATGATTTCACCTAGACCCACAGCCACCACGTCGCACCAACCCACCATTTCGCAGGAATTAAAGGGCATGCAAGTTGAAACCGCGAGATAGCGGGCAATGGTGGAGATCAAATTGCATTTCCATCTTGTTTTTCTGTCGTTGATTTCACTTCCTTTAGCTTTGTGCCCTAGTTTCTTTGTCATTCTTGTTTCTCTAGCCATGTTCATAGACAAGATCATCAACATTCAATATGTTACCACAAAGGGAAACTTCAAGTATAGGTTCATGTGAATCAGAACTTTCATTTGCAACAAATTCATCATAGTGAGTGTCAAAAACACATTCACTAATGCAACATGTATCAAAATCAACATCATTTCTTACTGCTTCAACATGAAAATCTGAAACATACTACTCATGAGAGGAAATATGAATTGTAGATCCAGAAAAAAGGGTCCTCATATGCATCTATATGATAGACACAATCATGTTCCGCATGTGCAAACTCATCATGAAAGTTGTCATTAGTTGTACCAATGCTTATTTCTACATTTGCATTCTCATGTACATCTACATAAATGGTTTCCTCATGCAAACATTCAGTAATGGCTTCAAAGGTAGTAGAAGGGAAAGAAGAAGGGAAAACATCAAGCACAACAGGGGTTACTTGTTCATCATTATCAACTGCTTGTATTGATTCATTTAACACATCTCATGCATGCATATCCTTCGCTTTGTTCACACTGCTACATTCTTCACTGTCAAAGTGAAAATCATCATTTGTTTCTTCATGGAAACTTCTCACACATGACTACTTTGACTTAAAATCCAGACATACTCTATTATTTGTAGTTGATACACTAATTCTCTCAATAGCATTCTTCAAATATGCAGGCTCCCTTATCTCATCATGAAAGCTCTCATGAATGATACATACACTCAAAGGATCAAGGTATAACCAAGTGTACTACAGTATTGTTGATTACCCACATCCTCTTGAAACAAGGTATTCAATTCATATGCATCATCTTCTTGTTCTTGTGAGCCTTCAGAAACATTGGCATCATCTTGATTAGGGTACTTTTCATTCAAGAGGATTAATTCCACTTCTTTCTTTTGAAAGAAATCAAAATTACTAGGGCTGCAAATAGATTTGAAATCCTCTTGATCACCCATACAAGAATAATTTTCAACTGATTGCAAAATTCCATCTACAACACCATTGTTCTCATTAGGAAGACTTAAAACATTAGGATCATCATGATCCTCAACTGTATATTCAAAGTATGTAGAGGAGAAAACACTCTCAATATCATCTGGATCATTGTAGCCTTCATTTGCTATAGAAATTCTTCTTTCTATTTCTGTACTTTCAAACCACATAGAAGACACTTCACATGTTTCATTTATCTCTTCATGACCATCATAGCTGCAATATTCTTTTGGACATATTTCTTCTGTAGTTTGTTAAGAAACAACATCCTTATCACTGCATGATGCACTATCATTCTTGTCTTCTACTATACCATCTGCATCCATTGGACTAAATATTGAAAAAGTACCATCACATAATTGAGTTAAGAGATGACTTCAAAATTTATCTATTATTTCCTCAGTTATTGAAATCCATTGATATAAACATTTAAGGCTAGGGGGCCTCAAGTGAACTTGCATGGTACTCAAACCTGGCCCATAATTCTCACAGAACAAATCAATGCAAAATGATTCATCAGGTCATTCTAATTCTGGTATAACAAGCAAAAATTTCATAAATCTATCATGAGAATCATAGATAGATTCATCCTCCAATCTTTCTATATCACACAATGCATCAATATATGATTCAGACTCAACCTTGTTTTCAATTTCCTCTTCAAATTCTTTTTGAGTATGTAGATTTCTATATTCAGACAAGCATTCATCATTTACTACTGACTCATGTTTAAAAGTATTAACGAACAATGTGTTGAGTTCATGCCATGAATCTATGGAATGCATTGGTAAGCAAGTAAACCAACCTTTAGCCATACCTTCTAAATTTCTTACAAAAAATTTCATGATAACATCTTCCTCTTCAATTTGAAAATATTCCATCAAATCAATGAAACACTGTACATGTTTTGATGCTGATTCTCCAAAATCATCTCTAAACTTAGGAAAATATTCATTAATTCCTCTTGGGACAGAATGTGGGTAACCTTGGATTTTACTAAAATATAAAGGGTTGTATCTTTCATTATTGAACACCTTCCTTTGAGGACAAGGTTGTGTTTTAAGCATGATATTATAGCTTGTAGAGGGAGAATTAGGACAACAATGCATTTTGCAAATGAAAATTGTTCCCTCTACAACTATTCAATTACAATATTGAATCTCCCTTGATTGTAGTGATTAATTTCACTAAATAAGGAACCAAAGTTCTTTCCTAAGGAGTTAAACATGTGAAGAATACCTGGAAATGTTGCAGATGCTGCAAATTTTCTGGAAATATTGTAGATCTGGAACTATAATCACCTCTTCATCAAGTTCTTTTAATAGATTCGCCACCTCTCTTCCTAGAGGACTGAACTTCAAATTACATGAAGTTCTTTGACAAATAATTTTCTTTCTGAGTTCCTTCCACCAACAAAGCAACATAGATCTTGAAATCTTTAGGTTCACTACAACAAATCTTTCTCCAGGCTTGAAATTCTTCAATATTTGAACTAAATTCGAAATGACAAACAATAATATGACTCAATGCAAATGATATGACTGTTTCAAGATTCTTCAATGAGAATTTTCTCAAATTCTCCCCAGCAGAGTTGCCATTTTGTTGGTTTTTTTTAATGTAACCAGGTTGGTCTTCTAATCTACCTATGGAATTGCCAATTCCAATCAAGGGAAACTATAAGGACTTGGGCCAATTGACGAGGATTTTAAAGACATCCTACACTTTGGGCTCTGTAAGACCCGGGAGGGTGATCCCTTAATCGTTTACAACCTTTGCACCATTATCATAAACAACATTAACAACAACAAACAATCTCATTTAATAGCTCAACATAATAGGATAATATCAAATAGAATTGGTTGTTCATTAGTAATATCAACTATTTGGAGCATGAGATAACTACAACACATTTCTCAGTATAAAATAGTCATTGATTTGAAATTTGTAGCAAGCTCTAGGTAAAGAAAAACAAATACTGAACCATACAAATTAGTACAACTTAGATCAGTGCCATATATCCATTTGGGGAGTCAAATTCATAAACATCTAAGGGTTTATGACAGACTTAACACAACATTTAAGATCCTTGATAACATTGCTTTATAGTCTCATCAACATGTATTCTAACCCAATACTACTTATCAAATCCTCATATAGAACATATTGACCTACAATCCTCATTCAAGTATTTTAATTAATTCCTTGAATTAAAGCTAAAACAAGAATCATGCACACCACAATAGTGAGAAGAACGAGATAACCCTTGATCATCTTATTCAAAATTCAGATATGCATATACAATGGAGAGACATGAGTTTGAATTAATAATTTTAATTCAAATGCCAATACTGTCATACAACATCAAATCCTCATGAATTCAAAACCTGCTATAGAATGACTCAAAACCTAAATTTTATGTTCTCTGAAAACCATCGAACTTTACAAATTTTCTATGTAATTCTACCTAGACTCGACCAAAAAATATCTCACTTTCTAACCCGTACTTCTAGCCTTGAAATCCTTCTTATAGAAAATGAAGGAGAAAATAAGCATCGGGCGAAAAAGTACATGTGTCACTAGCCATTTAAAACACCTGGTGATATTCAAAAAATCATTACAACAACAATCACCTTGGAGAAACTTCTTGTTCATAGTGCCCATTGAGAATGGCTGATGCAGCAATAGAAAACCTCAAGAATCCCACGGCCAGACTACCACGAAAAAAAAATGGAATCTGTTGTAACTGCAATAGTTCATTTTCCAACTATTAGCAACCCACTCCTTTTACTCTTCCTGAATTAAATATTTATTTACCCATTTCTTGTATTATTCATTAGTTGGTCAATCAAAATTAATTAACTCATTCACTTTGACATTATAAGGTGTGTATTTAACTGCTACCTGATTTTATTTTCTTTCAAAAGATTCTAAGAATGAGTTGGTGCTAATGATTTTGTCCATACAGCTCACCAATAAATCATACTCTGAGTCATTAGAAATTAATTTAATTTGATCATTGATGACCTCATTTACTTGATCTTGCCACTGTTGGAGTGACTTGATATTCCCCTACTCATCAATTATGTCAGGTAACAATGTGTTGCCCCAATCATCAAAATTATTCACCAACTCCGCGATCTTCCTACTCAAGTCATCTGGTAAGGTTGAAAACCTTGCAATGATTTAACTAACACTTGAGTAGACCTTAATGATTGGGGCCTATTATTTATATCAAACCTTGAGGCCTTATACATTATGTCTAACTCATTGGCCCTAGGGATCCAATTTTCAATTAATGGTATTACTATTTCCTGATCCCTATCAATATTCTTTATTGCATCTAATAATAAAGAATATAAAGAATATACAGATGACAATCTATTATCAACCTTCTCATTTAGATGCCTTAATATAGTAGTAACAACCTCCCCTTGTTCTAGAAGGGCTCCTTCCTCACTTACCTTCAAGGATGCTTGTAATTCTTCAATTTTTTGCATTAACTCCTTCCTTGTAGGATCAACACAGCATTCCATTTCTTCATTAATTTATTCCAAAGAAGGGTTGAGAGAAGGATTTTGATTGTGAGACCCTGGTGTGGAAACAATCGGAGAAGCAAGAGGAACTGACCCTGATGTGGAAGAAAATGTACTAATCCCTGGAGCACTTGATGTCTCCCCAATTTATTTGTACCTTAACCTATCCACCTCAGTCTGTAGCTTAACATTCCTTTACTGCATCTTGCTATATTCCTCAATCAAGATATTATATTTCTCCATTAGGCTTTTCTTTTCAGCCTCCTCTCTTTTAGCAGTCTTTCGGGCTAGTTTGGCCACATTATCAATAAAATTAGTGGCCTCAATGGTTGTGGTCTCTGAAGCCCTCTTTATTATTAACCCTCCTCTTAAATTTGGGCTAATATTAGTAACATTTAGATTTCTCCCTTGAGGTTCCAATGCCACAATTTCCAAGGTCTCATATTTTTCATTGAAAGTAGAATCTTGCAATGCTACCTTGACCTCTTCTTTAGAATCTTGCAAGGGATGCTTGGACTTTAGAATTGGATAGAACCAACTTAGCTAGCCTAGGAGGGGACGACATAACAATCTACATGTCCTGATCAGTGACAACAATTTCATCCACCAAATCCTCATGTGGTTGATCAGTCTTTTCCCTCTTAGGGTTTGGCTCAGATGGTGGTGGTGAGGGACTATCCTCAGGTGATGATTCCAAATCAATGATCTTAATTTATCTAGACATTTTGAATTTTGGACTTGGTTGTGTAGGAAATTTCATTATTTGTTTCCCTTTTATGTCCTCTTCTTTCTCATCACTGCTATAATCTCTTTTCCTCTTGTAAATAGGCCTCTTTCCTATAGGTTGGTATGTTGGCCTTGTTTCAATTGTCCTGGAACCTTGCTCCTATATACCCAAACTCAACTCCAAGTTTATCTTCTTAGTACTCAAAGTTCCCATGATTTTGTTGGAGTTCTCTATGAGAGTCAATTTTCTTATGGTATGGATTGAATTCCAACAATGGATCATACTTTGGATCCATTTTGTGCACAATATCCAATAGCTTATCATAAGCTATCCATTTCTCCTTGTTCAACTCTGGCTTGCTTAGGTCAAATTAATTTCTAATCAAGTCCTCAGGAAAATTGAACTCATGCAAAACTTACCACCTTTTATCCTTTGTTTGAAAAGGGAAAAGAAACCCCCAGGATCATGTTGCCGCTTAGAACCACACCTCAAATGATAGTCTTCAAAGAATTTCCCAAAGTGCACCCAGCCTCCTTTTGAAAAGACAAAATCTAACACCACTGTATAATATGGGAAAAATGTTCGTTCACCCTTCCCAACAAGGTTGTCATCATGGATACAACTAATTTTCCACATAACCTCTACAAATCCCACCCTTGGTGGCACATTGTATGGCAATATATGAGGGGTCCCTTGAAAACCGTACACCCTCAAGATTGTGCTGACTGGGTATGGAATAATGTCACCCTAGTTATGGAAAACCTTCAATTCTGGCCTCTTCCCTTTTGGTCTGAGGAGATTATGCAATCCCTTAGGAATCCTAGGTACATTTACCATCAACCTAGCTCTAAATCTAGAAGCAAAACAATTGTCAAAATGCACATAACTAGTGTTTTCCTTGTTACCTGATAAATTTGCAGTCCACATCTGTACTGGAAATCTTTCTCCATCAACCAATTGCCTTAATTCCATCTTCTTAGAGAATAAATCAACATTCTTGTACACGAACATATACATTAACATAGAATACTAGAATAATTGGGTGCCTATATCATTTTACAACTTTAACAACCCTTCATGTATCCTTTTAGCCAACAAAGGAGCAAAATCATAAGTTACAGAGAAGTTAGGGTGTTGTATTTGTACCCCCATGAAAATGTAAGCGATAGGCATCATTGTGTTAGGATTTGTAGAGCAATTCAATCTAAAATGCTCCTGGTCACTAGGGAAAATATAGAATCTCGAACCTCCTACCCTAGCCAAATGAGTTGGGAGCAACTTAGCTCTGAAGAGTGATTTCAACTTCCCATACTCTTGCTTCATTTCCTCAAGATTTATAGGAACCAAGTACATACTAGGCCCACTCAAATCAAAACCCTATTAGAATTCTTCTCTGTCAATGCTTAACAAAACCCTTCAATCATTATCTCTGATTACCCATGTGACAGGATCATATCATGCAGCCACTACCCTAAGCAAGTCTACATTAGGGAACACATTTGGTACCACCATATTCCTAATATCATACATCCAACCATTAGAAAAGGGGTGGGAAAAATTTCTCTATCCAAACCACAATCTGAACATCTCTAGACCAGTAGGAGGAAAGTCAAGAAATTGACTTTGGAGCTTTTGTGGAAAAAATTGATGGTAAAGATACTATGTTTAGAAATGAGGTCATTTAGTTAAAGACAAATACAATTCCTAAGGGTTTAGTTGTATTAAAAAGAGTGTTTGATAATCAAGACAGGACAAAGGCTAATCATATCGCTTCCCATCCTGATGACTTGGAAGAGATAAATCTTGGAATAAAGGCATCACCAAAAAAGGTGTATATTGGAAAGAAAATGTCACCAAAAGTGAGAAGGATGCTAATTGACTTATTAAGGAAGTTTAGGCATGTGTTTGCATGGTCCTACGATGACTTTAAAGCATACAAAAAGGATCTTTTCCAACATGAGATTCCTTTGAGAGAGGGAGCCAAGCCATTTAGGAAAAAACAAAGGCCTATTAATCCCACTCTAGCCCCCAAGATGCAGGAAGAATTAATGAAACTAAGGGATGCAAGGATCATCGAGCCAATCAGACATTCATCCTAGGTGTTAAGAACCCCTGATTTTTCTAAACCCTTACATATTTTTTCATTTGCTTCTTTCCACACAATTGTTGTGTTGTTGCAAAAGAATTCTGAGGATTTTGAATAGCCTATAGCCTTTTTTTGTAAATCTTTACAAGCTGTAGAACTTAAGTATGATATAAGTGAGAAAAAGGTCTATGCATTAGTGAAATAAGTAAAGGCCTTTGGGCCTTATTTGATGGGAGCTACTATAGTTGCATATGTACCTAATGCTAGTGTCAAGGATATTTACATAAGAGGAAGTGTCAGGAAGAAGGTGAAGATGGATCAAAAGGATCCAGGAGTTCAACATTGAGATCCAGATTACTAAGCTGGTGAGAGGACAAAGATTGGCCAAGCTTATGGCCCAAAGTAATCTGGAAGCAAATTAAATAAATTTTCTAGAAGAGGAAAATAGATCACACATATGTGATATGGAGCATTCTAAGAGGTATAAAGGTGTGATATATTATTATAAAAAGATGAAATGTCCTGATAACTTGAGTGAAAATGAGAAAAGGACATTGATATTATATGTTATTAAATATGTTATCATAGCTGGAAAGCTCTGGTGAAGAAGTGGAGAAGGTGTCATGCTAAAGTGTGTTGACCAAAATCAAGCACAAGAACTTCTGAGTGAGATGCATGGTGGAGTTTGTGGAGGGAATTATATGGCCAAAACAACTGCACATAAGATAATGAGGGATAGATTTTGGTGGCCTACTATTTTTAAGGATGCACACCAATTAGTGAAGACATGTGATTCTTGTCAGCATTTCTCTGGTAAGTTAAAATTTTCTGGCAACTTGACTCTAAAACTAGTTGTAGTGCAATCTCCATTCGAGCAATGGGGTGTTGATTTTACAAGAGAGATAGCATGTAAATCTAGTGGAGGCCACTCATGGATATTGGTGGCCATTGATTATTTTACCAAGTGGGTGGAAGCGATTCTAACAAAGAAAGCAACTAGTAAAGTGGTAATTGACTTCCTAATGAGCAACATTTTGACTAGGTCTGGATGTCTAGAAATGATTGTGTCAGACAATGCAAAGTGTTTCAGATATGAGGAATACACAAAATTTTGTGAAAAAAATGGCATCCAAATTTCTTACTCATCACCATATCACCCACAGGGAAATAGACAAGCAGAGTCAAGCAATAAAAGCTTGATGAAGATCATTAAGAGAATCCTGGATCAGAATAAAAGGGCATGGGATTCTAAATTGAAATTAGCAGTCTGGGTGAATAGGGTAACTGTGAAGAAGGCAATAGGTTGTGCCCCATTTGACTTGGTTTATGGGATAAATGTAAGGTTTCCCCAAAATAATCTGATGGAAATATATAAGTTTTTCAATATGCACGACAATGAAATTGAGGATGAGATGCAATTGAGAGTGGGAGCTCTCATAGAATTAGATGAAACCAGGAGGGAAGCTCAAATGAAAACTGCAAAATTGCAGTTGCAAGTAAAGCATTTGTATGACAGAAGGGAAACTACAAGGAGTTTCCAAAATGGAGATTTGGTTTTAATGTGGAATGCCATATTAGAAGATAAAGGGAAGCATGGAAAATTTGATGCAATCTAGTTGGGACCATTTTTGATAAATGGTAAGTGGGGTGAAGATTCATACTTCCTCCAAGATATGACAAGGGATATTCTTGAACTACTAGTTCATGGACAATTCTTGAAGTTGTACTTCACTTGAAGTATGTTTTTTCATGAACAATAGTTTAGGTTTGTATATATGTTAGTATAGGTTTCTTTCTTGTTGGGTTGTTTTGTTTAGACAATCCTTTTTGGTCATCTCTGCAATTGGTCTACTCAACCTGAGATTATGAAATCTCACTTCATTCCAGTCGAATAAACATCCCCAACTAGAGCCATTGATGGAAATTCAAAATTCTGATCCTTGTGTTCCATTTCTTTGTATCCTACCTACTGTTTCTAGTCATTTATGGTTTTTGGGAAAAGCCTAGGGTTGGAGTTTTACCTTTGTCTTCATGTAAAACCCTAGTATTATCTTATGCCTTACGAAGGATGTATTCAACCATTACTTTTTGGGAGGGCTTTAAAACAACTTAAGCCCCATTGCTTCGTCTAGGTCTGGCCCCCTTTTGTTTTATCAATTTATTTCTTTTGCTTGACTTTATTTCTCCTAATTCTTGGATGGTCTCATGCTCCCTCGTTTAAGTGACAACTTATGTCATTTTTTTTCGTCAGCCTAGTGATGTCCCCTTATTCCTTTAATAAATGTTTTTATTTTGCAGAGGGACGAGTTTGCATGACCGTAGATCAATCATCATTTGATCTCAGCCATTCCCCACCATCCCACAATGACCCCACCACACTGTCTTGGTTCATGGTGATATCACAGGTGGATGCCACATGTCTCATCTAGTGAAGCTAAAGGAATGATGGAAATACTTTGGTAAATTAATATGGCTTTAATACATTATGTAGTAGGTTACTAAAGCGTTTGTGAGATGCACATGTTTTAAATCATCCGAGGTGTTATGATCTCAGTGGGGAAGATGCTCGATGGTTAATGATAAAGCTAGCAACCATGTTGGATGATATGGATTTTCAGTGGTTGAAGATCTATGGTTTCCTACCATCACATGATCAGAAGTTGTAAGGTCTTTATTGATTGCGATATCACGAGCGGGTACCATGTGGATTTCCTTGGCAATGTGTAGTATGGTGGGCCCCTTGTTGCCACAATGGAGACTGTGTCAATATGATTTGAAGGTAGTCATTTGATGATCTGACCAAGGTGAAGGATCGACTGCTAATATTTGAACCTGCATCAAATATGAATGGAGTCATTCGTGTAGCGCACGATTGAGCTTTAATGGTGGACATGACATCTATTGCTCTGGTTTGATCGAAATAAAGAAACTATTATTCTACTTTTGGTATCACAAATCATTCAAAACATCTTTGTGGAGCAGTCGCGGAGCTGAGGACGAAGTGACAAATTGTTACAACAAAGATTTGGATTTCTGCAAGCGCAAAGCTGTGAGTTGATTTCTGTATCTCTTGGTTATTCTAAATTTGAATTTGGGGGAAAATTGTTATGTGGTTGTTGTAGGGCTTGTTGATAATTGTTTTAGGGCTATAAGTTAATTGAATTGTGGGAAATTGTGAGGTTTTGTTCTGTAATTTTATATTTTGTTTAGCCCTAGTTTGTTTAAGGTTTGAGATAGTAAGGAATCCCTAGTTTACTCAAGATGGCATCGACAAAGCAACACTTTAGCGAGATTGATTACCTAAGTAGAAACCTATATAATGATTTCTTGCATCAATTACCATTGTCAATGAATGATAGGAAGAAGGGGTTGGTTTTGATGCGAGGAAAAACCCTAGGGGAGGGATTAGTGTATAATTGATCCAACATAGTCAGTGCTAGGGTTCCTCTTACTGGTCTAGAGATGTTTAGATTGTGGTTTGGATAGAGAAATTTTCCCCACCCCTTTTCTAATGGTTGGATGTATGATATGGGGAAGTTGGTGGTACCAGATGTGTTCCCTGATGTAGACTTGCTTAGGGCAGTGGCTGCATGATAGGACCTTGTCACATGGGTAATCAAAGATAATGATGAAAGGGTTCTGTTAAGCATTAACAGAAAAATTTTTGATAGGTTTTTATTTGAGTGAGCCTAGTATGTACTTGGTTCCTATCAATCTTGGGGAAATGAAGTAGGAGTATGGGAAGTTGAAATCACTCTTCAGAGCTAAGTTTCTCCGACCTCATTTGGCTAGGGCAGGAGGTTTGAGATTCTATATTAGCCCTAGTGAATAGGTGCCTTTCAGATTGAATTTCTTTGCAAATCATTTCTTTTCAATCCTAACACAGTGATGCCTATCGCTTACATGTTCATGGGGGTGCAAATATAACACCCTAACTTCTCTGTGACTTATGATTTTTCTCCTTTGTTGGCTGAAAGGATACATGAAGGGATGTTAAATTTGTAGCAAAATGATACAGGCACCCAATTCTTCTAGTATTCTATGTTAATGTATATGGTCTTGTACAAGAATGCTGATTTCTTCTCTGAGAAGATGGAATTAAGGCATTTGGTTGATGGAGAAAGATTGCTAGTACAAATGTGGACTGCAAATTTATCATGTAATAAGGAAAACACTAGTTATGTACATTTTGAAAATTGTTTTGCTTCTAGATTGAGAGCTAGGCTGATGGTAAATGTACCCAGGATTCCTAAGGGACTGCATGATTTCCTCAGACCAAAAGGGAGGAGGCTAGAACTGAAGGTTTTCCATAGTTGGGGTGACATTATTCTATACCCAGTCAACACTATCTTGAGGGTGTATGGTTTTCAAGGGAGCCCTCATATATTGCCATACAATGTGCACCCAAGGGTGGGATTTGTGGAGGTTATGTGGCAAATTGGTTGTATCCATGAGGACAACCTTACTGGGAAGGGTAAAGGAATGTTTTTCCTAGATTATATAGTGGTGTCAAATTTTGTCTTTTCGAAAGGAGGCTGGGTGCACTTTGGGAAATTCTTTGAATACTATCATTTGAGGTGTGGTCCTAAGTGGAAACATGATCTTAAGGTTTTCTTTTCCTTTTTTCGACAAATGATAAAAGGTTGTAATTTTGTGCATGTGTTCAATTTTCCTAAGGACTTGATTAGAAATGAATTTGACCTAAGCAAGCAAGAGTTGAACAAGAAGAAATGGATAGCTTATGATAAGCTATTGGCTATTATGCACAAAATGGATCCAAAGTATGATCCATTTTTGGAATTCAATCCATATCATAAGAAAATAGACTTTTCGATGGAGAACTTCAAAGAAATCATGGGCACTTTGAGGACTAAGAAGATAAACTTGGAGTTGAGTCTAGGTATACAGGATCAAGGTGCTAGGACAATTGAAATGAGGCCAACATACCAACCTACAGGAAAGAGGCCTATTTATAGGAGGAAAAGAGATGATAGCAGTGATGAGGAAGAAGAGGACAAAAAAGGGAAACAAATAATGAAATTGCCTACACAACCAGGTCCAAAATTCAAAACACTTGGGGAAATTGAGATCATTGATTTGGAATCATCACCTGAGGATAGTCCCTCACCACCACCATCCAAGCCAAGCCCTAAGAGGAAAAATACTAATCAACCACATGAGGATTTGGTGGATGAAATTGTTGTCACTAATCAGGACATGTAGATTGGAATGCCTTCCCCTCCTAGGTCAACTGATTTGGTTCTATCTGATTTGGATATGAAAGGTAAATGTGTGCAAGATGCAAGAATGGAGGCATGTAAGGAGTTTCTAGATGATAATGCATTTTTAAAAACTCATGTCTTCTTGCAATTGGTATGGAGGATGAAATTGGAAGAATACAAGGATAAGTGTAAGAAGAGAAGAGAATTGTGACCTGACAGGTCAGACCAGGAGAATGATGATGAAGTGAAAGTTGAATTAATGGATGAATTCAAGAAAATCACTCTTGAGGAAGGGAGAAAGCTGGTAAGTTAGGATGGTGTTTTGATTTTTCCTGAATGGGACATTGCAAATGTCGTAGCTTTTAATGCTATTCTAAATTCCAAGCATCCCTTGCAAGATTCTGAAGAAGAGATCAAGGCAACATTGCAAGATTCTGCTTTCAGTGAAGAATATGAGACCTTAGCAATTTGGGCATTGGCCCCTCAAGGGAGAAATCCAAATGTTACTGATATTAGCCCAAATTTAAGAGGAGGGTTAATAATAAAGAGGGCTTCAGAGACCTCAACCATTGAGGCCACTAATTTTACTGTAAATTTGGCCAAATTGGCCCAAAATATTGCTAAAAGAGAGGAGGCTAAAAAGAAAAGCCTAATGGAGAAATATAATCTCTTGATTGAGGAATATAGCAAGATGCAGTAAAGGAATGTTAATCTGTAGACTGAGGTGGATAGGTTAAGGTACAAACAGATTGGGGATACATCAAGTGCTCCAGGGATCAGTACATTGCATTCCACATCAGGGTTAGTGCCTCATGCTTCTCCTATTATTTCCACCCTAGGGGACCTCCCAATCAAAATCCTTCCCTCAACCCTTCTTTAGAACAGATTGATGAATAAATAAAATGCTTTGTTGATCCTACAAGGAAGTAGTTAATGCACAAAATTGAAGAATTACAGGCATCCTTGAAGGTAAGTGAGGAAGGAGCCCTTCTAAAACAAGGGGAGGTTGTTACTATTGTATTAAGGCATCTAAATGAGAAGGTTGATAATAGATTGTCATCTATATATTCTTTATATTCTTTATTATTAGATGCAATAAAGAATATTGATAGGGATCAGGAAATAGTGATACCATTAATTGAAAATTGGATCCTTAGAGCCAATGAGTTAGACATAATGTATAAGGCCTCAAGATTTGATATAAATAATAGGACCCAATCATTAAGGCTTACTTAGGTGTTAGTTAAATCATTGCAAGGTTTCCAGACCTTACCAGATGACTTGAGTAGGAAGATCAAGGAGTTGGTGAAGAATTTTGATGATTGGGGCAACACATTGTTGCCTAACATAATTGATGAGCAAGTGAATATTAGGTCACTCCAACAGTGGCAGGATTAGGCAAATGAGGTCATCAATGATCAAATTAAATTAATTTGTGATGACTCAGATTATGATTTATTGGTGAGCTATATGGACAAAATCATTAGCACCATCTCATTCTTAAAATCTTTTGAAAGAGAAGAAAATTAGGTAGAAATTAAATACACACCTTATAATGTCAAAGTGAATGAGGTAATTAATTTTGATTGGCCAACTAATGAAGAATACCAGAAATGGGTAAATAAATATTTAACTAAGCAAGAGTAAAAGGAGTGGGTTGCTAATGGTTGGAAAATTAGCTGTTGCAGTTACAACGAATTCCATTTTTGTTTTTAGTGGCAGTCTAGGCACATGATTCTTGAGGTTTTTTGTGGCTGCATCAACCATTCTCAGCGGGCACTATGAACAAGAAGTTTCTCCAGGGTGATTGTTGTTGTAACAATTTTTGGAATATCGCCAAGTGTTTTAATTGGCTGGTGAGACGAGTACTTTCTGGCCCAATGCTTGTTTTCTCTTTGATTTTCTATAAGAAGGATTTCAAGGCTAGAAGTACGGGTTAGCAAGTGAGATATTTTTTGGTCGAGTCTAGGTAGAGTTACAAAGAATTTTTTCAAAGTTCGATGGTTTTAAGAGAAAATGCAATTTAGGTTTTGAGTCATTCTATAGCAGGTTTTGAATTCATGAGGATTTGATGTTGTATGACCATACTGGCATTTGAATTAAAATGATTAATTCAAACTCATGTCTCTACATTGTACATGCATATCTGAATTTTGAATAAGATGATCAAGGGTTATCTCATTCTTCTCACTATTGTGGTGTGTATGATTCTTGTTTTAGCTTTAATTCAAGGAATTAATTAAAATTCTTGAATGAGGATTGTAGGTTGATATGTTCTATATGAGGATTTGATAAGTAGTATTGGGTTAGAATACATGTTGATGAGATTGTAAAGCAATGTTATCAAGGATCTTAAATTTTATGTGTTAAATCTGTCATAAACCCTTAGATGTTTATGAATTTGACTCCCCCAATGGATATATGGCACTGATCTAAGTTGTAATAATTTGTATGGTTCAATATTTTTTTGTCTTTACCTAGAGATTTCTACAAATTGCAAATCAATGACTATTTTATATTGAGAAATGTGGTGTAGTTATCTCAACCTCCAAATAGTTGATATTACTAATGAACAACCAATTCTATTTAGTAGTATCCTATTATGTTGAGATATTAAATTAGATTATCTATTGTTGTTAATGTTTATGACAATGGTGCAAAGGTTGCAAATGCATTAAAGGATCACCCTCCCAGGTCTTGTAGAGCCCAAAGTGTAGGAGGTCTTTAAAATCCTCATTAGTTGGTCCAAGTCCTTCAAGCTGCCCTTGATTGGAATTGGCAATTCCATAAGTAGATTAGAAGACCAACCTGGTTACATTAAAAAAAACCAACAAGATATAATTGCATCTTATCTACCATAATAGATTTTCTTGATCATCTTACCTTTGTTTTCCTTATTCTTATTGTTCACAACTCTATTTAGACATCCTGAAGCATAGTAACCTACTTGTCTACAATTAAAACATTTGAAAGGCAATTTACCTTTGTACTTACTGGTGCCCTTTTTCATTCTCCTTACAAAGTTAGCTTCTGCATCATCAATAATATCTTCATCTCAATATTTAACCTTTTCTTATTTTTTAGCCTTGAAAGCAATTTCAACTTTTGTACCATGGCTTGGACCAAAGTCTCTCATTTGAAATGCAGTTAGATAACTAATCTCTAGTGTAAATATTAAGATCTGCAATTTCCTCAATAGAAAAAACTTTTTGACCATAAGATTTAGGAAGAGTTATGAGAATTTTCTTTACCACTTTAGGTTCTTTGACTTTTCCTCCAAGGCCTCTCATTGCACTGACAAGTTCATCAACCCTCTGCATGCAACTTGTAAAAATTTCATCTTCATACATTCACAAGTTCTCAAATTGTTTCTTCAAATTATACATCTTAGCTTGTTTAACCTTATCATCTCCTTCATAAATGGTTTCTAACTTATCCCATATTTCTTTAGCAGTTTGCAAATCCATAACTTTCACCAATTTAGAATTTACAAGACCACTCAAAAGAACAAACCTTGTTTTACCATTTGTTTCATAGGCCTTCATATCATCACTTGTGCTAGGTCAATTTGTAGGTATGATGTGTTAATTATTCACTACCTATCAGACATTATATGCAAGGTACACCATATACCCTTCCATCTTCACCTTTGAGAATGCATAGTCTGTGCCATCAAATATAGGCATCTCCTTCTTGTTCTCCATCCCAGATATACCTCAAGTGGCAAGGCTTTTCTCCAAGGAACCTTTCTCTGACACCAAATGTTGAAATAACAAGATAACTAAGATGGGGGGGTTGAATTAGTTGTATCTAAATGAAACATAAAAACCCTCAACAGTATTTAGGCCCACATGCATTCATTAAACCCTTAATCTATTATAATGCTTAAAAATGAAATGAAAATAACTAAAAATGAAGAAAAAACCATACACAAGAGAACACTAGACTTACCCGGGAAACCCAAGAGGAAACAACCACAGTGAGGATTAGATCACAATATAAGTAATTACAAAACTAGTACAAGGGATCAATCCCAGAATAGGATACACTATCTATAAAAGGATCACAACCAAGGCTCACTACCAAAATAGAAATAAGATAGAAGAAAGAATGTTACATAGAGAACAACATCTCAATGCAACAAAGAATGAACCACAACAAATCCAACTCCTTTGTAGCCTTGTTTGAATGATTGTAAACACCTTCTACTCACTACATCCTGTAATCCAACACCTTGAATTTCACACTACTTTACATAATTTTTCACTTTACAAATTTGTTATTTTCTTTATACACATCACACACATCAATCGTGTCAACCGTTAACATCTCAAATCATACTTATACCATCCTCAACCTTGAAACCTTTCTCCAAGGTTGGCTATGCACCTCAAACATGCAAATTCAAATTAGGTTGGAACCTAAACATTCCCATAGTGGATAGGAATGAAGGTGGACCACAAAAATACTTAATTGGGATAAAAATAAATAACACCACTCAACCACACACTTTCTTAAACACTTTTTATCCTTTGATTGTAGTGTAAACACTAGGTCAAATGATACTCATGCAAACACCATTAAAATTTGAAGTACACGCTTCCATAAACTCAAGGATGACTTGAAAACCACATAACATGCTTGAACATGATCTAGAACACTCCAAAAAAATCTCCAAATCTATTAAACTCCTTCACAACAACTTTCACCTGAAGAATGTAAACATATATACATTTAGACAACACTTGCACACATTGTAACTCTAAAAACCATCTTCTAAAGCACCAAACCTGAAATCCTCTTGACTAATGAAAAATACCAACACTACCAACTATTAGAGTAATTAAATTAATTATTACACTAGCATAAGTTAACTTAGGTCATATATCATTTAGTCCTAGGTTGCATTTTTAATAGATCATTTAATAATGGGGTAATGTCCCCTTCCATGTTTGTAGGAGATAAGATTCCTTCTAGAAGATGAGTTATCCTTTTATAACTTATCTCAACATTTAGTAATTTCTAGATAGGGTTCACATGTTGTCACATGTTGTTAGATCATGACACATGGAAGCATCTCATGCATCTTAGGTTTTCATTCATGCCTATATATTCAAGGCATTTTGTACATTTGTAATCATCCAATATCATATCAATATAGAATCTTCATCGTGCATGCCTAAGTTCAAACACTTTCTGTGTGGTTGATTATCTTTCCTAGCTCAAAGGTCCTCCATTGAAGACTACACCTTCAAGGACCATGTGCAACCATAATCTCAACATGGTATTAGAGCTTTTCTAGTGAAACGTAAACCCTCGATCAAGAAAGTTGGTGTGCAAGATTCTTTGCAGGCTGAAGGTTTCCATTGAAGGCTACTTGTTTCTAGCTGGGGACCAAGCTGATTTCTAAAGAAGATAGAGTCAAATCTAAGCTCACCATTGTCTTCAGAAGGCCTTGAAACCCTAGGATCGCTTGTTCATTCATCAAAATTAGATTCATCAACCTAGGAGCCATCAAAGGTATTTGGGTTTGCAAAATCAACAGTACTATCCATACAATTTGTAGCAAAAAATCATCCTGGTAAGCTGTCCTCTGAGGCAAAAGTTTTTTGGTCGCAGGCACTTTTTTTTTCAAAAAAAATTCAGGCTTATATCTCTTTTGTTTGGAAAATAAAATATTTGGGCATTTTTCTATAGTTTGCTGAAAAATATTTTCAGAGTGACCTGCATTTTAATCTCTAGTCGACATTCAGGATTTATTCTGCAAAGTATTATTTTCATTGGCATTTGATTTGATTTTATAAATCATCATCAGCTAAACATTTTATTAGTTGACATTTGGTGGAAAATATTCTTGTTTCTACAGACTATATTATAATTTCAAGTGACATCAATACTTTTTTTATTGGCTTTGACCGATGGCATCCATTTTATAGTCGGCATTTCAAAAAATTTGAATTTCCCTTTCGGGCATCATTTAAAATTTTATTAGTTGGTCAGCTACATTCATCATTTTGTAGGGGATGGTACTTTGGCAGGACCCGTACAAGTTAGACGGCCCCACTATCGGCTTGTTTTGTGGGCTGTGACCATCACATATCCACCACCAATCCTGGCCGGTCTCCGTCTAGCATCCTGACCGGTGATCCCTCCCAGGAATATTCCTTTTGGCCTATGCTCTTTCTTGTCGATAGTTGGAGTAATCATTGTCCTTTCACTCATCAGTCATCCTTCCACTTGTGCTGACCATTGGTCATGACAGTAGTGTTTAGATCTCACCAAGCTTAAAGGACATGGTCATATATATGACCAAGGGCTCTATTCATATCTGAGCAGTGCCACCAATCTTTAACAACCGCCTCACCTAGCTCTGCCGCCACCCTATCTGGGGGTGCCTTTTTTCCTTAGCCCAAGCCTTGGTCATATCAATGACCAAGAGCTAGCCTAATGGGGGCTTATGTTTTGCACCTCGTTAGCCTACATATTGCCTCATCTAGGCATTTTTTTCATTTTATCATAACTTTTCACTAGGGTATCAAAAATTGGCAAACGAGATACTGTTGGAAAGGTAATTCTGAGCAATTTCCAGTGGTGACATCCATTCTAAAAAAATTTTCTTGTAGAAAATATTACATCCAACTGAATTCAAAACCCTAATTTGGACTCAAAGGCTCATAACTTCGCAACCGTTCATCGGATTTCGGTTATTCTAGCGGCATTAGGAAGATTTTTCAGAGCTTTTTTCATCAGTCTATACCCCTTGATCCGTTTTAGTACCAAGTACTCTTGCATGATATTTTTTCAATTTGGCACATTTGATCAATAACCTAGTTATTTTGAAGCTTGGAAATAGATTTTTTTGATCTGGGTAGCATCACTTCAATTGCACATCATATTTGGAAGCTTTTATTTTTTGTTGAAGGTCAGTGTGTTTGTATTATTTTTTGGAGAAATTTCATTATGGGACTTGCATATACTCCTTCTTTGGTTATGTTGCACAAGGGTAACTATCAACAATGGTGAGATGGGATCAACCACCATCTCCAATCACTTGATTTGTTGCCACATCTATATGGTATAGTTCCCCATCCGAGTGAAGATATTCATGAGTTTTCTTGGATTTGCAGTAGATACACTGTCTTGGAGATCATTTTTATGCAAGTTGATTGTAATGTTTTGAGTTCTATTGATCATTGTTATTGTCCTCATATCCTTTGGAATAATATTTGGGAGATATATGAAGGATTAGACACTCCACCATTCCCCGATGATTATGATTGAGAATGTCATTCTTCAGATCAAGTACCCCATGATGATATTGTTGTGTAGGAGGTTTATTACCTTGAATCTTCCGAAGAGGTTGACAAGGTTTCTTCTGGCGCTTCTTCTCCATCAAAGACTATTGGTATCCCTTCACATTCCATGATTCCTTGTCTATAATCATTTATTAAGGCTTCCACCATCATCATTCATCAAGACACATTCAGTTTTCTAGACTTGACATCACAGGATGGCTTTGTTTCAGGTATCACTGATTTGGCTACTTCTACAGGTTTGGAGGACATTCTTGATGGGATATCACTCCTCTATTTAGATCCTACTTTGGAGATTTTTCTTGAGTCTCCACATTCCTTTGTCTCAACCTTGATTTGGGATCTAGAGACTATCTTGGAGGCACTTGGTTTCTCTTCAGAGATTTCATATCTGAGACTTCTTCCCTGTCATTTCATTCTAGATTTGATGTTTCTTCAACATCTACCATTAGATTGGATTCAAAAAAAAATAGTGGTTTTGAGGACACTTCATTCAAGGAAGGCTATCAAGTCTCCATCATATTAATCACATCTCTATCTTTGGATATTGTTTAGCATCAGTTTCCACATCGTCCTCGTTTGTCACCCTCTTCATTGGTTGTGGCATCTTCATCTTCAGGCAAGGAGACATTTGAGTAGAGTTTAGAGACATCATCATCAACATACATCCTTCCTTCCCTCAATTCCTATCTAAAATGGGAAGCATCTCTGCACTTACATTTGGTTTTGTTTCTTTCGAAAGGGAGACAAGTTGTTTGTTGACATTGGATCATGTTTTGTCTTTAGACACTTACCATTTTTGTAGGTGATCACATCTTTTAGGGGGGCTATATAGTCTATCTCTTTCCCTCCGATGGGGGGCTATTGTATTATATCCATGTGATGGATGGTGTTCTTGGGGGGTATTTGGGAGTCCTCCATCCTTCCCATCCTATCTCACATTTTTGCATTTTTCATCTTCTTTTTGGAGAGGGGTTTTGTTCCCACTGGGTTTTCCCCTTTTCGCTAGTTGTGGGAGATTTTTCTACATCATCTTCATGTACATGGGTACCTAACATGACCTCATAGCCGAGACCCATCATCGATCATCTCTGCATAATCATTGCATTTTCCTCCCCAAATTGAACTTATGGGGGGGTGTTAGTGAAATTAAATTAATTATTACACTAGCATAAGTTACCTTAGGTCATCTATCATTTAGTCCTAAGCTGTATTTTTAATAAATCATTTAATAATGGGGTAATTTCCCCTTCCATGTTTGTAGGAGATAAGAGTCCTTCTAGAAGACGAGTTGTCCTTCTAGAACTTATCTCAAAATTTAATAATTTTCTAGATAGGGTTCACATATTGTCACATGTTAAATCATGACACATGGCAACATCTCACGCATCATAGGTTTTAATTCATGCCTATATATTCAAGGCATTTTGTAGATTTGTAATCATCCAATATCATATCAATATAGAATATTCATTGTGCATGCCTAAGTCCGAACACTTTCTGTGTGGTTGATTATCTTTCCTAGCTCAAAGGTCCTCCATTGAAGACTACAACTTCAAGGACCCTACGTATCCATAATCTAAACACTAACACACCTTTAGAATCACAAGTCCTAATGTATAGATATGGAGAAACATGGAGAAAAAAAATTTCAGCCAAACACCTCTGAACAACACTACAAAACCTAGTTCACACACTGGTGAACACAACTCCTACTATATGATGATCTAGCACCAAAAATTATAAATATAGCACTTTTGAATAACTTTTATGAAAATATCCATACCACACAAGTAGATCTTCAATGTAGAATAAATTTGGATCAAAACTAAAAATCCTCTCTGCAATAATGAACACCACTACAACACTCTATTTATTAATTTTTTCAATAACCTCGACAAAAACCATAACCTAAAGCTTATCAAAGAAACACTAGAGGTTAACACCAACAACTTAACCAATGACAACATAATGCAGCTAATCAAAGCAAAAATATCTCTTAGCACATACTATAGTCACTAATGACAACACAAACTTTTTGATATCAATGACAACACCAATCTGCTCATACTTGCAATACTAACCTCTCTTTTTGGGTTCTACATTGAGTAAACTCAATTGGAGGTATGTTTTTGGTAGCCAACTTGTTGAACTCATTATTTACCTCTTCTTGGTCAACCTAATTAAATTCTTTATGTTTTGTAGTGGATATATATGCAAGATCATTTTTTCAGATGTAAATGAATGGTGAGGTGTACAAGTACAAATTAGTGTGTGTTTTGAATGTATTGAATATCCAATAGAGTTAGTTCTACACTGTGAAGAGGAAAAAATAGATGTGTATTAATGACTCAGTCAACCAAGTGAATTTTTGACAAATATTGTAATCTCTTATAAAAAAAATGTATCCTACTTTGAGATAGTGAATCTCATCAAGTCCTTGTATGTTTCCATTGAATTTGTGTCATCTTTTGTTCTACAATTTCTTTTTATCTTTCTCTAAGGTAGTGTTCCTTAGTTTTCAAGTCCTTTTTGGCAATGAGCCTTTATATAGTGAGTTAACTCTCATTATGGTTTTTTTCCATCATTGGGTTTTCCATGTAAATCCAGTGTTCTCATGTGCATGTGTGTTCCTTCTTTCATCTGTCTATTTTTTTGGTCTGGTTAGAAGTAGAATTGTTATATCTTTTATTATTAAGGATTACTGAAGTTGCTGAAGATTAAAAATGCTATATCCTTCTTTGTTACTATTTTGTTAAAATATTTTGATTTGAAAAAGTATTGTGATGAAATATTTAAGTTCTAAATGGGTTTATGTTTTTGTAGATACTAATTCAATCCCCTCTTAGTATTTGATGTGTTCAAAAATTGGTATCAGAGACAAGTTCCTCTAAAGAAGTTCAACAACTTAAGTAAAAAATCTAGGATGCCACATGATGGTGCATACAAGGGTCCTAGGTTTGATGGGACTAACTATGCTTTCTGGAAATTAAGAATGGAGGGAAACCTAAAATATCTAGGGATTGGTGTATGGAAATCAATCAAGGATGGTTATGTTGCTTCTGCTAATCCTCCAAAAGATTTTGCTAAAATTAGACTATATGAATGCAATACTAAGGCTAAGAATGCTCTCTTTTGGATTGGTTAATTCTAAGATTTTGAAGCTGATGAACTATAGTTCTGCTAAGAATGTCTATGGAAATGTTAGAAGGACTATGAAGGAGATACAAAAGTGAAGGAAGCTAAGATGCATATCTTTAAAAGAAGATTTGAGACTCTAAGGATGAAAAAGGATGAAGATATAACAAGTTATATGCTTAGGGTGAATGAAGTTGTTTCTCACATAATTGGTCTTGGTGGAGAAGTAATTGAATATCAAATTGTGAAGAAAGTTATGAGATATCTCCCTAAAGCTTATATTCATAAGGTGTATGCTATTTAAGAATACAAAGACTTAGGCTCATATTTTGTAGATAAAATGTTTGGTTCTCTCACAAATTTTGAAATGAGAGAATTTGATAAAGATGTTCCAAAATGGAAAGTTTTGTTTAAAGACAATAAAAGGATTGAAGATGAATTTGTTGATCAAGATGATCAATTTGATGAGGTTTAAGAAAATTTTGTGAGAAGAATAAAGAAAGTCATTTTAAAATACAAAGGTAAGTTACCCTTCAAATGTTTCAATTATGGAGGGATTGGTCATTTTGTATCTAAATGTCCTTATAATGAATCAAATGATGGTAACAAAAGAGATAAGTTCAAAATAAGTTTCTATTCCAAGTCTAAAGAAGTTGTTCGTAAAAAGATGAGGATAATGATTCAAATGGTGAAATCCTATTTATGGCTCTAAAAGCAAGAAGCATGATATTAGAAAGAGGTATGATACCTTGTAGCCTAATAAAAAAAATGAAAGATCTATGTCAATGCGCACTACCTTTTAGTCAAAGGAAGAGAAAAATTATTGGGTGATTGATAGTGGTTGTTATCACTACTTGACTGGTGGAAAAGTAAATTTCATCAACCTCAAGAAGGTTAATGGTGGAATAGTTAAGTCTGGTGATGATAAGTCAACATAAATCTATGGAAAAGGTGGTATAACAATTGATGGAAAGAACATAACTGAATATGTCCTTTATGTTAAAGGTTTTATGTATAATATTCTCATTGTTAGTCACATGTACAGAAAAGGGTATAACCTTACCATTCATGCTAATGGTTGTAAGATAAAAAAAGAAGAGTCTGAAAGAATTATTGTTGAAGGAACAAGGAAATTTTGTAATGTATATGATCTAAAGGAGGAAAACGGAAGGATTTTCCTATTGGCTCAATTTGGAGAGTGTTGGTTATGGTACAAGTGAATGGGACATATCAATTTTGACAATATGTTGAAGATTAGCTCCTCTCATGCAGTGAGAGATATTCCTAAGATAACCAATATTGTAAATACATTATATAAAGAATGTCAAATGGGAAAGAAAATAAGGACACAATTCAAAATAAAGGAGTGTTCTGCTACAATTCCATTGGAGTTGATCCAAACCAACCTATGTGGACCTACAAGAACAAGGATCCAATAAGTTGAAAGGTGTTTTATGTTACTCATTGATGATTACACTATAATATATTGGGTTACCTTCTTAAGAGATAAATCAAAATCTTTTGATAAGTTTAAAATATTCAAAGAAAAATTTGAGAATGAAATGGATGTTAATATTAAATGCTTGAGATTAGTTAGAGGAGGTGAATTGATCTGAAATAGGATCTATGACAATTGCTATGAATGCTTAACTATTACAACAAATAATTAAGGCTTTAAAATTGAATTAACATAACTGAAAAATGCTTAAAATGATCAAAGCATAATAAAGGTGATGAACATAATGAAAGAGAGAAAACAGAAAGAAGACATAATGCTAGTTGATAATGGAGTTTGCCAAATCAGCTACATCTCTAGGACCCTCTCCAATAGAGTGATTGATCCTATTATGCTCCAAAATCAGGATTACAAGTCTACAACAACATTACAACTCCATTTCCTTCTAGCACAGTGACAACATTCTCTCATTGCACAAAAATGGACACAAAAGTCTTTTGATCATTCTCTCCCTACTCATCACCTAGATACCAAAACTCCTAACTCTCACCCCCTTTTGTACATAAAATTATCTCAATATGGTTAAAAACCATAAGATTTACAAATCATAACATATCCCCCTATTCAGGTAAAAATATTTCCCAATTTCCCTCTTTTACATAGTAAATTTTCAAATCTCCCCTTTTTCAATAATAAAAATCTCCATATCCTCTTAAAATAACATTTAAAATCTTTCTACTAGATGTTCATAATCCCAATCCCTTTAATTTAATGGCTCTTATGAGCCTTACAAGATAATCTTGACATATTTTCACATATCATTTTTAATATTATGAAGCCCTTATTTTTCATGTATCAGGCTTTTGGAAAATATTAAGGAATTAATTTAGGGGTGTATATTTAATTTTAAAAAGAGATCGATTTTTAGTTCTTCTTTAAAAGAAGTAATTCCTGAAAATATTTCACATGACAGGCTTGGCGCGGTGGTGAAGGGAATGTTTAGGGAGTGAGGGGTCAACGGTTCAAACCGCCGCCCCCTCAAAATACTCTTAATTCTTCATTAAAATGAATCGAGCCCCCTATATGATTTCTAATAGGTGCGTTGTGTTGGTGTAATTAATTATTTAATTACACTTTGCATCGGTTTACTTATGCAATATTTTAATTCCTAGGTTGCATTTAGTGATCCTTATCTAGTTGAGTTGTCTTTTTGCTCAAGATAAGATTAGGGTTGTACATGTCTTGCTTTTTTGTATGCATGCCTTTTTGAAGGATTTTGTATTATTTTGTAAATCAATTAGATTCAATAATCAATATTCTAGTTTAGCTTGCACATATTTTCTCTTAGGTTTACAAAACATCTTTTTTATTCTGATATCTATTGCACGCGATGGGTGATTTCATGTAGGTGATTCTTGGGGACTGTGAAGTTGGATTCCACAACTTCTACATGGTATCAGAGCTCTAGAATTATGGCTACCTATTCATAATTTGAAGATATTATCTCACAATGTCTTTTTTTGTGCAAGGGTTTCAAGCCAGGTTGATTTTTTGTGGATTTGGGGGTCACCTAATTTTTTGGGAATTTTTGGACAAAACAAACCATGCCATTGAGTCCGTAGCACCCAAAAACCCTTATTTTCATATAAAATTTGTCCATTTTGGACACAGTTGATCTTTGAGAAACTTTTTTTTCCACAAGGCCATACAGCCCTAGGGCATGAACTCCAAGGTGAATTTTTTTCAAAAATAAATAAAAATCAATGGTTTTGTGTTTTTTTTTTCTGCGCTACCAGTTTAAAATGCACGTGCCACTAGAACTCAGCCTGACAGTCATCGCTTCTGCCACCACCATTGGTGGTCACCACTGCACACCACCCAACCACTGCCACTACCCACCGCTGCCGCTCCGCAACACCACTCTGGCCAGCTAGCCCCCGCAGGCTTTGTAGTGCTTGCTAGGGTCCTTTGGAGGATCGAGAACCATTCCTAGCCCCCGTCAACCCTTCAGCCCCTGCGACAGTCCTATAAAGGACCAGGAGTTGTGCTTCCTAACCCACTGGAAGACCTTTTCCTGCAGCGGGTTGTCATATGCAGGAGGGTGATCCCATAATAGTGGTTTACAATTTTATGCCTAACTGGACATTGAAATTATTATTTTTAACTAAATCTTCACATTCGGGCACCTATAGCGGCTAAACCGTGAGGAATTTGAAGATGGTACAAACTAGAGTCTCATCAAATTTTGTCTGTAGATTATAAAAATATTTTTCTAAAAATTTTTGGAATCAAATTGCACTTCCTTTTCCATCTCCCATGAAAATTGATTTTTTTTAGGAAACAACATTTTTAAAAAGTGATGCACATCGTATAACGCATAACTTTTTTTCCATGAAGGATAAAATTCTAATTATTTCAAATTTAGATTTGTAACTCTGATATCTAGCACTTCCACTTGGTTAGACAGGTTTTATTGAATATTTTTTCCTTAATCAAGTTTCAAAGTCAAACAAATTATAATTCAGACACAACGCGACCGTATAACACGTAACTTTTTTTGTATATGTCAAAATTTTATTTTATTTTTTTTGTTGGATCAAGGACTTCAATATCTAGTGCACTCATATTTTTCAATTTTTTTTTGATAATCTTCTATTTTTCCACATGTGAAGAACAAAGAAATTCATTTTCGATGAAAAAACTATGTTTAATAAAACTTAAAAAACAAATACATAACAAAACCAAAACATATTAAAATTATATTGATTGGATAGCTTATTCTGAGGAATACCATAATCATTTGAAATAAATTTTAAATGAATTCATTTGATCCCCCAAAAGCTAAATCAAAAGTGATCTTTTATCAGCATTTTGATAAGTGTAAAGGAGACGCATTTATAGGTATGGTTTAAAACTAGTGAGGTTCTATCTAAGGGGGTTTGATCTAAGGCGATTTGATCAAACCCTCTTCAATTGGAATCCTTAAAATGGAACTTTTTAATGCTTAAATCATTATATTTTCTAAAAATATGTGATTTCAGCTAAAATTCGTTTCTCTCAGGAATTGTAAACCACTATTGTGACAACACCAAGGACCAAGGGCCAAAGCCAAGGGGTGACTATTTGCTCCTATGTAGCATTAAAAGTTCCTTTTACAGGCCTCTTTTTCATTTGCTCATAAATTTTGCAAACAAAGGTTTTTTTTTCAAAAATGAGATATCGTCGGAAAGCTAGTTCGATGCTCTTTCTAGTGGTGGAGGTTTTATTTTTTTATTTTGCAGTTTTGATGCCTTTTTCACCTGTTAAAGTCCGAAGTTGTTTTTTTTACTTTGGGAGGTGTAACTTTTGCGTCCTGACTCCATTTTGTGAAAACAAATAGGTGTTGGAAAGCTAGTTCAGTTCTCTACATAGATCTCAGACCTATTTTTTCTAAATTTTTTACTAGGTATCTGATATTCTTATTTGATCTCAGCCTTTACCTTTTCAATTATTTTCTTGGGAAGCGTGCAATCAGGCTATTTTTTTGAGATCAACGAGCATTGTTTTTTGGTTTGAGAGTTTATATTGCTATTTTATATCATGGATAGACATATTATTGCACCCCTTACTCCATTCAACTATTTTAGTGGGAAAAAAATGGAGATTCATTTGAAACACAAAGGGTTGTACAGGGTAACCATGGGTACAAAAAATGAACCTACAGGTGCTACTGAAAACAAAAAGTGGTTTAATAGATGTGATGAAGCTTATGGTACATTATGTCTATCTCTTTCATCTGACCTTATTTTTCATATTGATTCTTGCACTAGACCCCATGAGATTTGGACTACTTTGCAGTCTTTGTTTGGGAAGCAGGATACTATGAGAGGTTTTCAGTTAGAGAATGAGCTTATTGGCTTAAATCCTAGGGATTTTGACAACATCTAGGATTTTTTCACCAAACTCAATTCTCTTTGATTGCAGTTGTCATAGTGTGGTGTTTAGAAGGAGGACTCACAGTTGATATTGTCCATTCTTTCTAAGCTTGGACCAAATTATTCTATTTTTGTATCTACCTTTTATGCCACTAGGGATGCACTTGGTATGAGATTCACTATGCCATCTCTTGATGAATTTGCTTCATATATCATTCAAGAGCAAGCTAAGTTAGCTAGCATGGGCATGGTGACACCTTCTTCATCACAGGCACCTATTGCATCATAGGAGCCTAGAGATCCAAAGGCTTCTACAGGAAAAAGGCAAGAAACAAAAACAAAATGTTTCCAAATCTCATGAGCAGCAAAAGAATTCCTCATATTCATCCTCCTCTTCTAAGATGAAATCATCTAGGAAGGAGAAGGGTCCATGTGCATAGTGTAAGAGGGGAGAACATGCTGAACATAATTGTTAGAAGGACATTGATGAGCTGAAGCATCTTCTTCAGAAACATCAGATTGATTTTCCTTCTAGGATGTCTTCATCATCTCCTTCCCCTCATTCTTCTTCTTCTTTAGATTTGCATGACAAGGGCACAACCGGTTTACATACTTCATCAAATATGAAGGTACATGTTCTTTGTGTTCTTTCAGGTCTTGGATCAGGGAGATGGCTTCTAGATTCAGGAGCATCTCATCATATGGAATCTTCACAGTCTATGTTCACTTCCTTTGAACCTTGCACTATGTCTCCCATTTTAATGGGAAACAATACTTACATGAGTGTTACAGGGAAAGGGGTATATTAGTTTTTGGGACAACTCCTTTCAGGATGTCTTGTGCATCCCTCAATTGACAAACAACCTTCTTTCCATCTATCAGATCACACATGGAGGCACTAGGAGATCTATGGAGTTCACACCTGATTCGGTTATCATCAGAGACTTAGAGAGTAGAGTAGTTATTGCTACTAGGATAGTGGATCACTCATCTAGGTTGTATTCCTTTACAAATTTTTCTACTAATGGTGCTTCTATTCCTACAACTGTTCATCACACTTCTAGTGTGGATCATCATTCTGAGGAGACATTTGGTTTCTTGAACAATTTTTTCTTTCTTCTGATCCTATTCTTGAGCCTTCTATTCCATCTCCTCGGCCTCTTGTTGTTGTTGTTGCTGATACTTCTATGACTACAAATGTGGTTTCTTCCATTTTAGTGCAGTAGGACATAGTTGATCATTCATCTTTGGAGGTTTCTATTCAGTCTTCACCTACTTTGACTTCTTCATATGTTGAGGTTACACCTAATTCTGTGGAGACATCTTGGGCTACACCTACTTCACCTTCAGTTATTACATTCATTTGGCCTCTTCCCTCTCACTTCTTTCAGGAGATGTAGTTTCTTAAGTCTTATTGGAGCTACTTCATTCTAGGGGGGCTATGTGGCCTCTTTCTTCCTCTCTTTTGGGGGGGGTTCATTTATGTATCTTTGTGATGGATGGTGTCCTTGGGGGTTCTTATGGAGTCCTCCATCTTTCATCACTTAGTTTTTTGTATTCTATTTTGGGGAGGAGTTTTATTCCCATGTGGTTTTCTCCTTTACCCTATTTGATTTAGTTTGCATTACATTTGTAAATCGGTACCTAATCAGGCCTTGTTGTCATTACTCATCTTTGCATAATAATTTGCTTCTCCCTAAGTTGCACTTATGGGGGGATGTTGGTGTAATTAATTATTTAATTACACTTTGCATAAGTTTACTTAGGCAATATTTTAATTCCTAGGTTGTATTTAGTAATCCTTATCTAGTTGAGCTATCTTTTTGCTCAAGATAAGATTAGGGTTGTGCATGTCTTTCTTTTTTGTATGCATTCCTTTTTTAAGGCTTCTGTATTATTTTGTAAATCAATTAGATTCAAAAATCAATATTTTTGTTTTTAGCTTGCACATATTTTCTTTGAGATTTATAGAACATCTTCTTTTTTGTTCTGATATCTGTTGTACATGATAGGTGATTGCATACATGTGATTCTTGGGTACTGTGAAGTTGGATTCCTCAACTTCTACATGCTAGTGTAGTGGTGGGGTAGTGAGCTTGGAGATAGGAGGTTGGGGATTTGACCCCCACATCATTTTTGGTAAACTAAATAACAAACTCACTTAGCTACTTAGGGGTGTGACACGTAGGTGCCATGTGGCACCCATCCATTGGACCACATGGAACTTATTCATTCATTCATACCAAAAATGTGTCCTCATGTGATTGGACCACTTTTTCTAATTGATTTATTGCCATGCTACCATATGTCACTATATGATTGTTGATTGGGGTGCCACGTCAGCATCAATGCTGACTATACCTTTTTTGACGTCATCAAGTCAACCTATTTTCCTTGCAAACTTTTCCTAGCTGTATCTCACACATACAAAATATATTTGACATGAAATGAATGTCGTCAGAATCATGGCGATGAGCTCTTCATTTTGGCACCAATTTCATCAAATTTTGAGATGGTCAATTTTTTTTCCTTTCTGACTAGCCTTTGACCCTTGGTTTGACCTAACTTTTATTGGTCATAACTTGAGCATATAGACTCCTTTTAATCCCATTCAAGTTGCATTGGACTTATATTTTTGAGCTCCTCAAGATGAAACTAAATTCTAGAGCTATTGAGACACTTCAATTTTCACTAAAAAAGTATCCCCTTGGATCAATCGTCCCCACTGGACAGATTTTGGACCTCTAAAAGCTTGATTACTTGGAAAGAAAGTGAGGTTAGAGTTCCCTCACTTTACCAATCTCCATCAATTTTTTCTTGCTTAGATTCATCCCATTTAGTACCACTCTGAGGTACTCAACTGTGCCTCTTCATGAAGTCCTGATTTTCCTAAGATGACATCCTCTGGTAGCTCTAACATGTACTCTAGTGAAATATGATCAATCGATGGAGCCTGAATGCCTATGTCTTCATCTAGTATCATTGGAGGTGTGTACAAATTCATATTCTCAACATTGACAATTGAAAAGATGTGCATGTATGGAGGAAGATTAAGACAGAAGGCATTGGTTCCAATATTTTCTAAGATTTCAAAGGGACCATACCAAATTGGCTTGACCTTCCTTCACCTTCCATTATTTCCTTCCTGATATGTAACCAAACTCTATCTCCATTGTAGAAATGATGATTGATGTGATGCTTATCATGTTGAGCCTTGTATTTTGCTTGGATCTTCTCCAACTGTGCTTCCATTGCCCGATGAATTGCTTGGACTTTCTAGATGAGCTTCAAAGCCTTCTCTGCATCATGGAATCCATCTTCAACATCATCCTTCCTAGAAGAAAAATCCATTGGTTTTTTTGGAAGATAGCCAAAACAAGTCTCAAAAGGATATCTTTTTGTAGAAGAGTGTGTTGCATGGTTGTATGCATGCTGTACATAATGAAGATTTTCATCCCACAACTTAGGATGTTTACTGTAGTAACCTCAAAGAAGATGCACAACTGTATTGCTCACTACCTCTGTCTGTTAGTTAGTCTGTGGATGGAAGGTTGTACTCTTCTACAGTCTGGTGTCCATGAGTTACCACAATGTTGGACCAAAATTCCCCCAAGAATTGAGAATCTCAATCCAATACAATAGAAGTAGGTAAGCCAAAATGAACCCATACAACTTGAAAGTACATATGAGCCATCAGTTTATTAGTGAATTTTTTTTACAAGGCATTAAGATACACATTTTTTTGAGCCAACCAACTACTACAAATAGATAATCATGTCCCTTCCTAGACATTGGTAACCCCCTGAAAAAATCCATTGAAACACTTTCCCACAGATTGGAAGGTACATGAAGAGGTGTGTACAACCCTAATTTCCTATTTCTAGGTTTACTTGTTGCACATATTACACATCCTTTAATATATTTGGATACAGTTTCTTGCCTGTAAGGCCAGTAACAATATTTTTGCAATTGAGACATTTTTTTGCTTACCCTGAAGTGTCCTACAATCAATGACGTGTGTGCTTCTCTGATTACCTGTGCTTGTTCACCTTTTGGAATACATAACTTTCCTAAATGATACAGGTTATCTTGCACATAGTAATCTTGCTCTTCTAAATGTTTTCCTACAATTAGATTTGAATAGATTTACTTAAAGTATTCCTCATTAGTATACTATTGCTGAAAAATTTCATGTACCATAGAACTACCTTAAAGGATAATCAAATAATTCATAACAGAAGGCCTAGACAACATATCTGCTACTTTGTTCTAGACACCTTTCTTGTACTTAATAACCAAGTGAAACTATTGAAGAAAACCCATCCACTTAAAGTGCCTACTTTGTTGTAGTTTAGACTGTGAATGCAAATACTAAACTAGTTGGTGATCAATGTGGATTATAGTTTTTTTTCCATTAAGTAGTGTTTCCATTTTTTAACACTCTGAACTAATGCATAAAGTTCCTTATCATAAGTAGGATAGGTAATTACTACACCTGTAAAGGTCTCAATGTGATAGCATATTGGTTTACCTCCTTGCATTAACATTTCTCCCATAGCAAACCCACTCGCATCTGTCTCGATCTTGAATGGTTGGTGTAAATCTACTAAAGCTAGAACTGTTGATGTGCTCAACTTTTCCTTCAAAATGTCGAAGGCCTTCTAGTGTGGACCTCCCCATTGAAAAGTAGTCTTCGTACTGGTCAATGTGTGCAATGGTGATGCAATGTGGGAGAAGTTTACAATGAAATTTTTCCAGTAGTAAACTACACCTAAGAAACTTCTGAATTCTGTGATAGTGCTTGGCTTAGACCATTTTACAATAACTTCGATCTTCATAGGGTCTACTTTTAAATGACCACCACCACTACATAGCCTAAGTACACTAAGGATGTCTTAGAAAATTCACATTTAGACATCTTTATAAAGAGTTTTACTTTCCTCAATACATCAAAAGCTTTTTTTACATGACTTACATGATCTTCCCAAGTTTGACCAAATACAATAATATCATCTAAATAGACTATGACAAAATCATCAATAAAAGGATGAAATACATCATTCATGACTCTCATAAACGTAGTTGGTGCATTGCAAATCATGAATGGATTGACTAACCACTCAAATAGTCCTTGTTTTGTCTTAAATGCAGTTTTCCAAATATCATCTTTTCCAATTCTTATTTGATGATATCTGCTATGTAAGTCTAACTTGGTGAAATAAACTACATGTTTTAATTGATCAAGTAAATCATCAATATGGGGAAGAGGATACATGTTCTTTACTATTATCTTCTTTAGGGTTTGATAATCGATGCACAATCTCCAAGACCCATCCTTCTTTGGAACCAACACAATTGGAGAACCACAAGGAGATGTACTCGGATGTATGACTCCTTTTTCAACCAAATCATGAACTTTCTTTTTTATTTCTTCATTTTGCAAAACTGATAAGTGGTACATGCTGATATTTGTAAGAGGCCCATCCTGCTAGAACTGGATTTCATATTGTATCTCTCTCTTAGGTGGCAACCCCTTTGGCTCCTAAAATAATTCATCATAAGTAGAAACTATTTGAACCATCTTACTTTTATGCTCTGGATCACACCCTTTAAATGCTTCAGGATTTTCATCCTCTTTGGGTTTTACAAGCATTAATACAAAGTTTTTACTAAAAATGACCAACCTTTTCATCTGACTAGCATTGACTAGTGAAAGATTAGTGTTGACTTTGTGTGCACGTACAATGTGTTGACGACATTTTTACTCGTAGTAAATAGATCAAATAAAATCTCCATATACAAGACCGCAAAGAGCCTATCCTTCTTGAAAGATAAGAAATAAAGATAGTGCTAAGAGAGAATTCTACATTTATAGAGCAAAGATTGACTTTTTTTTAATCCCAAGTCTTCGATAACTAGGTCATGGTTGCACTAGGGTCGCTCTCAGGTAATGATGTGACAATTGTTGTTATTTTCCTTTAGGGGTAGTCCATATGGACATGTAAACATATGTATGCACATTTCTCTATCATTTCTTTCAATAGTTTAGATCAAATTTCCAATTTAAAAGGATAAACTTGGAATTCATGAAAGTAATAAATTTGACATTGAATCTCAAAAATCATCACTAATTTCCTTGATATCACTTAAGTAGATTTAGCATTAAGAACTCAAATTTTTTATGGAAAATAAAATATTTTCAATAAAACTATTTCCATTCACTTATATTTTTTGGAACATTTTCAAAAATATGAAACATCTAATCTAAAGTAAAACATAAAAAAATATTGAAAAATTAAAGTTTCTCCTGGTTATTCTCCATGGATTCCCCAAAGCATTAATCAAAATAGAGAAAACTGCTTTATATTTCACCAAATTTCTTCACAACTATGTATAAAACAGTGCAAGCTTTTAGAGAGGGGGTTTCATTTATGGACACCGAATAGGTTTTGTATGCACCCTTAAACGACGCAGCATACAGTCTTGTTCAACTGAACTTACAAAACCAACTACAAAAGATACTTAGATAGGTAGCTATCCATAAAACTTTGATATCAATTAATGTCTATGTGCATACAAAGTTTTATGCCATAATGGTTTAGAAAATAGGAAAAAAGAAAAAAACTTAAAAGAAGTTTTTGCTCCTCTAAAATCCATAAATTCTGAACTTAAAATAAAATTAAACATCCTCTGGCCTTTTATAGAACACAAGGCTCATATAGGATAAGACATTTACATGAGAGGGAATCTAAGGGACCAATCTCATCAAGGCATGTGGAATATTATGACCAATAGGAGAATTGCAATTGAAGTCAATGGAAGTCAACTCCAATTACTCGTTGAAGCTCTTCAGGTTCTACTTTTTCATCTTTGTCAAGATTCCTTCTGAAATCAAACAAATTTACCCAAACAAAGATATATAGGAGCCTTCCATTATAATGAAGTGATCAGGTGGAAGTCGAACTCCTATATCTCAGGCTTCTCGATTTGAACATTCCAAGAATAAAATACCCCTAGAATAGGTACACTTTATTACTACATGCTTATACTCCAACATCCTGGTATCCTAGTAACTGGCACATCCTTGTAGCAAACTCTATTCCAACATGAGTCCCTTAAGTGCATCATTGAGCCTAGTAATATAGTAGAATTTGTTTGCCAACATATTTTTCCTGACCATCCATACCCGAGCTTTGCATCACAATCAATATCTCCTTCAATCACAATATTCCAAATATTAAACCCCTTTTTAAAAAAATATGCCACTATATAAATAAAACCATTATTCAAATGTTAGTACAAAATATATAAAACTCGCTTCTAAAAAAAAACATATATCACAAATCCTTGCATATATACTGAATCATTGGGACCATTATATAAATCTAAAGAATTTAACATTTCACTTCTCATTTTAACCCGATACCCAATACCTAGTATTGAGCTTTACCCACTTACTTTCTCAAACCTTGGTTATACCAGAACTCCAACTTACTAGACCAGAGCCATTCACTTCAACTTTACATTATCTTTTTCCTTTTTTGTGTTTCCAGTACCTGGTACTCGGTGTACAGAACACTTACCATATGAAGTACTTTCTTTTAAACCAAATATTTGTCTTTTCTTTTATTTTACTTTTGGTGATCTTCCAATTTGTTAGCTCCTACCATAGAAGTTATAGTTCACTTCGGTTCCCAATCCTTTTTAGTCTTGGGGCATATTGTGAGACCACACAACAACTTGCAACAAATAAAACTAAATTTAAAATTAAACTTGAAATTAAATCACCCGTTGTAAATTAAAACTTATGCATAATTTAAAATAATAACTTTCTACCTTTACTTAGATTATGGCATAAAAAGTAAAACTTCACTAGAAACATCTATGTGTGCTCTTGATTAATTCCATTTTTTGGAACTTAGTGAATAGAATCAGTTCATTAACATTGAACTACATAATAGAGTAATCCTCAAAAGCCAACCATGGATAGACCGTTGCTTCCAGTCAAGCGTCCATAGCCTTGACAAGGTTATCTCTGTAATTCCCCTAAACATAGCTTTATTTCCGGTTAGGCATCCATAGCCTCGATAGAGTTATTTGGATAGCCTAAAGAGTTGATATCACTCATTTTTTTTAGATATAGCAATGATAGCTCATTTTTCACTTTTGATATTGCAATAATAGCTCATTTATCAATATGCAAGCATTGAAGCACCACTATTAGGTTGGGAATTAAAGTGGTAGTAAAGGTTACTTTTTGATTTTTCATTCAATGTAAATCCCTTCATTAATTCACTACTTCCCAAAAACTCATTTAGCGATTCCCTATAAGTGTGTGTTTCTAGCTAAATTTTACCAATTATGCCAAATCCTAACTAATTTTAGTCCACTATATGTTAAAAGATATTCATAAATTAAAATTTATCAATAAACAAATTAATCACCAAATTTAAATCTAAATTTAGAAACATTAGTTACCACTCTTCTGATTAAATTTATGGCAATTTCCAAAACTTTTGCTAACCATCTCAACTTGACGGTGTTGCACTACATTAATGGATCAAAATGCTATGATTACCTTGAAAAACAATCACATTATTTCACATTAAATTTGCACGCCTTGTTCAACATGTATTGTCTCTCTACTTCTCCAGGTGATGATGTGTAACATTCTGCCAACCGCATTCTCATGTATAATCCACACACTTAACACCTTAATAATCATTATGGATTTTTTTTTAAAAAAATTTGAAATGACCCCTATTAATTTGAAAACTCCGACTTGCTTGATTCACAATCTCCGTACTGCTCAATTCCAAAGCAATTTCACCAAACATGTGTAAAGAATTTATTTGATTTAACCTTTAATGCTGAAGATTATTAACTAGTTGCCACCTTGCCCATACGATTTCCAAAAAAACTTCATAAAACTATGCATCATTACATTGCTCACAGTTTTCTATGAATTCATGCATTTCTTCTCAAATTCTCCACACTTTGTTTCCTTTCTTTTTTTTTACGTTTTTTGTAATTTCGTTTTGTTCTGTGCTTTTACTTTTGCTTCTTGACCATGGATATTCCCATTTTCTTAATTTTTTCTCGCAAATAGAACGTTTTCATGGGACGCATCACACCACAAAGGCTTGAAAAGGTTTTCATTGTTAGGACTTCCAGCTTTATTGTGCTGAATTTATGCTTGGTCCTTGGGGAAAGATATGTTGCATCTAGTTGCTACTTCCATTTTTATTCCGACATAGCTTCTCAATTTGTAGCTTCACTTATGGACATTGGGTCACCTGTTGAAGATGTTCACACCACTACCAACCTAATAGTTAAGCCTAAATTCTTGGAGAATATGGACACCATTTTAGATTTCACACACCCAACCATTGGGATTCCCTCCATGGATGATATTCCTCGGTTCTTGAATCACAAGGAAGTGGTTCCACTTCAACCTTTTCTTGCTGATCTCGATATCCAAGATTTTGAAGCTTATCGGGAACTCGCCTACATAGGGTATTTAGCCTTGATAGAAGAGGTGTCCCAGATTAACTAGATAACTACTACCATCCGCAACTTTTCTCACCTTTTGTTTTGAATCCTCATTTTTTGATTTTTGACAGATTTTGACATCTGATGTATATATGTGATATACACATATATATATATTTTGGTTATCTTTCTTAAAAGTGTGTTTCACTATTTATGGTTTTATTATTTCAGTTCAATTTAGTTTTGCACATTGTTTCAATTTCACTCTCATGTTTAAGATACATTTAAGAAAAATTTTCTAATGCAGAAGCCAAGCAAGGAAAAAAAAACAAAACAAAACAAAGGAAAGAAATAAAAGTTAAAAAAAAAGCTAGGCTAACACTACACTAAACTAACCCTAACTACCCTAACTCTAATATCACAACAAATTAACTCTAACTAAGAAATTTATTTCAATTTCTATAGCTATTTCTTCTATAGTTTAAGTATGAATTACATTAGGATTATCTTTAAATTCCCTTATCAACATTTTCAACATCCTACTATAATAATGAAAAATCTTAAGTTTTATGTATTTAAACATCATAAATTTGAAGGTGTACTTACCCAAAATCTGGCTTAAATGGATGAAAATGATCTCATTAAATACCGGTTGCACACATTTCATCTAGTGTGGAAATACTGTACCTCCTTCTAGCCCTGGTCCATTTCCATGAACAACTATGTTCATTTCTTTATTTTCTTCTCTTCTGAAAACCTTCAAATCTTCGGCCCTGTCTTTACTTTGCATTATGTTAGACCAAGATGTATCACTATTTATATCATTAACAGAAAGAGAAAAAGTAAAAAATTGATATTTTGTATCTTGTATAAAATCAAGAAAATGTATTTTTATAGCTAATGAATTTCCAACTTGAAGCACAATACATGCGTCTCCCGCTCGATTTTCTTGCTTTATCTTGCTATCTGAGTTTTCCACATATATAGGGAATGATGATTCATCCATATCTTCTTGTTTGTGATGAAATAGCTCTAAATCTTGATATTCTCGCCTATTCCCCTACGAGATGTTAAGATTTTCTTTAAAATAATCACAATTTCCTAATTGTTTCAATTCATTGGTTGATTTTCTAATATTTCCATCTCCACTAGGGTAGAATGTTTCTCTCATGAACAATCCTTTTCTTTTTGCAGTTAAAACTTCTTCCATTAATGGAATTGATCCACTTATGGCTAGACTTACCCTAGTTAAAAAAAATTCATACTCCATTTCACCATGATCAGTTGTATCATGAATTCTACACTTAGTGACTCTTCCAAAAGTAAACAAACTCAAAGGATGTGATTTCTGATTAAAGATTTTACAAAATTTTCCAATTTTCATCATGTAAAACTAGCTTGTGTTAAGTTTTGAATTAGGAAGGATATTTCAAAACACAAATCCACTTCCAAAAGATAAACCCTAAAAATATCCAAGAAACTGGAAAGAAGACAAAAAATCATATTTCTATCTAAGCATGAACGCCAAAGTGCCAAATTCCTACCCTCCCTCTAGCGCCAAATCCTTTTGACAACCATTTTACTCGTAGTAAATAGATCAAATAAAATCTCCATAGACAAGACTGTGAAGAGCCTATCCTTCTTGAAAGATATGAAAAAAAGACAACCTTAAGAGAGAATTTTGCATTTATAGAGCAAACATTGGCTTTCGTTTAACTCCAAGTCTTTGATAACTAGGTCATGGTTGCACTAGGGTTGCTCTCGAGTAATGATGTGACAATTTTTTGTATTTTCCTTTAGGGGAAGTCCATATGGATATGTAGGCTTACGTATACACATTTCTGTATCATTTCTTTGAACATTTTAGATAAGCTTTCCAATTTAAAAGGATAAACTTGGAATTCATGAAAGCAATAAATTTGACATTGAATCTCAAAGATCATCACTAATTTCCTTGCTATCACTTGAGTAGATTTAGCATTAAGCATTCAACAATTTTATGGAAAATAAAATATTTTCAATAAAACTATTTCCATTTACTTATTTTTTTGGAACATTTTCAAAGATATTAAACATCTAATCTAAAGAAAAACATAAAAAATACTAGAAAATAAAAGTTTCTCCTGGTTATTCTCCATGGATTCCCCAAAGAATTAATCAAAATAGAGAAAACCACTTTTCATTTCACCAAATTGCTTCACAACTACATATAAAATGGTGCAAGCTTTTAGAGAGGGGGTTTCATTTATGGACACCGAATAGGTTCTATATGCACCCTTATATGGCATAGCATATAGTCTTGCTCAACCGAACTTACAAAACTAGCTACAAAAGATAATTAGATAGGTAGCTATCCATAAAGCTCTAATATGAATTAATGTCTACATGCATACAAAGGTTAATGCCAGAATGGTTCATAAAATAGGAAAAAAGAACAAAACTTAAAAGAAGTTTTTGCTCCTTCGACATCCACAAATTTTGAAGTTAAAATAAAATTAAACATCCTCTGGCCTTTTATGGAACACAAGGCTCAGATAGGATAATACATCTACATGAGAGGGAATCTAAGGGATCAATCTCATCAAGGCACATTGAATATTGTGACCAATAGGAGAATTGCAATTGAAGTCAATGTAAGTCAACTCCAATTACTCGTTCAAGCTCTTTGAATTCTACTCTTTTTCATCTTTGCCATGATTCCTTATGAAATCGAATAAATTTACCCAAACAAAGATATATAGGAGCCTTCCATTACAATGGAGTGATCAGGTGGAAGTCAAACTCATATATCTTAGGCTTCCTGATTTGAACATTCTAGGAATAAAATTCCCCTAGAATAGATGCACTTTGTTACTACATGCTTATACTCCAGCATCTTGGTATCCTAGTAACTGGCACATTCTTGGAACAAACTTTGTTCCAGCATGAGTCCCTTAAGTGCATCATTGAGCCCAGTAATAAAGTATGATTTTTTCACCAACATAATTTTCCTGACCGCCCATACCCAAGCTTTGCATCACAATCAATATCTCATGCAATCACAATATTCCAAATATTAAACCCCTTTCTAAACAAATATGTCACTATATAAATAAAATCATTATTCAAATGTTAGTACAAAATCTATAAAACTTGCTTCTTAAAAAAACCATATATCACAAATCCTTGCATATATATCAGATCATTGGGACCATTATATAAATCTAATGAATTTAATATTTCACTTCTCATTTCAACCTAGTACCTAGTACTTGGTATTCAACTTTACCCACTTACTTTCCTGGACCTTGATTATGCTAGAACTCCAACTTACCAGACCATAGCCATTCACTTGAACTTTACATTACCTTTTTCCTTTTCTGTGTTTTTGGTACCCATTACCTGGTGTACAAAAAAATTACCATACGAAGTACTTTATTTTAAACCAAATATTTCTATTTTCTTTTTTTTACTTTTGATGATCTTCCAATTTGCTAACTCCTTCCATATAAGTTATATTTCACTTGGGTCCCCAAGCCTTTTCAGTCTTGGGGTGTGTTCTGAGACCACACAAGACAATGTATTCTATCCCATCCTTAAAAATATGATACTTATTCTCCCCCTATAAAAGATTACTTTTTTGTCATATAGATAAGGACTCCCTAACACAAGCCCACAAATATCCAAAGGAACAACATCTACCTCTACCTTATCGACAAAGTTTGCAATGATAGAAAATCTCAATTTACATTGTTTTGTTACCTATAGTTGAGCATCATTGCAAACCCAAACAAGCAGATATGGCTTTGGATGAGGTTTTGTAGCTAGATTAAGTTTCTTTTCCACCTCTTCATCTATTAAGTTGACTTGAGAACTAGTATCAAACAGTGTGTTAATCTTAGTTTGCTTAGTTACAACTTGAATATGATACAATTCATTATATTGTTTATCAACTTTAGGAGGAGTAGAAACTTTACTTATACTTGCATTAGAAAAATTTGCATTAGAAGAGAGAGTTATAGCTTTCCATTTACCTTAGACCCCAACAACAATAATATTTGTTCCATCTTCGGAGTCAGATCCAAGATCTTGTTGAATCACTGCAACAATATTTTTCTTGCCTTTATTTCCTCCATATCTTTTCGGCCTTAATTCTAGATGTAGCTACCAACATTTGCATCATCATTCCCCTCTTTCTTGCAATGGGATCATGTGGGCTTATCACCCTCCTTCTTAACTGTAGTTGTCTTCTTCCCTTTGCCTTTATCTTTGTCTTTTTCTTTACCCTTAAACTTCCCCTTAGACTTAGATGGTTTCTTTGAGAAATTATCAGTGAAAGTGTTCTTACCCCTTGACTCTAAATGGGTGGCTTGGACTGACACTTCATCTAGATTACTAGGACTCAACATTAGAATAGTATGTCTTAGGTAAGAATGCAAACCACCTATGTACATAAGTAATATATCTTGAGTATACAATGGAACATTTAGAGAAATAGCCCATTTTCTAAACTCATGGGTGTAATCTTGGATAGAATGACCCTTACCTTGCCTAAAGATTTGCCAATTTATTGCTAATTGATGCATATAACCTAAAGGGTAAAACTATTTTTTAAGGGCAGCAACAAATTCTATCCAAGTCATATTAACCTTACCGTGGTAAGAAATTTCTTCTCGAGTCCTACTCTCCCACCAGGTGAGAGTTGTACCTCACAACTGGAGAGTGGCTAACTAGATCCTAGAAGCATCTTCTACTAGACCTTGAATCCTACAATACACTTCTACTTGCTAGATCTAATCATCTAAATTTTTGGCATTTAACTCCCCATAGTACTTAGGCAATTAAAATTTTACATCTAGTTTAATAATAGGATTAGAATTTCTCTTGAAAGGATTAACAGTAGTAGAAGAAGAAGAAGAATGGGAAGATGGAGAAGAAGGGGAAGAGAGAGGAGATGTAGTTTTTGGAGGTTTTCCTTCTTTGTCCTTCCGATCTTCCTTCTTTTCTTGCTTCAAAGAACCTCCTTTTTCATGCTTCTTTTTTGCATAAAGCTCTTCCACCATAGCCCTCATGCAAAGAAAGGATCATTGAAAAGACTTATGATCAAGCTTAGTACTTTTCCAAACTTTAGTTTCTTCCATCTTTGGAAAAGTCCTTCATTTTCCGATCTTAGGATTGTATTCTTCTAGCTCACCTTCACCTCATTTTTTCTTGGAATGTGTTAGCATCCACTTCTGCAATACTAATCACACAAAGCACTAATACCAAACTTGATCTAAAATAGGATCCATGACGATTGCTATAAATGCTTAAATATTACAACGATTAATTAAGGGTTTAAAACTGAATTAACATAATTGAAAAATGCTTAAAATGATCAAAGCATAATAAAGGTGATGAATACAATGAAAGAGAGAAAATAGAAAGAAGACAAAATGCTAGTTGATAATGGAGTTCGTCGAATCAACTACATCTCTGGGCCCCTCTCCAATAGAGTGACCGATCCTATTATGCTCCAAAATTAGGACTACAAGGCTACAACAACATTACAACTCCATTTTCTTCCAACACAATGACAACATTCTCTTGTTGCACATAAATGAACACAAAAGTATTCTGATCATTCTCTCCCTACTCATCACCTAGATACCAAGAATCCTAACTCTCACGCCATTTTATACATAAAATTATCTCAATATTGTTAAAAACCATAAGATTTACAAATCATAACATATCCCCTTATTCAGGTAAAAATGTTTCCCAATTTCCCTCTTTTACATAGTAAATCTTTAAATCTCCCCTTTTTACATAATAAAAATCTCCATATCCTCTTAAAATAATCTTTAAAATCTTTCTACCTTGTTCATAATCCCAATCCCTTTAATTTAATGGATCTTATGATCCTTACAAGATAATCTTGACATATTTTTACATATCATTTTTAATATTATGAAGCCCTTATTTTTCATGTATCGGGCTTTTGGAAAATCTTAAGGAATTAATTTGGGGTGTATATTTAATATTAAAAAGAGATCAGTTTTTAGTTCTTCTTTAAAACAAGTAATTCCCAGAAATATTTCACATGAGTGGCTTGGCGCAATGGTGGAGGGAATGTTAAGGGACTGAGGGGTCGGCAGTTCAAATTGCCGCCCCCTCAAAATACTCTTAACTCTTCATTAAAATGAATTGAGTTGCCTATATGATTGCTAATAGATGCGTTGGTGTAGTAGTGAGGCAGTGTGCTTGGAGGTAGGAGGTTGGTTTTTCGACCCCTACATCATTTTTGGTAAACCGAATAACAAACTTGTTTAACTGCTCAGTGGTGTGACATGCAGGTGCCACATGGTGCCCATCCATTGGCCCATGTGGCACTTCTTCATTTGTTCACTCCAAACACGTGTCCTAATATGATTGGACCAAATTTTCTAATTAATTTGTTGTCTTGTTGCCATGTGTCACTGCATGATTGCTAAGTGGGGTACCACATCACCATCAATGTTGACTGTACTTTTGTTGATGTCATCAAGTCAACCTAGTTTCCTCATAAAATTTGACTGGCTGTATCACATGTATAGACTTCATTTTATGCGAAGAAAATGTTGTCAGAATCATGGTGACGAGCTCTTGATTTTGGCACCAATTCCATCAAATTTTGAGATGGTCAATTTTTTTGCCTTTCTAACTAGCCTCTGACCCCTAGTTTGAACAAACTATGATTGGTCATAACTTGAGCATAAAGAATCCTTTTGATCCCATTCAAGTTGCATTGGATTTATATTTTCGAGCTCTTCAAGATTACGCTAAATTCTGGAGCAATTGAGACACTTCAATTTTCACTGAAAAAATATCCCCCTGGATGATAAATTTACTTTGAGTTAATTTGAAAAGTTTTTTGAAGATCATGGTATTAGGAGACATCTTTTTGCTCCTAAAATCCCTCAACAAAATGGGGTAGTAGAGAGAAAGAATAGGACAATCCAGGAAATGGCTAGGAAAATGTTGAAAGAGGTTGATCTTCTTGATATGTATTGGAAGGAAGTAGTTCACATTTTTGTGTACCTGCTTAACAAAGTGTAGTTGAGGGTAAATAGCACTAAAACCCCTTATGAGCTATGGTATGGAAGGCCTCCAATTATTAAATTCTTCAGAATTTTTAGCAACAAATGCTACATTAGTAGAGATGAAGGAGACCTTGGAATGTTTGATTCAAGGTGTGATGAAGGAATCTTTCTTGGCTAGTCTACTAGGATAAATGCATACAAATGCTAGAACAAGAGATTGAGTAGGACGATTGAAAGTATAAATATAAGAGTAGATGAAGATTTGTGTCATATCTCACAAGAACTAGAGGTTTGCAGATTTGATATACCTCCTTGGATAGAAGAAGTAGAAGAGAAAGAAGAGATGGAACCAAAGCTAGTGAAGGCTCTCAAAACTCCTACAAAGTATGTCCAATGGAATAATTATGCAAATTAGATCATTGAAGGTAAGGATTAATTTTTGCTAACGAGGAGAAAGTTTGCAAGAGCTAGTGAGAAAATAAATTTTTGTTTTTTTGTAGAAAATTAAGCCCAAAACTTTGTCAATGCTAGCAAGGATGAACAGGAAGAGCTAGACCAAATAGAGAGGAAATAGACTTGTGAATTGGTTCTTAGACCAGTTGATAAGAATGTGATTATAACTAAGTGGGTGTTCTGGAAAAAACTAAATGAATATGGTGAAATTGTAAGGAATAAATCCATATTGGTTTGCAATGGCTATTCACAAGTTGAAGGAATTGATTTTGAGGAGACTTGCTTTGGTAGATAGAATAGAAGCAATAAGAATGTTTATTTCTCTTTCTTCTCATAAGAACTTAAAAGTCCATCAAATGGATGTCAAGTCAGCTTTCTTGAATGGTCATCTAGAGGATGGGGTATATATTGAGAAAACAAATGGTTTTCAATTATTTGAAGAGTCAAACATGATGTGAAAAATCAAAAAGGATTTTTATAGTCTAAAACAAGCCCTCAGAGTTTGGTATTCTAGATTGGACAAGTAATTACATCAAGGATTCAAAAAGGGTACTATTGATATCAATATATAAATTAAGGTTTAGGAAGACAAATTATTGATTGTGGTCGTATATGTTAATGACATCATCTTTGGTAGAGATGATGATATGTGTAATAGGTTTACAAAAGTGATAGAGAAGGAATTTGAAAAGTCAATGATTAGTGAGTTGTCTTTCTTCCTTGATGTTCAATTATTCAACAAAATGATGGTATCTTTATTTCTTAGGCTAAGTATGTGAGAGATATATTGAAGAAGTTTGGAATGGAGGACTCCAAACTAGTGGGAACTCTTATGGTGACTGGTTATCATTTGAGAGAATATGATGAGTTCTCAGAGGTTTATTAGACACTTTATAGGTCTATGATTAGATGTTTATTGTACCTAATTACTTTGAGACTTGATATTATGCATGTGGTATGTTTGGTTGCCATATTTCAAGCAAATCGTAAGAAATCTTATAAGAAGTATATAAAAAGAATATTCAGATGCTTGAAAGGTGCTTCGGATTATGGCCTGTGGTATAAGAAGGATAATGAATTCTCTTTAAGTGACTATGTTGATGTGGATTGGGAAGGATGTGTGGATGACCATATAAGTACTAGTGGAAGTGCATTCTTTTTGGGAGATAGATTGGTCTCTTGGCTTAGCAAGAAGTACAATTTAGTATCCTTATCCACAATAGAGGATAAATATATTGTTGCAATATCTTGCTACACCCACCTATGCTTTGGATGAAATTTTCTTTGAAGGATGTAAAGATAGTATATGAAGAACCCATCTAATTTAGTGTGACAATACAAGTGCAATTAATATTTTAAAACATATAGTAATGCATTTAATAACTAAACACATCTCTATCTGGTATCATTTTTAGAGAGAGAATTTTGTAGATAAAGAAGTTAGAACAAAGTATGAGCCTACCAAGGATTAGATTATAGACATCTTCACAAAGGCCCTTTCAAAGGATACTTTTGAGTATCTCTTAAAGAAGTTAGGTGTTATTTCCCCTCCATGTTCTAACTAGATGCATATATGGTGCATCTTTCCAAGGGAGAAAATCATGTCAAATCCTTTTCTCCTAGATTGATGTATGTTACCACTCAAGGGGAGTTGGTGGTAAGGGCGAGTTCTTATGAAATTTTATAGGTATTGAGAAGAAGTATTGTTGGTCAAAGGGGGAGTTTGTGCTACTGATTCCATTGAAGATCTTTACCCCTTTGTCCTATTGTTCTCTATAGGTGTGTTTCCATTTACCCTTGGTGTGAAAAGGGGAGAGTGAGCACGTATGCTTCCATAAATTCCAAAAGGGGGATTGTTGAAGTTGTTATAATTGATGTCAACACTTGATGAGACTTCTATAAGATTGTTGGTAGTAGTTGTCATTAGTGTCAACATTTGGTGAAATTTTTGGGGTCTTCTTTATGTCAACACATGAGAAGTAAGGGATATTTTTTTAGTGGTTGTTTCTTGCCCTTGGTTGTCACTATTGATAATATTCAGTTTGGGCTAACGTTTATGTATAATGATGTTTCTAAAGTTCATGGTTTGATATCATACCTTTTCTAAAGTTAATCAAGGAATTATTGAGTATAGTTGATATCAGGAGAGTTGATTTCACAATGATTTATTAAGATGAGGATTAGAAGTGTTGATGATGGTGGAGAGATATTGTTGAAGGTCTACAACATGTTTTATGGTATCTTTTGATGTCACCGAAAGAAATTTCTAGTCTAGCCAAGTCGCAAGTTGTTGAAAGGTTTTGTTCTTGAAAGTTGCATCAACGTCTATCTAGGAGAATACTCTACATTCCTCCACTTTTCTGATATGGTCTTTCCGTTTGGAATTCAAAGTTTTTTTTGTGGATTTTTCTCTCCTATCTTTTTAGGACACTAGTATTACTGAGGAGATTTTAATGAATTGCAGAAGTTGGCAGTGTTCTTAGTTATCTGTATTGGTTCAAAAAATGCTCTACATTTCTCCCCATTGATGTATTTTCTCCTATAGCCTGGTGAGTGTGTTCTAAATGTTTTTGCAGTGTTTCAATTCTAATATCATGTATTTAAGTGGTCTACAAGTTTATAAGTTAATATTATATCTCTTGAATAAATTGTCTATGCTTCCATAATAGAGTATTTTGTTCTTGTTTGGTCTATGATGATTCTCAATGGCGTGAACGCATAAAGAAGTCTCTAGAAGAGTTTTTGGATGTTCAAGGAACATCTCTTTGTGATCCACACTTCAATAGATGATATTTTTTATGTTGTATTATGATTTGAGTTGGTTATCTAAGTAATTTGTGGATATTTGGCTGAAAGGGCTTGCTCTTTTGCTTGTTTCATATGCCTGGGTGTCTACACCAACATTTGAAGATGTGTTATGATGATTTTGGGTCTTGACCTATCATTTTTGGCCTACATTGAGTAAATTCAATTAGAAGCATGTTTTGGGTGGTCGACTTGTTGAATTCATTATTTATCCTCTTCTTGGTTGACCAAATTAAATGTAAGGTATCTTGCGGTGGATATAAATACAATATTATTTTTAGATGCAAATGAATGGTGAGGTGTAAAAGTGCAAATTAGTGTTTGTGTTGAATGTATTGAATATCTAGTAGAGTTAGTGCTACATTGTTAAGAGGAAAGATTAGATGCACCTTAATGCCTCAATTAGTAGAGTGAATTGTTACAAAATATTGTATTCTCTTATTATATTTACGTATCCTACTCTTATATAGTGAAACTCATCGGCTCCTTGTATCTTTCCTTGAAGTTGTGTTAGTTTCAATTCTGCAAGTCTTTTGTATCTTTCTCTAAGGTAGTGTGCCTTAGTTTACAAGTCTTGCTTGGCATTGAGCCTTTATAAAATGAGTTCACTCTCACCATGGTTTTTTCCCTCATTTGGTTTTCCATGTAAATCTATTGTTCTCTTATGCATGTGTGTTCCTTGCTTCATCTTTCTTTGTTACAGATCCGGTTAGAAGTAGAATTTTTATATATTTTATTGGGTAAAAGCACAAAGCCTTGTCACACTTCTGGCCAAATAAATAGTTCTTAGTGAAAAAAATTCAGCTAGAAAAGTTTTAGATGAATAGGTTTCGACCAAAATCACATGTCCTATACATGGCATATAGGGTTTCAACTAAATATATTTTAGTCGAAACCAAAAAAAAAAATTCCTTTTGCCACTGTGAAATTGGCTTATTTTATGTGGGGTTTTTATAGAAAGGGTTTTGGCTGAAACCCTTTCTATAGAAACCATTTCTACCAAAACTATCTATGTGGCATCCTAGTTGGCAACCAACTCAACTTTTTACAAAATTTTCTAAAACTTTCAACTTCAACTCAGTATTTCTTTAGTTAGAATGATGTTTTAAAAAAAAGAAAAATACCCTTTTGTATAGCTCACAGTGGTGAATCTAAATATGTAATTATTTTAATATTTTATTTTTGAAATAATTCAAGTAGGTTGTTAAAGTTAAAAAAGAGGCTGATTAGAAATTTTAAAAAATAGTAAAACATATTTTTTTTTTTTTAAAATAGATGGTGCACTAGAGGAGAGAGTCCTCTTCAAAAGGGTATAATTTAAAAAAAAAAAGATTAAAAAATAGACAATATTTGATGTCTCATGAAAATTGTCAAATTTTGACGAGTTTGGTTTTAAAAGGTTATTACGAGAAAAATATACATCAAAATTCAATTTTTTCCATGCACTAGATATTGAAGTTACCTATTTGGAGAAAAAAAATTTAAGGAAAAATGAATTTTTTTTCAATTTGTTTCTTGATGTCCTATGAATGCCACTTTTTTTTTGAAATTTTCAACATTCCAAAATGTGTTCTTAAATTGATAAAAACATAATGAATACAATTTTAAAAAAAATAAAAAAATTACAAGAATAAACTTCATCAAAATTTCTACATTTCATTAGTTTACATCATTTTGAAATTCAAAATATAAAGGCCACTTTTATGTGGTCGAAGTTCAAAAAAAAAATTGCTCTTGGTTGATTTCTTTATAAAGTGTGACACAAGTTTGTGCTTTTACCCTATTATTAACAATTTATGAAGTTGTTGAAGATTTCAACCACTATATCCTTCTTTATTACTATTTTGTTAAAATATTTTGATTTGGAAAAGTATTTTGTTGAAAGGTTTAAGTTCTAGAGGGGTTCAAGTTTTTGTAGATACTAGTTCACCCCCTCTCAGTATCTGATGTGTTCAACACTAGAGAGGCCTTATTTTCTCCTTATCAGCATCAGGTTTCTCCCCCACCACATTACCATTGAAAACCCCCTTTTCAATTTTAGATTTATTCCTTTTAGTAGCTAAAGAGGGAACATTAGTCTCCATATCCTCTTCCCTAGTAATGGAGCAATTGGACCAGGAGATATGAGGCTTTTCACATTTTTTAGAGACCTTGGTTTTAGAAATATCTTCAAAGGGAGGGTTAGAGTAAATATCCATAAAATCTCCATCTTCTTCCTCTACAAACTACTCATCCTCCTCCATATCATATTTTGTCTCATATGAGTCTAAGAGGTTCTCAACATGAGGACATTTAGCCAAGCGAGGTTTAGAAGACTTGTTAGGCTTAGTTGGGATTAATAAATTCTTAACATGCTCCATTATTAGCAATATCAAGCATTCATGTAAAATAGGAAACTTGGAGTTTTTCCTATATTCTCTAATACCACACTCTAGAGAGGCCAATAGATAATATGGAAAGGAAATGTTTTGTTTATGCCTAAAATGATTAAGAAAAATAAAATGGTTACTAAATAGAGTAGAAAACCAGTCATCCAAAGTGAAGTAAAAAATTATTACATTGGTAGTATCAACCAAAATAGGCTTGATGGAACTCCTATCGTACACACCAAAGGAAATTTTAGCCATTTTATTGTGTTTATCCTTCTTTAAAAACATACTTAGGGTTGCATCACATGCCTTTTATATCTGAAGATCTTTCTACCATTTGTAGACAACCCAAAGATGTACCATATAAACTCCTAAGGAATTTTAATCTCAATTCCATTCACAATGAGTGTATGATTATTCCACTTGGAAACAAAGAATTTTGAAACCTATGAGTCAAAAAAATGGAGTTTTCAATGCAAGGTGTCACTCCACCTTCCTCCAAAATCTTCTAGACCCATACATCACTTTATGTCCTATTACAAGAAATTTGATCCACTTAACTCTAATCCTCACCCATATCCTTGAATTTAGAAGACAATGAAATAATCTTACTAATGTAGATCAAACCCCACCATAGAGCAACAAGTTCTAGGAAAATGACCAAGCCACAAGGTACAATATTTTCCTTTCTTCAGTCCCAACCCACAAGAAATTTCTTTGAATGCTTTCTATCTTAACTAATTTTTTTTTGGGAATATTGGAAAGACTCATTGCATAGGCCAAAATATTATGAAGAGAGTCATTAATTAATTGGACCTTGCCAACCTGGTTGAGCAAGGCACCTTTCCAACCAACAAGCTTTTATGGAAACTTATCAAGGGTACCCAACCAAAATGACTCAAGGACATTATTAAAACATAAAGGAAGACCTAGATAAGAGGAAGGAAGTTCACCAGAATCACACTAAAGAATACTAGAAATTTTTCTCTTCCTTAGTTCAAGAGTGTTCATGAAGAAAATGGTAATTTTGGGAAGAATAACATTCTAGCTAGACATAGCTTCATAGTTAAGAAAAATAGATTTTAACATCTTAGCTTCCCACACAGATGCCTCCCCTAAAATAATTGTTTCATCAATGAATTGTTGATGAGAACATACCTAAGCACTTGAGGAAGGAGATATCTCTTTCAACATTACTTTATTGACCATTTTTTAGATTAATCAGCCTAGAGACTCAACCATTACAAAAAAAACTAGACGAAGAACCATTGATAATCATAAAATATTTTGAGGAAGAAATCAATTGATAAATAATCTAAATCAACTTATCTCCAAAAAAAATTCATTCAAAACCTTAACAAAAGTTTTCCAATTAACCTAATCATAAGCTTCCATAAGGTCCAACTTTAGTAGAAAAATAACTTTCTTGTTAACTAAAAAGGGATGGATATTCTGATACATGTTAGGAATAGAATCAAGGATTTTACACCCAAGGAAAAAACTATTCTATTGAAGAGAAATAATATTGGGAAGAATAGCTTGTAGTTTGGATGTGAACACTTCAAAAAAAATTTATAAATACAATTGCACAGACTAATTGGATGAAAGTATCCAAAGGAGGAATCCTCATGATTCTTAGGAATGAGAAAAATAAAATTAGCGTTAATCTCCTTAAGTAAAGTTTTTCCACCAAAAAATCCTTTAGTAGCATCAGACACATCCTTAGAAACAAAATCCCAAAAAAGCTAGAAGAACATAGGAAAACCATCCAAACCAAGGGTTTTGTTTCCTTAAAAGGAAACCATAGCTCTCGTAACTTCATCCTTCGAAGGAATTCTCACAAGCTTCCTATTTAACTCCAAAATGATACTAGGAGTAATATTAAGAAAAGAATCTTGGAAATCAAGGACTAAAGATTGATCAGTAGAAAGCAGGTTAGAGAAAAAAAATGAAGTAGCCTGCATAATATTCTCCTCTTTAACCAAATTTGAAGCATTATGACAAATAGTTTTAATACAATTAGAAGAACAGTGCTTCAAAGTAGAGAGATGGAAAAATTTAGTATTCTTGTGACCACTTTGCAACCAAATAGCCCTCAAATGTTGTTTCTAAAACTCCTCTTCCTTAGAGATAATAACATGAATATGACATAAAAGAGAGTTCTCACAATCAATGATAAGGGTATCAAAACCATTGGATTGAATAAGCCACTAAATCCCATCTAAAGTATCCTTAATGAGAGCCTTTTCCTAAAATATTTGACCAAAATAGGACTTGTTTCACCATTGAATATTAGATTTAGTTGTAGACACTTAAAATTATCCAAATCAATATCACACATTTGATTTGATTTACTAACACCATTTTCATCCTGATTCGACAACTTTCATTTATTTAATTAAATAATCCTAATTGTTTAATTCATAAATTTCTTATATTAATTAGATAATCAACATTATTGTATTAATTCACCTCTTTCATGCTAATTTTTTTTTATCATATTTGATTAAATAATGCAAATTATTTGCTTAAATCCCCTAAGTCCTCTCATTTGATAAAATAATCTTAATTATTTAATTAAATCTCATTAATTCCCATCCTTTCTAATTAAATGACCTAATTATTTAATTAAAATCCTAAGTTCTCCCATCTTGCATAATTAAATAACACCTTAATTATTTAATTAACTAATATCTTCTAATTCCTCCACCTTCTCCCACTTGTAAGGGAATATTCTTAGGAATATTCCTCCAATTTTAATTCAAATATTTCCCTCCAAATGGAAATATTTTCCAACAATCTTCCAACATTCTTCCTAAAATTAAGGGACTTGCACATTCTAATTCAATTAGAACCCTTGATTAGAATCATTGATCCATTTCAATATTCAATATCATTAATGGGCTGGAATCCTTGATCCATACCATGCTCTATCTTTCAGTTTCATCCATTTATCAACCAATCAATCTTAGCAATTGATTCAATCAAAAATCCTATGAATAGCCCTCATTTCTATGAGTTAATAATCTAAAATTCATTTGAGTACATTTATGATACAATAATTCATATCCACATCCATCAATTGAGAGAATTTCATATCCACATTCATCATTTTAGATATATTTTGTGGTTCATCCTTCATCAACACATCCAATCAAAGCTTTGCATCAATGGGGTTAGGAATGAGCAGATCCTACCACATCAAGTCAATACTAATCCCCCAATGAGATGAGGTTTGATTTTTTAATTAAGTTTCCTTGATCAATTCCATGTTATTTCATGTGTTTAAATTCTTCCAAGTTAGCATTTCACAAATCTCATTGGAAATTTGAGTTAATTAGGTTGAATGATTGATTTGATTGCTTATTTCAATTGTTTTTAACTTGGTTATATTTCATATTCACATAATTGGCATGCTCGATGGGACCTTATGTGATTAATTGGCAAATTTCTCTTGAGATTTTCATGTTTTGGAGGAATAGGAAGCATAGTAGTGAACATGTAATATTGGAGCACACTTGTAATATTAGAATGCACTTTTAATATTGCGACACACTTGCATAGATGCAGAGAAGGGAACTTGTCTAATAATCATAAATTTTACGCCCTATCTTCAAACTGCCATATCTTGGTCATACAAAATAATTTTTTAGCATTTTTTATAGTGAACATGAAATATAACTAGGTTAAAGACAATTTAAATTTAAGCAATCAAATCAATCATTCAACCTAATTAACTCACATTCCTAATGAAATTTTTGAAATGCTAACTAAGAATCCATTAAAAACATGAAATAACATGAAATTGGTCAAGGAAACCTAATTAAACACTCAAAACTCATCCCATTGGGGGATTAGTGTTGACTTAATGTGGAAGGATCAGCGCTTTCCTAACCCCATTGATGCAAAGATTTGATTGGATGTGTTGATGAAGGTTAAACCATAAAATTGCTCTCAAATGATGAATGTGAGTATGAAATGCTCTCCATTAACGAATGTGGATATGAGTTCATGTATCATAAGTGTAATAAAATTATTTATGGACAATTAACTCATAGAAGTAAGGGCTATTTATAGGATTTTTGGTTGAAACAATCACTAATATTGATTTGGCTAATAAATGGATAAAATTGAAAGATAGATTATGGCATGAATCAAATATTCCAATCCATGGATGAAATTGAATATTTACATGGTTCAATGATTCTAATAAATGTATCTTTAAATTGAATTAGAATGTGCAACTCCCTTAATTTTAGGAAGAATGTTGGAAAATTGTTGGAAGAAATTTCCATTTGGAGGGAAATATTTGAATTCAAATTGGAGAAATATTCCTCAGAATATTCCCTTGCATGTGGGAGAAGGTGGAGTAATTAGAAGATATATTCAATTAAATAATTAAGATATTTAATTGTACAAGATGGGAGGACATAGGATTTTAATTAAATAATTAGCTCATTTAATTAAAAAGGGTGGGAATTAATGACATTTAATTAAATACTTAAAGATAATTTAATCAAATGAGAGTACTTAGGATATTTAACCAAATAATTTGCATTTTTGAATAAAATAGGATGAAATTTAGCATGAAAGAGATGAATTGATCCAATAATGTTGATTATCTGATTAAATATAAAAAAATGATAAATTCAATTAAATAATTATAATTATTTACTTAAATAGATGAAAGTGGTCAAATCGTGATGAAAATGGTGATAGTAAATCAAATCAAAGTGTGACATTGATTAGAAAATTTTTAAGTGTCTACATTTTTCCCCTCTTTGAAGTGAGATACCTCCTACATTGGTTCATAGATTTGATGCTTCTTCGATTGAAATTTTAAAAAATTCCTAATTTTTCATGATGCACCATTGTGCCTTAGCGAAAGAAATGAATGTTGGTATACTTCCCCCTCAAGAGATTGAGCAGAAATTTTGATTTTAGAGTCAAGATCATGACAAAGATACATGATTATTTTGACTGTAAAGAGGATGAGAGATAATTGCTTAGAAAGATCAGATAGTTGATGTAGAAATATTTTATGATGCATAGATAGTCATCGGCTATGGGTATCCTCATGTATATTTTGATATATGTCACACATATTCGATACTTGGATATAAATGTTAGCAAAGATAGAAGAATCATACGAGTAAGATGGATAGTAGAAGAATGAGATGGAAATTGATTAACAATTATTTTGAGATTGATTTAAAATTCTGACAAGCCTATGATTATTCAAAAATTTATTGGATAGGGTTATGAGAAAGATGATATTGCTTTGCTTCATGTTTAGGAGAAAATTCATCATGTCCTTCCTTATTATTTGATATAGAAAATTGACATGATGTATCAAGGTATTCAAAACCAGGATGGCATTGTATCTAATGCAATGAACTTTGAATCTAAAAATAGATAGGAGTATTCTTGTTCATACTTGACATATGGAAAGCATTTTTGATCATGTAAAAGAATAAGCTATCAAATTGAGGAGACCAACACACAAAGGGTATGAGGAACCTGATATATCCTAGTCATTGTTTCACTTGAGACTATCCATGTACACACAAGGAAAGTATTCAACAATGTCATATTACAAGAACATCCAACAAGCATAGAAAATAAAAGAAAATGATTAGTGTGCCACTTATATCTCTCTAAATCAGTTTTGTTAGACATCATTGAGAGATCATCGAAATGGAACAATAAGATAAATCAAAAAGGATATCCAAAATTATGCTCATTGTTATAATGATATATCCTAGGACATATGCATTATATAAGATGTGATGAGCCTAGTTTTTTGTCCAATTTTGGGTAGAATCTATAGTTTATTTTTTGGAATTTTTCATGGACTTTGATGTTAAATGTTGATATTTTTATAATGTTTCCCATAAACCATAGACATTGGGCTTAAATCTTATCTCTACAAGTTTTAATGACATTGGAATATTATGTGGATTATCTATATTGATTTTGAATGTGGTTAATGAATGTTCCTTAAGGTGGTTATAGATGTGTCTAGTTATTGTGTGTACTGACATTTTGATGCAGATTTAATTTAAAGATGATAAGTTGAGGAAGACACTACCAGTTGGGCATGCACCATAATGTCTAGCAAAGGAATCGCTCAAGGTCAAAGAAGGTCGAAAACAAAAGATTCCTCATGAAACCAAATATAACTGCCCTGTAGTAGAGTTTAATGATTGAGCATGTGTGGGTGTTACTATTGTGCTAAATCTATGTTTGGACCTGTATGTCTGACCAAATTCCATGCACACGTAACTGCCATTGCTCAATTTTCTCTATTTTCCTTAAATGGTGTCCTCCCAGTCATGGAGTTGACTGCCTTGTTTAGCTAATAGTATAAATAAAGATCTAATGCTCCTTCCTCAGGAGGTTGCATGATTTGATATTGTACTTGCACTCTCAATTTTTTAGTAAAACATATACATTACTCTTTTGTACTCATGATTTATTGTGAATTTTTTTTTTTTGAGTTTGAGCATCTGAGTTCTCATTTGTTTTAGAGGATACTTATCCAAGGGGGACCAATTGGTGAGTAATTCGTCTTCTTAGTTTAGTTTTAGTTTAGTATTACTTACTTTTTAGTAATTAGTTAGAAATTTGGCACCGACTGTTCCTACAACCACTAGAATTCTATTATGTGATTGTTTCTGTAGCCAAAGTAGATAGAGTTGTGCCTTGTTTGTTGATCAGTTTTTCATTCTTGCTATGAATTTTAGTTTGATGTAGTTTCTGATTGATGATTGGTATTTATGGTATTCCCTTCTAAGCAATTTACTTTCAACATTGTGTCCCTTAGTTGTAGAATGAAATGGATACTTTGAGTTCCTAGTGCACATATTGTGTTAACCCATTTCAAGTTCATGTCCCTAGATTGACAAGTTAAAATAGCTATTCAAGTTAGATGTCCAATATTTGAATCATGGCTGCTAGGGCTTAGTTATTAAATCATTGTAGAAGGCCAACATTTTTGGCACCGTTGTCAAGGATGGTGTAAAACTAGGGAGTCTTTTGGAGTCATTGGTATTTTTTCTTGCTGTAACATTTTGGGAAGTTGTTTTTAGTATATCCTCATTTAGGATGTAATGACCCCCCTTATTCTTTACCAATTCCTTATGTGAGCTAACTGATAGTGAGTGATACCACATGCATAGAGGAAGGAAAAGGGATTGTTATGGGAGATTCCTTCCTAACAATCCTAATCCATTCCATCTAGTTGAATATCAGAACCTACCAAGAGAAGAAGAAGATCCACACCCCTTTACTGATGCATTTCCTGATCTGACTAGCTCTGAAGTCTCCTCTAAAGATCAAAATCAGCTTGAGAACCTCTTTGCTTTGGAACTCATCAAGTAGGCATGGGTGATGCAAATAGGAATAGACCTAACCAACCAATTTTTCCTTTCCCCATTTCCCATTAGAATGAAGTTGACAACATCAAGAACATTCCTGACTCAACACTCCCCAATTTTTATGGACTTTTTAGAGAAGATCTCGATACCTTTTTATTTGAGTTTGACATACTCTGCAGGAGTTATGATTATACTATTGATGCCCATAGGCTTAAGCTATTTCCTACCACTCTAAAAGATGATACATTAAGATAGTTCATGATCCTAGGTAGAGATACTATGGAAACTTGGGAAGACATGAAGACAAAATTCCTTGAGAAATACAAGGAATATTGCAGGGGCAACAACATGAGAGAAGGTGACATTTTTAGGATGCAACAAAAGGAAGATGAGAGCTTGGAAGATTACATTGCAAGGTTTTTGTTTTTACTACAAAAATATCCACACCATACACTTAATGAAGACTCACAAAAAGTTGCTTTTCCTCAGAGGAATAAATCACTACTAAATTTGAATCCATTTTTTGACAAATGTTCATCAGTCGTTCGACAAACATTTGTCAGAAAATTGAAGAATTGACGAAAAAAAATTTTGTTGACATTTTTTCATCTAAATTTTGATGATGAATTAAACGTTGAAATAACGACACATATTCATCGGTCATTGGCATCATAAAATGACTCAGATGTTTGTCGAAATATCTATGACAACTTCATGTATCCACTGAAAAATTATAAGCAAAATGCAATTGTAATGGCTCTTCTAAAGCATTGAAACAACACTAGAAGTTCATTGCCATTTTGACGAAATGGGAAAGGAGTTACGACGAAGCCTTCGTCGCAACTATAACAACTTTATCGGACCTTTTCAGTAATTCATCAGTGGCCTTCATCGAAATTGTGATGAAACAATGCAATTTTATTAAAAAAAATATTCGTTGAAATGTACCATTGCGGAGACTCTTGGTGATGACCACCGAAGCCAACCCATTGGTGAGAGATCAATCATCAGCATAGGATAGAAAACTCATTCTGATAGTCCATGTCTTTCTGATGACTTCTATCAGCAAGACATACCCAATCCCACACTGATCTGACCTCTTCAGGAGTTTTAAATGGACCTACACCATGTCATCGCGGAGACTCTTGGAAATGACCATTGAAGCCAACCCATCAGTGAGAGATCAATCTTTGACACAAGATAGAAAAATCACTCCAATAGTATAGTCTTACCAATGACTTATGTTGGCAAGACAAATCCAATGTCACACTGATTTGACCTCTTCAGGAGTTTTGAACACTGCTAGTTATCAACAAGACATTCTGAGGGTCTAACTGATTAAGCAAGTGTCTAAGAGTAAGTAAATAGATGGAACCTATTAATTTTCTTATTTTTGGGTTCTTTAAATCATAGAATAGATATCATCTTCTTGTGTATAATGTACTTATATTCAGATTTGAATTCGATAGCAATTGTCATTGGACATTCCATTTTACTTGCACAAAGTATTCTATAAGCAATATATTGATAATGCCAAATGATTTATGGTGTTGTAAAACTCTACCTATCATCACAGTTCTGTTGTTCCCCTCTAGAGAAACTTGCAAAGAAAAGTTTACAATACCAAGTCAAATAATATGAAAAAGACTTACTTCCATACAATTTAAATGATTATTCTGACAAGGGAAATTTTCTAATCACAAAAATAATTCCATGAAAGGTTATCCATGCTTCATAAAAGATGATTGATCATACATACAGAATGCAAGATTCATAGAAAAATCATTACACTTGAGAACAACCAACCTGGGCTAACAAGGGAATGAGTTAAGAAACATCTGGATTGAAGAGAAAATGTGTAGGGAAAATGCTGAGCAGTGTCAAGAGAACAGATCTTGTAGAACATATTCTTGACCTAATCAATCTCTTGAACAACTTAAACAAAATTAAAATACTAACACATACAAGAGACATGTAATGAACTTCCAATATTTGATATCTTTTTCATTAATGCAGAGGTAGGTAAAGGAGAAATAATTATAATTGTAACACTATTCATAGTCTAGTGAATTATGTTCATAATTTGTGTTCAATGGACCTCAGTTTTATCATTATAGTGTCCATCTAATACCATATTTTAATCCAGGGTTCAACTATCTCAGATCTAAATAGGCACCTTCAATTAACGATTTAAAGTACTATAAAATAAGGTAAGACTTTTACTTGAGAAAGATTGGGTACACTTGTAGGATTAAAGTTCTCCCAATCATTAGGATTTATTGGCACATAGACACAACTTGCAACATATGAAGTAATGGATGACTACAAGTTAGTGAAATGGTCCTTAATATGTGACTGGTTTGCAAATTGATTAGTAGAAAATAAGGTTACAAACAGATCTACATAAAAAATTATGAAGACAATCTACTGTAATCATCAAAATAGATGAAAAGTGCAAAGGAAAGAGCCAAACTACATCTCTAGAGCCTAAAAAAAACACTTGCAAGAAACATAAAAAAAAAAGAATAAACTAGTTTTTGGATGAATACAAAATGGTGCCTTCAATAAGTGATTCATATGCTTTCACACCTGATAGGACATTAAGAAGATTTTAGTCTTCCTCTATGAAATTAACTACTTACAAAAAAAACCCAAAAACCAATATTATATACCTCCATGTCTAGCCGAGGGTAGGTATAAGAGAAAAAAATTTCCTCAATGCAATGCCAAAAAATATCAATGTGTGTGTAGGTTTGTATTACTCAAAATATCATTTCACTACCTAAGGAAAAATACCAAAGTGATGTTTTAAATTTTAATTTTCACATAGGCTCCCTTATTGCTACACATGCATACACAAGCATTATTCAAGCTCTAAACTATTCAAATATTAAGGATTTAATTAGCTATAAGATGGAAAGTTGTTGTTTATACATAATCCATCATCTTTTACATATCTTTATTCACTCCTAGCACTTCAAATAAATCTGTGTAAATGAGATAGAAATGTGAATCTTTTATGACAAAGAAAAATCTTAAAAGGAGGGGGGAAGAGAGTAAAGGGTAGGGGTTAAGAGAATGCTTTAATGTATAGAAAATTATAACATTTTGATCATTATAACAATGAAATGAATCTTAAGTTTGAAGCATTAATACCATTTAGAACATTTATGATCAAGAATGAATGTAAGTAGAGAAACTTTTGCATACCTGTAGATGGTACAAAATTTCATGGTTAAGTGGAAGCCTCCCATCAACAACAAGATCAAATATTCATGTATCTATCTCAATCGAGCCTCTAAACCCTTCAGAGTTTCCACTAACATGTTATGCACAAAAGCCAAATTTTAGAGTTATGTCACCACTAAAGACAAAAGAAATAGAGCTTTGAAACAAAATCCACACACAAAACAGTGTGGTATTCATACAAAGCCATACAAAAAAATTAAACTCAGAATATTGGAATGGAAACAACTTCAAATTATGATGCAGAGCATGGATTTAGGGTATAAAGAATCATTTTTTTGCCACCATAGTGAAAAGTTAACACTTTCTTTCATCTTTGCATATTGGTTTGATGCTTCAAACGATGCATTTCTTATATTGAAAAGTGTATTACCTTATTGAGATTCTCTTTGTTTCAAGAATGGTTTAATATTCTCTACTTAACAGGGCCAACCACGTGACGGTGGAAGCTCATTTGGCCCCTCCTCCCCCACGCTCACATCACTCTCAATTCCCCATACCCAATCATATAACATTAATCATTCATTCATCCATTAATAACATATAACATTCATTCATTAACATATAACATTCATTAATTAACATATTCACATTCATTCATTAACATATAATATTCATTCTTTCAATTTTTACATATTATCAAAAATATGGTTGTCATGATATGATTACAATCACTTTTTTTTCTTTTCTTTTTTAAAGCTAAAAAAATATGAAGTGGAGTATCATTTTCTAAATCATCTATCCCACCTTTAGTTGTTTTGCCCTTTGTTTGTGATCTTAATGTACACCTAGTTGTCTGCTCACGACGTGGACACTGCTGCGAGGGGGGTTTGTTGCAATAAACTAATATGTTTTATTATTATTGTTACAATTATTTCATTAATTAAAAGAACATTAGAGTGGTTCTCTTTACCTGATGGGTCCACATCATGTTCCTGAACTTCTGTTATAGACTCATGCTCAACATGTTGAAAACCCTCTAAATCCTGATCTGCAGTTGAAACACAAAAGGTTACATTAATTAATACAATAATTGAAATTAAATATGCTTAAAAGAACATTAGAGTGGTCCTCTTTACCTGATGGGGCCACATCATGTTCCTGATCTTCTCTAGCTTGATCATGCTCAACACGTTGATCACACTCTACATGCTCTAAAGTTGAAACATGAAAGGTTACATTAATTAATACACCAATTGCAATTAAATATGTTTAAAAGAAATTTAAAGTGGTTCTCTTTACCTAATGGGGCCACATCATGTTCCTGATCTTCTCTAGCCTAATCATGTTCAACATGTTGATCACACTCTACATGCTCTAAAGTATCGAGATGCACACCATGACCTTCATTTGCAGGTTGTGCTCCACCCTCACTAGGATGCATTCAAATGTCATGTACAATATTATCATTGCTTGAATGTTTAAAACAAATAGACATTTAATTACTTTATGGTGGAAATTAATATTGAATAGATTGCACAAGTATTCAATTTTAAATAAACTTTATTGAGTTTATTTACCTGTGTTTCAGATGCAGTGGAAGATTGTGTTTGCCTAGTCAAGACTCTTAGGAATTCAACCATGACTCCATAGCCTTGCTGGAAGGCAATCTTCAAGTTCTCTTATCTGGGAACTCTATTGAATTCAAAGCCCTACGTTTTTAAATAAGATCATGAATTTTGCTTCTATGGTGTGATAAAACCAAAATTGTTTTCCATTTATTATTTGGATACAATATTTCATTTATTGATACTTACAATTCATGCAGCTAGTTTCATATAACCACCAGAGCCAAGTTTGTGCTACCCATGTTTTTCTAGTCTTGCCTTTATTTCCTTTGATGTGTCGAGCAACCTATGAAAAGTTTGAAATACATTAGATTATGTAAAAAGAAAGAGTAATCAGTATATAATTACATTGTTGATAGTATCACATACCTTCCTTGGCCTGGTGGTGTCTTTACTTTTTCTTTTCAGCCTTCTCCATTCCATCTGACACCAGGTCCTTCCACTCCCTCTCCAGAATCATGGGGGGATGCTCGTACTTTTTGTTCTTCTCTAAATGTGACCTATATTGGTCCCTCACATACTTTAGATAGGTACTAGCTTTCTTAAGGACCTTCGTTTGATTGAATGTTTTATCACCAAATAGCACAACTAAACGGTTAATGACCTCATCTTTTAAATCTTGATTTTTGGCATTCCACTGTGTATGTATGGTGGGCCCGAAGAGCTCCAATGTAATATCACTTAGATGTTTATAAAAAACATAATTTCTTGCAAAATCATCATAGGATCAATAGTCTAAAAAGAGTGATCAATAAGTAAATTTCAATTGGAATAAATATATAATAATAATTAAAACATTTTAAAGTACTTGGGACCTTCTCTATCTTTATGGGAATGAAATCCTCAGTCACCACAAATGTGACTGGCAATGTTCCTGTACTACTAATATGGGAAGATCCAGGAAATGATGCTAAAATATCACTAGTACTAGTGGCCTCTGCATCCCTAGGTACATGTCTTGATGCATGTTCTAGCATGTGTTCACTGCCAGAGGGTGCAATAATGGATGCCTGCATGGTATGTGTTGCTGACATTTTAGATGATAATATAGGCACAAATGATGTGATGTATGCATAGGAAGATCAGGATGGACACTTGTACCAACCCCTACTCCTTAGGCAGCACTTGCAGTACCCTGATCATGGCCAGGAGCATCATGAGGATGGAAAAAATCCTGTAAAAACAACACATATTTTAGTTCATGACATAAAGAGTACATATATAAAACCATGAATGAACTTATGTTATAATTAAAGACCTCATGATAGCTTACATGCAATTTTTGTGATCTCTCAGTAAATATTTCAACCCTCTCTCTTATCTCATCTGTTTGAGGCACTATGAATAAGAACTTAAGGATTTCTTCATTATTATTTTTTGGGTCTTTGTTATCATATCGAGAGGGTTTGTTGAATAAGTGATGTCATCATCACATAATATTGATTGCACCTCCCTATGGATGCTCTCATCTACTACTAGTGCCTTTCCTCAATCAGTCGACTGCAACAAGAATATTAAGAACATTATCGAAATTAACCCAATAAACTTATGAATAAAACATAATAATAAAACATTTTGCTCATATCTAATTTGTACAATTACAATGAGGTAAACATGTCGGGTAGAATTTCCTAAAGATACATCATGATTTGTGCTCTAGGCTGGAGCCTTCTCCGTATGATCAATGTCTCACTGTGACAAAAATTAAATATAAAAAAAGATTACCGAAATGAAGCCAATAGACTTATGAAAAAAAACATAAGAATAAAATGGAATATTGGAGTCATTAATTGGAGGTTGGGTAAAATTGTACATAGTATGTACCACCCCCATAGTAACTATGTTTGTAACTAAGTGATTTAAATTTTAATTGATTAGCAACTCTTCCCCTATAGTTATTTATTTTATCGCACAAACGAATACACAGTTTCCCTCGCGTGCCTCGAATATGCAATTGGGTTGCTTATCTTTTAGTTGTATATAATTTGTTGACAATGCATACCTACGCATACTTCGTGTATATCAAACTAGTTGCATCCAATGTTTGTAACTGTAATAGGGTCCAACATACGCCATCAATTCAGTAACTTTGTCATAACAGACCTTTATGCCATTCATGAAAAATAGGCCCAAACCATATAATGATTATGGTGTTGTGCGATATATCCTCTCGTTGACACAAAAATCAATGTTTATTGGAGGAAGTTCCTTGGGTACCCATTTTTTCTATAGATGTTTGTACCTCAAGGGCACCTCGATGTTTCCTATGCTCTCATCATCATAAGAATATGACCTCCTTCAGCAAGAAAAAATTCCATGCGTTTACAAAATTTTCTTCTAATATTTTGACCTCTAATTGATCTCCCTCTTTTAAACATACTACATGTCTCACTATCCTCTTCTATTCCTAAATTTCCCTCACTCGAGTAAGATAGATCTGACAACTACCTATTTGGTGGTACCTACACTCATAAGGATGTTGGATGAAGTTCTTTCATGGTGATGTGATCCCAAGGTGACATTATGATTAATCTATCATTTCATCGCTAGAATTTCACAGGTTATAAGGTAATCAAGTCTTGATAGATTGCAAGTTATTGTTACTACCATCCAAATGTGTCCATCACAAATCAAATCTACTTAACGTTTTAACTTCCAAACTTTGTAACAAGTGTTAAATGTGACTATGGTCCACCTATTACACAGCCAAGGCCTCAAATTTATTCTCTAATTGTAATCAAAGGACTTTTGTTCTTCATTCAAGTAAATAAACTTGAAGGGAAACACCACCAAGTGGTTTATTGGACACCTACATGACAAAATAGAAAAAAATTTACATTTAATTTCCATATGTCTGAGTGGTTAATAGGGAGGGAGTGTGTACTAGGCCTGGTTAAGTCATCATAAGTTTATGATTTTGCAATAAATTTTTTTAAAGTCATCTTAAATATTCCTATGTCTAATTTCTAGGAGACTTTTGGTATGTTTTAAGGTAGTATGATTGATGAAAGAGCCCAAAGAGCCTTTCTCCATGGTATCTAGGTACACATAGCAGTGGTCTTCTCTTATATGGTCGGACATGATTTAAATAACTTAGCTAGGAATTATTCATTTAACCTAAGGTTTTCTCATAATTCCATTATTGGAAAAGTATGATCAAATTCTTCTATTATGAAGAATTGGTCTATGTGCCTCTAGTAATCACTATAAATGTTTGTAAGGATAAAATGACTAAAAGCATCAGGTAGGAGAGAATCAAATTTGAGTTCTTCAAAGATTATATTCCTCTATTCATATTTTTTAAGGGTTGTGTGTGGAGGAGGTTATCACTACCAAGAAGGGAGGAGACCTTTCCTTGTGATGGAACTTCAAAAATTTTCTCTTTTTGTTCCATTTTTATCTTGCCTTATGTCTCTGGTCATCTATGGTGTTTGGGAAAAGCCCAAGGTTGGGGTTTTACCTTTGTCTTCATATAAAACCCTAGTGTTTATCTTACGCCTTGGGTGGGATCTTTTGGGCTGTTACTAAATTTGGGGAGGGTTTTAAAACAACTTAAGCCCCATTGCTTCATCTAGGCTAGGCCCCTTTTGATTTATCGTTTTATTTCCTTCGCCTGACTTTATTATTTCTTAAGTCTTGGATGTTCCCATGCTCCCTGGTTTAAGAAACAACTTATGTCATTGTTTATCATTGGCCTAGTGATGTCCCCTCGTTCTTTTAATAAATGTTTTATATTTTGCAAAGGGACAAGTTTTCATGACCGTAGATCAATTATCATTTGATCTCAGTCATTGCCCACCATCCCATGATGACCCCACCACACTGTTTTGGTTGATTGTGATATCACGAGCGAGCGCCACGTGTCTCATTTAATGAAGTTGAAGAGATGATAGAAATACTTTGATACATTTATCTGGTTTTAATACATTATGTAGTGGGTTAATAAAGCATTTATGAGATGCAAGTGTTTCAAATCAATGGAGATGTTATAATCTCAATAGGAAAGGTGCTTGACGGTTAATGAAAAAGCTGGTGACTATGTTGAATGAATAGGATTACTGATGGTTGAGATCCACGGTTGCTCACCATCGTGTGATCATAAGTTGTTAGGTCTTTATCGATTGTGATATCACGGGCGAGCAAGCTGCCAATATTCAAAGAAGAGGGATGATTTTAAATTAAAAAATGATTTTGATTGCTCTAAATTAATATCTTGTTTCAAAAAACAAGATATCTCTTGAGATTTTTTATATAATAATAATAATTTATAAAAATAAGATATAAAAATAATATGTTAAATTACTTCACATAAAAAGTAAGTTTCTAAAATAATATACCTAAAATTAAAAAAGAAATAATAAAATAGAAATAAAATAATTTCTAAATAATAGAGTAGAAATAAAATTGTTAAGGAATGAAAAATAATTATAATTTTTTAAGTTTTAAATTAATTTATTTAAAATCAAAAAAATTAAATTAAATAAAAAAGGAATATCCTAAATTCAGTATTACACATAATTTTTTTTTTCTTAATTACCTTATTTAAGACATAAAGAATATTCAATATTATTAGTTTAAGCTTTTACTAAAGGTTTTATTGTACAAAAATATTAAAATAAGATAGGATTTTCATAATAAATGCAAATATAAAATCAATTTAAAATTATAAAATTAAATACAAAGAAACCATAATTAATTTATTATTACAGTTAAGATTCAACTATGGTTAGGATTAGGATTCAATTGATGTTCAATTAGGATTTCCATTGGGGTTGGGGTTCAATTAAGATTAGGATTCAATTAATGTTAGGGTTCAAAAGGGTTCAATTAGGGTTAAGGTTAGAATTATAGAATAAAGCTTTGGATAAAGGCTAGGATTAGGGTTGGGGGATTAGGACTCAACTAGGGTGAGGGTTAGAATTCAATTAGGGTTAGGGCTACAATTAATTTCAAGCAAGGGTAAGGGTTAAATTTGCGCTAGGTTTTAATAAGGTTTAGGATTCAATTAGTATTACAATTAGAATTAGGGTCACCATTAGAATTAGGGTTAGTATTAAAATTATAATTGTGAATAGATTTTGAATTATAGCTAGGGTTAGAATTAGAATTAGGGTTATAATTAGGGTTAGGGTTATAATTAAGATAAGCTTTTGGGTTAGAATTCAATTATGGTTAGGTTTAAGTTTAGGATTAAAATTTAATTAGGTTTAGGGTTCAATTAGAGTTAGGATTCAATTAGGGCTCTAAGATAAATCTTGGAGTCAACAGTAGGGTGAAGGTTGGGGTTAGGATTAGGGTTTCAAAATGAATCTTGGGGTCAATATTAGGGTTAGAATTAGGATTAGGGCTTGAGTTATGGTTTGGGTTTAATTAGGGTTATAGTTCAATTATGGTCAGGGTTAGGATAGGGTTCAATTAGGGTTGTGGTTAGTGTTAGTGTTATAGGATAAAACATGGGGTAAAGTTTAGGGTTGGGGTTGGGGTTAGGGTTAGAATTCAAGTAGGGTTAGGTTACGATTCAATTAGGGTTCAATACAATTAGGGTTAGGGTTAGGGTTAATGTTAGGTTAGGGTAATAGTTCAACTAGGGATTTAGGGTTAGGGTTTTGATTATGGTTCAACATTAGGGCTATGGTTAGGATTATGGCTCAATTAGGGTTTTGATTAGGAGCTACAAGTTAATATTAGGGTTAGGGAATTATTACGGTTAAGATTCAACTATGGTTAGGTTAGAATTCAATTGATGTTTAAAATTAGGGTTAAGGTTTTAGGATAAAGTTTGGGATCAAGGTAAGGGTTGGGGTTAGAATACAACTAGGATTAGACTTAGGGTTACAATTATGATAAGGGTTAATATTCAGTTAGGATTTAATTAGCATTAAGATTAGGGTTTATATTCAATTAGGATTAGGGTTAAACTAGGGTTAATATTAGGTTAGGGTTATAGGATAGAGCTTTGGGAAAAGGTTAGGATTAAGGTTTGGGTTAGGGTTCAATTAATTTTAGGAACAATTAGGGATAGGGATAGGATTAATTTTAGGCTAGGGTAAGGGTTCAAGTAGGGTTAAGTTTTAATAAGGGTTAGGGTTAGGGTTCAATTAGTATTACAATTAAAATTAGGGTTAGAGTTTAATTAGTGATATGATAATGGTTAAGGTTTAATTAGTGATATGATAATGGTTGGGGTTTAATTTAGGTTAGATTTAGAGTGTAATTAGGATTATGGTTTGGGTTCAATTATGGTTAAGGGTTAAAGTAGGATAAGGATTAGGGTTAGAGTGTAATTATGATTAGAGTTTGGGTTCAATTAAGGTTACAAAATAAATATTTTATGTTAGTTGTAGGGTTAGGGTTAAATTAGCATTAGGTTAGAATTAGGTTTAATGTTAGGATTATAGTTAAGGTTCACTTAGCGTTAGGGTTCAATTGTAGTATGGTTAGGGTTATGATTTAATTAGCATCAAGGTTCACTTATTGTTAAGGTTCACTTATGGACCAATTGACGAGGATTTTAAAGACCTACACTTTGGGCTCTGCAAGACCTGGGAGGGTGATCCGTTAATGTGTTTACAACCTCTTCACCATTATCGTAAACAACATTAAAAACAACAAATAATATCATTTAATAGCTCAAAATAATAGGATAATATTGAATAGAATTGGTTTTTCATCAGTAATATCAACTATTTGGAGCATGAGATAACTACAACACATTCCACAATGTAAAAGTCATTGATTTGGAATTTGTAGCAAGTGCTAGGTAAATAAAAACAAAATACTGAACCATACAAATTAGTACAACTTAGATAAATTCCATATATCCATTGAGGGAGTCAAATTCATAAACATCTAAGGGTTTATGATAGATTTAACACATAACATATAAGATCCTTGAGAACATTGCTTTACAATTTCATCAACATGTATTCTAACCCAATACTACTTATCAACTCCTTATACCTTTTCATATCCACCTACAATCCTATTCAATATTTTTAATTTTTTCCTTGAATTAAAGCCAAAACAAAAATCATACACACCACAACAGTGAGATGAATGAGACAACCCTTGATTATCTTATTCAAAATTCAGATATGCATGTACAATGGAGAGACATGAGTTTGAATTAATCATTTCAATTCAAATGTTAGTACTGTCATAAAACATCAAATCCACATGAATTCAGAACCTACTATAGAATGAATCAAAACCTAAATTGCATTTTCCTTAAAACCATCAAACTTTACAATTTACTCTGAAACTATACCTAGACTCGATCAAAAAATATCTAACTTGCTAACCTATACTTCTGGCCTTGAAATCCTTCTTATAGAAATGAAGGAGCAAACAAGCATTGGGCCAGAAAGCACACATGTCACTAGCCAATTGGACCGCTTTATGACATTCAAAATTTTTTTGCAACATCAATTTCCTAGAGAATCCTCTTGTTCATCATGCCCACTGAGAATGATTGATGCAACAACAAAGATTCAAGAATTCCATGCCAAGACTGCCACCAAAAAAAAAAACTATAATTAGTTGTAACTACAATAGCTGACTTGTCAACCATTAACAACCTGGGTATGTGCAGGATCATCATGGAAAAAATAGGCCCTTAAGTGGCAAAATACTCAGAAAAATCAGAGTTAGGCAACTTGACGTAAAAATTTGAATAAGTTATCTATATTATTTCAAAAATATGTAAGAATATCTAGAATTTGTAGCAAATTGAATGTAGTTTCTAAACTACTAGGTTTTAAAAAAAAAAAAAAATCTATTTGGTGAAAATTTGAAATTTCAATGCATAGTATTTAAATTCAGGGGAAAAAATAAGAAGTAGGTGTCTATCTAACCACCTAACCACAATAAAATGATAATATTTTTTTTATAATATTTTAGATATAAGTAGAGGACTCATGTCCTGATGTGATGCATATTTTTTTGTAATTTTTTTCCAAGTAAATAATTAACTATGAATTTTTTATTACAACTTTTAAAAAATATAAAATAGTCGTATGTCTACCCACCTTAACTTGGTCAAAAATTTATGAAATTCAAATTTTCTTTTTTTAATCTTATAGTATCTGAAGCATAGAATGTGACACATGTTTTAGATTCAAAAAATGTGATACTATTTGAAAGCTATAGATGTTTTCAATCAGCCTATCAATCAGGACTTTAGTCGTAATTCAAATAGAAAATGAATAATAATTACTTATTAAATTCAAAGTAAAGAATAATTTATATTGGTAGAAAGCTGAGAATCTCCTTTAAAAACCCTTTTCATTTCATCAATATTGAGTAAAAAAAAAATTCAACCACATACCCATCATATTGCCACTTTTTGGCCCATCATGATCCTGCACATACCCACCTACTGCTTTTTACTCCTTAGTTAAATATATGTTTACCCATTTCTGGCATTCCTCATTAGTTGGCCAATTAAAATTGATTACCTCATTTACCTTGTCACTATAAGGTGTATACTTAACTACCACCTAATTCACTTCTCTTTCAAAAGATTCAAAGAATGAACTAGTGCTAATAATTTTATCCATACAGCTCACCAATAAATCATAATTAAAGTCATCACAAATTAATCTAATTTGACAATTGATGACTTCATTTTCCTGGTCCTACCATTGTTGGAATGACTTGATATTTCTCTGCTCATCAATTATGTTAGGTAGCAATGTGTTGCTCCAATCATCAAAGTTCACTAATTCTCTGATCTTCCTACTCATGTTATTTGGTAAGGTCCGAAAACCTTGTAATGACTTAACTAATACTTGAGTAGGCCTTAATGATTTGGGCCTATTATTTACATCAAACCTTGAAGCTTTATACATGATGTCAAGATCATTGGCCCTAGGGATCCATCTTTTAATTAATGGTACTACAACCTCTTGATCCCTATCAATATTCTTTATTGCAATTAATAATAAAGAATATAAAGAATGCAAAAATGACAATTTGTCATCAACTTTCTCATTTAAATGTCTCAATACAACATTTACAACCTCCCTTTGCTTTAAGAATATTCCCTCCTCACTCACCTTCAAGGATGCTTGTAACTCTAAAATCTTATGCATTAGCTGCTTCTTTGAAGGATCAACAGAGTATTCCATTTCTTCATCAATTAGCTCTGAAGTAGGGCTAAAGGAAGGAGTTTGACTGGGAGAACCTGGTGTAGACACAATAGGATAAGCAAGAGGCATTGACCTTGATGTGGAAGGAAATGTTATGATCCCTAGAGCACTTGATGTCTCCCTAATATTCTTGTTCTTTAACCTATCCACCTCAGTCTGCAGCTCAACATTCCTTTGCTGCATCTTGCTATATTCCTCAATTATGGCATTGTACTTCTCCATTAAGCTTTTCTTTTCAACCTCCTCTCTTTTAGCAGTCTTTTGGGACAATTTGGCCACATTTATAGTCAAATTAGTAGCCTATGTGGTTGAGGTCTCTGAAGCTCTCTTTATTATCAACCCTCCTCTTAGATTTGGGTTAATATCAGTAACATTCATCTTTCTCCCTTGAGGGGCCAAAGCCCAAATTGCTAAAGTTTCATACTCTTCATTGAAGGAAAAATCTTGCAATGCTACCTTGACCTCTTCTTTAGAGTCTTGTAAAGGGTGCTTGGACTTCATAATAGCATTGAAAGCTACAACATCAATAATGTCCCATTCAGGTAGAATCAAGACACCAGCTTAATTTACTAATTTTTTCCCCTCCTCAGGAGTGATGTTCTTTAAGTCTTCCATTAGTTCAGCTTTCACTTCATCATCATTCTTCTGGTCTGACCTATCAGGTCTCAATTCTCTTCTCCTCTTGAATTTATCTTGATATTCTTCCAATTTGATTCTCCATACTAGTTGCAAGAAGACCAGAGTTTTTACAAATGCATTATCATCTAAAAACTCTTTACATGCCTCCATTCTTGCATCTTGTACACATTTTCCTTTCATATCCAGATCAAAGAGAACCAATTCAATCGGCCTAGGAGGGGAAGGCATACTCATTTGCAAGTCCTAGTCAGTGAAAAAAATCTCATCCACCAAATCCTCTTGTGATTGTTCAATTCTTTTCCTTTTAGGGCTTGGCTCTGATGGTGGTGGTGCGGGATTATTTTTAGGTGATGCATCCAAGTCAATAATCTTGATTTCTCTATAAATTTTGAACTTTGGACCTTTTTGTGTAGGAAATTTCATTATTTTCTTTCCCTTTCTATCCTCTTCTTCTTCATCACTACTATCATTTCTCTTCCTTTTGTAAATAGGCCATCTTTCTGTAGGTTGGTAAGCTGGCCTCACTTCAATTGGTCTAGCATCTTTCTCCTATATGCCCAAATCTGACTCCAGGTTTATCTTTTTGGTCATCAAGGTGCCCATAATTTATTTGAAGTTTCCCATCAAGAAGTCAATTTTCTTATGATATGGACTGAACTCCATCAATGGATCATACTTTGGATCCATTTTTGCACAATATCCAATAGCTTTTCATAAGCTACCCACTTCTCCTTGTTCAACTCTTTCCTATTTAGGTCAAATTCATTTCTCATAAAGTCTTCAAGGAAGTTGAACTCATGCACAAACTTACCACCTTTTATCCTTTTTTATGAAAAGAGAAAAGAAGCCCTCAGGATCATGATGTCGCTTGGGGCCACACCTCAAATGGTATTCCTCAAAAAATTTCCCAAAATGTATCCAGCCTCCCTTTGAAAAAACAAAATCTGACACCACAGTGTAATCAAGGAAGAATGTTCCTTTACCTTTCCCAATAAGGTTGTCCTCATGGATACAACCAATTTACCACATGAATTCTGCAAACCCCACTCTTGGTGGCACATTGTACGGAAATATATGAGGGGTCCCCTGAAAACCATACACCCTTAAGATAGTGTTGACTGGGTATGGAATGATATCACCCTAGTTATGGAAAACCTTCAATTATAGCTTCCTCCCCTTTGGTCTAAGGAAATCATGCAACTCCTCAGGAATCCTAGGTACATTTACCATCAACCTAGCTCTCAATCTAGAAGCAAAACAATTGTCAAAATGCACATAACTAGTGTTTTCCCTATTACATGATAAATCTGCAGTCCATACCTGCACTGTCAATCTTTCTCCATCAACCCACTGCCTTAACTCCATTTTCTCAAAGAAGAATTCAACATTCTTATATAAGAACATATACATTAACATGGAATACCAGAAGAATGGAGTGCTTGTATCATTTTTCTGCAACTTTGACAACCCTTCATGTATCTTTTCAGCCAATAAAGAAGCAAAATCATAAATTACTGAGAAATTAGGGTGTTGTATTTGCACCCCCATAAACATGTAAGCAATAGGCATCATCATGTTGGGGTGAAAACCCAAAATTTGGCACAATGAGTAAAAGGTAGCCAAGAGATGCTTTGCAAAGAAATTCAGTCTGAAAGGTTCTTGGTCATTAGGGCTAATATGGAATTTTGAACCTCCTTCCCTAGCCAAATGAGGTGGGAGCTACCTAGCTCTGAAAAGTGATTTTGACCTCCCATATTCCTGCTTCATCTCTTCAATATCAATAGGACCCACTAATTTACTAGGCTCACTTAAATAAAAACCTATTGGAATTCCTCTCTGTTGATGCTTAACAGAACCTTTCCATCATTATCTCGAATCACTCATGTGACAGGGTCATATCATGCAGCCATTTCCCTAAGCAAGTCTATATCAGGGAACACATTCGGTACCACTAACTTCCCCATATCATACATCCAACCATTACAAAAGGGGTGGGGAAAATTCCTCTGTCCAAACCATAATCTAAACATCTCTAGACTAGTAAGAGGAACCCTAGCATTAGCTATGTTAGAACAATTATATACTAATCCCTCCCCTAGAGTTTTTCCTCGCATCAAAACCAACCCCTTCTTCCTATCATTTGTCAATAAGAGCAATTGATCCAGGAAATCATCATATAATATTCTACTTAAATAATCAATCTGGCCAGAGTGCTACTTTGTTAGTGCCATCTTGAGTAAACTAGGGCTTCCTTGCTATTTCAAAATTTAAACAAACTAGGGCTTGACAAAATATGAAATTACAAAAAAACACCTTGCAATTTCCCACAATTCAATTAACTTATAGCCCTAAAACAACTATCAACAATCCCTACAACAAGCACACAACAAATTTCCCCCAAATTCAAATTTAGAATTACAAGGAGATATAGAAATGAACTCACGACTTTGTGCTTGTAGAAAGCCCAATTCTTGTTGTAACTATTTGTAACTTCGTCCTTGGCTCCACAACTGCTCCACAAAGATGTTTTGAATGCTTTATGATACCAAAAGCAGAAGAAAATTTTCTTTATTTCGATCAAACCCTGGTAGTAGATGTCATGTCCACCATTAAAGCTTACTTGCACATTGCATGAATGACTCCAATCGCATTCGATGTAGATTCAAATATTGGTCGTTGATCTTTGACCTTGGTCATATCATCAAATGACTGCCTTCAAATCAAACTGACATAATCTCCATCGTGGAAACAAGGGGCCCACCATACCATGCATTGCCAACAAAATCCACATGGCGCTTGCCCACAATATCGCAATCGATAAAAACCTCACAAATTTTGATCATGTGATGGTAGGAAACCGTGGATCTTCAACCATTAGCAAGCTAGTTCATCCAACACAGTCACCAGCTGTTTCTTTAACCATTGAGCACCTTTCCTACCGAGATTATAACATCTGTGTTGATTTGAAGCATGTGCATCTCATAAACACTTTAGTAACCCACTACATAAAGTATTAAAATCAAATAGATGCATCAAAGTATTTTATCATCCCTTCGGCATCACCAGACGAGACACGTGGTGCTTGCCCATGATATCACGATCAACCAAGACAGTGTGGTGGGGTCATTACGGGATGGTGGGAAATGACTGAGATCAAATGATGATTGATCAACAGTCATGCGAACTTGTCCCTCTACAAAATAAAAAAAATTATTAAAGGAATAAGGGGACATCACTAGGCCAACGAAAAACAATGACATAAGTTGTCACTTAAATTAGGGAGCATGAGACCATCCAAGACTTAGGAGGATAAAATTAAACGAAGGAAATAAAATGATAAAACTAAAGGGGGCTAGACCTAGATGAAGCAATGGGACTTAAGATGTTTTAAAAACCCTCCCAAAAAGTAACGACTGAATAGATCCTTCCTAAGGCGTAAGATAATTCTAGGGTTTTACATGAAGACAAAGGTAAAACCCCAACCCTAGGCTTTTCCCAAACACCATAGATGACCAGAGACATAAGGTAGGATAAAACTTTGAAGTTCCATTAGGTAGATGGTTAAAAGGGTAGAGGGGAGGGTATGTGCAGGATCATCATGGAAAAAATAGGCCCTTAAGTGGCAAAAAAATTAGAAAAATCAAAATTAGGAAACTTGACATAAAAATTTGAATAAGTTATCTATATTATTTCAAAAATATATAAGAATAGAACCTGTAGAAAATTGAATTTAGTTTTTAAACTACTAGATTTGTTTAAGACAAAAAAATCTATTTGGTGAAAATTTAAAATTTCAATGTAGTGGTACTTAAGTTTCAAGAAAAAAAATAAGAAGTAGGTGTCTGTCTGACCACCCTCACCACAATAAAATGATAATTTTTTTTTATAAGATTTTAGATATAAGTAGAAGACTCATGCCCCAATGTGATGCATATTTTTTTGTAATTTTTTTCCAAGTAAATAATTAATTATGAATTTTTTATTAAATTTTTTTAAAAATATAAAAAAATATGTTTGACACCTTAACTTGGTCAAAACTTCATGAAATTCAATTTTTTATTTTTTTTAATCCTATATTATACAAAGCATAGAATGTGATGCATGCTTTAGATTCAAAAAATGTGATACCGTTTAAAGCTATAGATCTTTTTCAATCAGCCTATCAATCAAGACTTTAGTCATAATTTGAATAGAAAATAATAATAATTACTTATTAAATTCAAAGTAAAGCATAATTTATATGGTGAAAATCTAAGAATATCCTTTAAAACCCTTTTCATTTCATCAATTTTGGGTTAAAAAATATGTCAAAATGAGAGGTGCCGAGGGACCTGGAGGGAGGAGATGGGAGGAGAGAGGGGAGGGAGAGGGGAGGGAGGGATGGAGGGAGGGAACAGTTTAAGGGTAGAGGGCTAAGGGTAGAGTGGAGAGACATAGGAGTGAGAGTGAGAGAGAGAGAGACTTGAGAGAGGTAGAGGGGGTAGGAGGGAGAGACTAGAGAGAGAGAAAGAGAGAATTAGGAGGGGGAAGGGATAGGGGAAGAGGGTAAGAAACAACCTATTAGGTCTGCACATGGATAAAAATTCATAAAATCAGATCTCCCATACATATTTTGTTGAAACCTAGGCTTGAACCTCTCATTTCACATGCTTTACTTCACAAAACTCTTGAGGACAACAGTTATACCTTCTTTATTTCTCATCCTAGGCCATATTCATGCATCCTACAATTACAATAGTATCCATGGAGCCTCTTACATAAGCTACAGTAATCACAAAAAGTGTAAGAGCCCCTTTATATCATGTTTGGACTACAAAACCCTCAAAAATAGGGTAACCAGGTTGTATACAAAGAAATGAAATTTTCTAACTCAAATCAATGCCTTAAGCCCTCAAATCAGATTCAAATAAAATATAACACATATCTTCATGATTTGGAATTGACTTCACATCAAAAGATGGGTGCATGTGACTGTATAGTGCTACATAACAGAAAAATACAAATTTTTTGAAGAAAAACATAGATTTTCGAATGTCAAGAGCTTGTATTTTAAATCCTCAACCATCAACAACCATTACAATGATCACTTTATGCCTTTTAAATGAATTTACACATCAACCATTGAACAACCACCTCTACAACTAACTTTTTAATCTTTTATGATCACATGAAACATAAAACACACTAATTTCAAGGTTGTTAACATCACTATTGAAATGTTTTAATTTTTTGACCTTTCAAACATTAAAAGGTACATCATTAAATTAATTATGTAATGGCATAAAAATTAAAAACATCATGAATTAATTATGTAACCACATAATTCAAATATAATTCTATCAAGAAATTAATATCAAATAGATAATATAATCGCATAACTCATACATTTCAATGTCATTGATCTTCTTCTTCATCTACCTCTTTGTTTGTATCATCCAATCTAGATTCGACATTGTAAGGATTGGTCATATCATCGTCATCATCATCAATATCAGTTTTGATAATGTCATCATCCACACAGATATCATCTTCATGAAAATTAACTCCTACATCATCATGATCTAGTTCCTCCTCTTCGACATCTTTGCCAGGGACATCTTCAACTAACTGTTGATCTTGATCATCATCTACATTATCTTCTAGTTTTTCAGTATCTTCTTCTTCCACCACATTACACTTTACTATCCTTCCTCTTGGATCATGTCTAACAACAAATGACCAACCTGGTTTACCTAGAACCTCTGAGTAAAATAATTGCTCACATTGGCTTGGAAGAACATAGGGCTTATTTATAGCTTGCTCGATCGACCTTGTATTAACCATGGTAAATCCATTATCATGTTCAATAAAAGTTCTCTCCGGATCATTTTCATTCAATCGTAGCCCGTACCATAGGATGGTGAATAGAATTAATCTGAAGGACTTAAAGTCACACTCAAGTATATCATCCAAAATCCCATAGTATCGATTTTCTGAGACTTCTAAATGTATGTCGCTTCTAGATGAAACATTAGTAACCTGAAAGACTATAGTTATACTAGAATCACAAGTTTTCTTCATGTCATCCAACATTTTGATTCAAAATTTATGACCATTTCACCACATAGCCTTGTGACCAGTGTTTTACCTGCAATATGTCAAACATGTAAAAATTATTGCAATATCGTCAGTTGATAAACATATTTATTCTTGGCCTAATATATGTAAAGAAAACAATCTCAACATATATATACATCAATATAATTGAAAATAGTTAAATAATATGGGTGATTAATATATTTATATGTACCTTTTTATCTCTTAAACCATATGCTAAATCAATTTCCCTTTGTGTAACATTGGAATCTCCATTATGATGAGCTTCTTTAACCAATGAAGCCACACCTACCCATGTTAATGCGCAACCAAATTGTTGACATTGTTCAATCCATACCGTCATCCAATCAAGATTTTTTGTAATGTACAAATATAGTGCATCCCACTCTCAACCAACTGTATCAAAAAAATGAAATTCACAAATGACATATAATTAGTTAAATACCATAGTATACGACCTTAATTCATAATTGATGTATATTGAAGATTAAAAATTAAATAAGTACAATATACATAAAAATCACATGTAAAATGTATTCCAATTAATCTCTATGACTATCTTATAATTAGCTCTAACTTTCCTCAATCTACCTTTCCCCATCAACTTCTCCCCTTCAAATTTGTTAATGGAGTTGGGATCCCAAATGTGATCTACATGGATCTTTACTGCAAAATTAGGAAGATATTCACTATTTCACACCATGGTTTGGTATACCATATATCCATCCACCATAGAACCCTCAGGATGTTTTCTTTTTCTAACCAAAGCCTTCAAAAATTTCAAGTGCCTCTCAACCATCCACATTGACCTTGTGTGTACAGGTCCACACAATTCAATCTCCTCAACTAGTTGATGTATGAGGTAGTGTTCTTGTGCATTGAAAAATGTCGAAGGTAGACACTTTTGCATTTCACACATTAGACGACGAATTTTTCTCTTCCAATAATTTATATCTTCTTTATAGATTTCTTTAGATGACAGCCATCTACAAGTGATTCAAGGCGCAAATATATTAACAAGATTTAACAAAAATATACAGTATATTACATAACAAGGAAAACAAATGGAAACTATAAGATGTATACAACGAATTGAACAAATATCACTACTTACCTCGTGTATTTTACAAGATCATATATAACTTGCTTGACCTTGTTGTTGAAATTTCCTAAGAGAGATAGAGGTAGAATTTACCTCAACAATTATAAAATAATTTTTTCATTATTTTTCCAAAAGTAATAAACATAATACACTGAAAAGTACATGCATTATACAAGTGTATATAATATACCAGAATAATTACCTTAATGAAGGTATGCCAATCATGCGTTTTCATCCCTGACCCAAATTCACCTTTCTTTGTTATTATATTGTTTATGTTCACAACAAATCCTATGGGAAAACAAATTTTTCGTATGACTTATTTTATAGCATTGCTTTGTTGCTCCGTTAATAACCAAGGAAGGGCACTTATATTAATTTGGTCTCCATCGCTATTTAATTGAATAAAAATTTTCATTGCATGATTAGCTTCTTGAATGTCACTACAAATTTTGATAATTTTTCTTTGTCATGCCTTCCATCCAATATTTTCCATAACTTTTCTATTATATTCTTTCCGATATGCATTGTATCAAAAAAATGCACAATTTGTAGATGCTCATAGTAGGGAAACCTACTAAATTTTCTAGGATAACTTTTTGGTCCCTATGGAAGTCAACCATTAATGCCTTGACGACCTTCATGAAGCATATAAGTTTAAAAAATTAACAACGATAATCATTGTCAATTACAACATGAGTAAACAAAACACAATATAAAAATATAAATTCAAAACATATCATATATGATAGATAAACAATTTGATCAGATGTATAACCTTGACGATTAATTCTATTATATTCTAACTTCCATAGGCGAGGTGTCATTCTTCATGGTTTTGATGTAGTCTCTTTTTCTCCATTGAAAATATTTTTTTTAGTAGTTTGATACCTATGATTTCTATTGAGGAAGTGCCTATACTCATCAAACACCTACTTTCCTAAACTTGGTGAACGATGATATTTCATCTTTGGACCACAAATTGGACATGCAAATTTTTTCTTTGTTTGAAGACCTGGAAGATCATATATAATTGGATTAAATATGTCAATTTTTATAATTATATATATAATGAATAGATTATTTTAAAAACATGCATGATATCTACTTCATAAAATTAAATATTGCTAAAGCGCAGTCAAACGTTATAACATACCACAAAAATGTGTTAGCCTTGGTGCATCATGAATTGTCCATACAAGCATTGCATGGAATTGAAATTGTCTTTGTCCTATTCATCTAGAGATGTCATACATAGTGATGCCATTCCATAACTTTAGTAATTCGTCGATAAGAGGCTCAATATATACATTCATATCTTTAATTTGGTACTTACCTAGTTGAATGAACATAAACATTACATAATTATTATAACCATTTTACTGCAATATATATAATTTAATGTACATGACTATTGAATGAAAAAAATATAAGTCATTTTGCAACAAATAAGACAAATGAGATGCTACTACATTAAAGAAAATAGATGTAAAAATATACCTCGAGCAATCATTGACAACATTATGTACTCCCTCTTTATTGACATCCATGGAGGAACGTTATTGTTTATAACAAAAACAGGCCACACTGAGTAAATAGATCTCAGCTCTCCAAATGGATTGACACCGTCCGCTCCCAATGAAAGCCTAAGATTATGAGGTTCTTTTTTAAAGTGTGGCCATTTTTCCTCCATGTCCCTAAATGTAGAACCATCTATAGGCATTCAAAGAATGTCATCTCCACTTCTATTCCATGCATGGTAATCCATAAATTGTGCTAAGCTTTCGCACCTAAATAATCATTGCATACGTGGAATAGTGGGAATATAATGAAGAACCTTGTGAGGCACCTTTTTTGCTAGTTCATCTGTTTGATATCTATTGATATGATATTCCAGGTATTTTATTGCAAATTCATGTTGTTTATGATATATAATATGATCATTGGGACATGCATCTATTGCTTGATACTCCATTCTAACATCTTTCATAATGCTAGATAAATCTTAGTATGAGCGAGGTAAAATATTTTATGGTGGTAACAAAAATTCACCAATCAATCTACAACAAAAAATAATTTTTTAATATAAATAATATTAATGGTACATATTTCATCCTTTATTTACTAGTGATGAACTAACAACAATTAAAATAGATGAAAAAAGATGACATATATGACATACCTTAATATCCATGAGATTGCTATGTTTGATAAACCATTCATAACCTTCAAGTTCAACAACAACAATACAACAGAGAGGAGTTATTTGGGATCCTTCATAAAGGGAATCATATGCCTTCTCAAGTATAGGTAAATAATGAACATCATCAAAGTCATCTCGATCATCATGATCAGCTATGCCACTAAATGTGTCATGGATCAATGTATCTGTACCATTATCTTCAACTGTGTTTTCTGACGCATGATCATCTTCTTCCATAGGATCATTAACTTCATCTTTGATATTCATAGCTCCATGTTCATCCACTTGCAAAACCACATTCTCTAGGCCGTGATAATCCATATGATGTGCCCTAGGGCGCCCCACCTTTATAATAATGATAGACACAAATAAACCATGATCATGATCAAGTGATTATATATATATATATATATATATATATATATATATATAATTACAAATTCAATCAATATAAACACATATAATGAACAATTTATCAATGAACAATAATCATGCCCCCTTCAATGTGACCATGTTGCCTACAATGTTTCTCAGCTGTTGTGATTAAAATTTGTCTCGTCTTTAAGCCCTTGCAATTATTGCAAGGACAATAACATTTCCCATCACCCTTTCTTTTCAATGTAGCCCACAATCTATCAAGTGTCTCTTCATTTTGTTTTGGACTAATATTATCTGACATGATTTTTCTTTACCAAGCTTGACTATTTAGACCTTCAAAAAATATCAAACTCACACTCCAATAATTTTTATTCATAAACAGGTAACAAAATCTAATAATTCTGATATTTTACACCAAAAAAGTTTGGCATGCAACCACCCCTGCAAAAGAGAAGATAGTCAGAAGTTAATGATCCCAAAAAACACTTTAAAATGCTAATTCCAAAATTGATTAAATTCTGATTTTACTATGATTTCCAACCCTTAGACTCCTAAAATCATAATATTGAACTTGATCGCAAACTTCCTACAACGATGGAGGTAGCGAGCTAGTAAGAGCAAGTTACCCATTCCTAAGGAGCAACAAGTCAGAATCATCAATGCTAATGTCAATATGGATTTATTTTTTTAGTTAAAGATGCAATGTGTCACTTCTTATGATGAGCTTATCCCTAGGGCCCTCAACATTGAGAGAGCCCTAACCGCACAAGGAAGCACGCACTAGTAGAATTTGGAAAATAAATGACTAGGTGACTAAAAATTTTAGTCACAACAACTAAAAATGACTAAATTCTGCTCATTTTTTGTAACTCAGCTATAAATGAGTAAATAAATTACTAATTTTGTCGTTGATTAAAAATTAATTAGTCACACAAATAAAAATGACTAAATACTTAGTCATTTATTTAGTTACAATCCATTTGAATAAATCATTTAAGGAATCAAGAATATAGCCCACCAAAATACTCCAAAACTTTAATAAACATACCCTAAGACTTTTGTCAAAATCTTATTTTCAAACGTAGCCTACCAGAATGGAGTTTTCATTTTAATATACTCTAAAACCTTCGTCAAAACATTATTTTCAAGCATAGACTGCCAAAATGGAGAAGTGTTTAAGTAAAGAATGACAAAGAACGGTGAGGAGATGTGCATGAAAGGAGGTATAGGATTCATTACTACTTATCTCATTCCTACTCTGCTCAACAAATCTTACATTGTTCCCATTACTATTTGTAATCTAGGTATTTACTTGACATATATTTGCATAATCTCAAATTCCTTCAGAGGCTTTTGAAGTATCAATGTATCCTATATAGGGTTTAGAATGATTTCTTTTAATTAAAAGAATAAATAAATGATGTATTTCCCTATAATTAGATAATGTGGAGATCTCCTAAATCTGCCCCAACACACTAACCTCTTTGGCACTATATTCATTACTCCAACTACTAGGGTTTTGCATGTGACATCTTTAATATCTTCATGACCATGGCTTTTAAATAGATCTCAATCTTTTCTTTAATCCTTTTAATGGTAACCCTTGAGTTCCATAATCCATCTTCAATCTCTTATAAGAACGTTATCTTAAGCTAGACTGCATAGTATGAATATAAAGCAAGTCCTTCATACTTGTCATTGTTCCAAACCACCACTCACTGCTTTGCTTAAAATGTTGCCTCCATAAGCACAATAGCATGTTTTAAAATCATGGTTTCCAGTGATTGACCATTAAGGTCACCACTTTCTTCAAGATACAATGAGATTTTTGTCTTCAAACTCAAGGCATTATGCAAGATAAGATTGTGAATTGTTTGTTGTGTACGATTTTATTTTCTTGCACATTTACTACTTTGCTAACTTCCTTTAAGACTGGGTATTGCACCCTCAACTGCAATCTCAAACAACTAACTCACTATCAC
>VDFB02000015.1:362636500-362685989 GCA_007258455.2 Sequoia sempervirens
GAAAAGAGAAAAGGATTTTACTTGGGTGTGAGACCTCTTGTAGAGGTTTTCTAGCAGGAAGTTGTAGGCTAGAGAGTTGTAGAGAGATTCAATAGAATGAATGGAATCACCAATAGAAGTTGAAGATTGTGAAGATTGATAGATTGTTGAGGTTGGGTGTTTGGATTGCAGGGTTGAGGAATGTGCAACAAATGATGTTGTTGCAGCAATTATGTGTGTTTCCTTTTGAGTTTCAAATGTGTTTGAAGAGCATGTAACAACCCACAATCCTTTTATGGATTGTTTGTAATTTTTTTGCTTGCATATGTGTTAAATATTTTATTCATTGCAAATTGAAATACCATTTTCCAGATTGTTATTGCAGCAAACATGTTGTGTGTGTGTGGAATTATTTGTGGGGAAAATATATTTTGTGAGGGATGGAATTAAGTTTTCCATTCTCTTCTTACATTAGTGGTATCAGAGCATAAAGATCTTGAGTGTGTAACAAATCGCCGATGAGAGGCAATTGCACTAGGACTGTATTGTGGGTGTTGAAAAAAAAATGGATTGGAGAGGAGCCCATCATGGTAGAGGCAGAGGAAGAGGAAGAGTGGAAAATTTTGTCCATGATAATAATTTTAGGGCTTTGAGAAGACAAGTAGAGGCACTTCAAGAAGGGATAAGAAGAGGGTTTGCACAAAGAAGGGAACCTGGTGGTGATGAAGAAGAAGCTTCAAAGAATGCTAGCCTGGACACTGAACAAACAGAGGAAATTGCAGTAGTTGAAAATGACCCATTATTGAGGGATTTGAAAAAAATGGGAAAGAGAACAAAAATTGATGTTCCTACCTTCAATGGAAGCTTTAATCTAGAGGAACTCATACACTGGATAAATGAAATGGAGGAGTATTTTGAGTTTGAAGAAATTGGAGACCCAGATAGAGTGAGATTTGCTAAGGCAAGATTGAAGGGACATGCTTCAATTTGGTGGAGAGAAATTCAATTAGAAAGAGGTATAAAAGGGAAGGAGATAATCATGAGGTGGGATAGAATGGCAGAGAAAATGAAAATAAAATTCATATTAGTAGATTATGAGTTAGACTTACTCAAGAAAATGCAAGGGTTGAAGCAAGGAACAAAAATAGTGAAAGAATATATAGAGGAGTTTCATAGGATCTTGATTAGAATGAGACATGTTGAAGCAACTAAGGATAAGGTTGCAAGGTACATTAATGGTTTGATACCAAGCATACAAAAGGAGATGGCATTGCTAAGAGTTATAACTATGGAATATGCACACCAAGTTGCCTTGAAAATAGAGGAAAGAATGAATAAAAGGTATGATAGTAAGCAAAGAGGAAGAGGTTGGGAAGAGGAGATTGGAGGAAGATCATATGGGGAAAATAATAATAAAGAAAGTTAGAAAAATGGAGGCCAAGGCAGCAACAAAAAACATAGGAATGAAGAATATTATGCATCAAGAGATCAAAATCAGAGAGGTAGAGGAAAATCGGGTAGAGGTTTTGGAAGAGAAACCTTTTCATGAACTTGTTTGAAGTGTGGGGAAGAGGATCATAGAGCATATGACTGTCCTCATGAAGAGGAAATAACAAGAAGAAGGACTAAAAATCAGAATAGGGCAGCAAATGTGAATAGAGAAGATGCATGATCATCAAATTCCGAAGAAGCAGGAGATGGTGAAACTTTAAAGGCTAGGAGAACACTGTTAAATGAAGATGATAAATCCATTCAAAGGAGAAATTTGTTGAGGACAAGATGTAAGTGTGAATAGAAGGTATTTAATTTAATTATTAATAGTGGAAGCACATAAAATCTTATGTCTGATGAAATGGTAAGAAAATTGCAGCTAGAAAGGAAGAAGCACCCAAATCTATATCGGATAACATGTGTACAAGATGACAAAAGGATTTTGATTAGAAAACAATATGAGGTAAAATTTTATATAGGAGGCTATTATGATGAAGTTTTGTGTGATATTCTCCCAATGGATGTGTGTCATATTCTTGTAGGAAGACCTTGGAAATTTGACAGGGAGGCGATGCACGATGATTATGCCAATAGGTACACATTGATGAAGGATAGAGTGAAACATAAATTGAATCCATTGAAAGAAGAAATGGGTAAGGTTTGCAACGATGAAAGGTATTTTTTGGTTGATGAAATAAAAAATTTAGATGGTATGAATTATGAATATATTGGTTTTGATAAAACTAACTATGAAGAAGACGAGAAAGGTGAATTGTTGACTCAAATTGAGGAAAAGATCTCAAGTGGAATGAAGTTAGCAGCAAAGGGTAAGGTAAAATATGATTTGTTTGTTTCCTTTGATGAGAAAGAGAGTGAAGGAATACATAATTTTTTTGCAACAAAAATAAATTTTGATAAAGTTGGATTGAAAGAGTGGAGTGAAAAGGTTAATGAAGAGTTTTCTAAGAAATATTTTCTTGAGAATGGTGGAGGTGAATTTTTTTTAATTAGTAATTATGATTCCTTGCCAAGTAATATGAAAATTAAGTCTTTTGATGATAGTACTAATGGTGTTTTGAATGAAGGAAAACAAGTTGCAGCAATACCATGCCTTTCAAAAGGCCTTGAAATAGTGGAATTTCATGAAGGAAACATAGTTGAAGGAGGTGGAAAAGGTGGGACAATGAATGAGGTAGAAAAATACATTTCTTTTTATGAAGGAGAATGTATAATTTTAATTTTTAGTTCTGATTTTGATGAAGTATATTGGTGGGACAATATATTTGATGCTTTGAATTACATGATGGGTAGTAGAAGGATGAAGCATGGTAATGTTGTAAGTTTACTTAAAGTGGAGCATAGAAATATTTCAGTTGATACTTGGAAATGAGGTAGATCCAAGATAGACATAAGGTGTACAAATTTTTCTGAATGAAAATCATGAAACATTTCTTTCTACCGTGGGTTTTTGATGTAGGAGCATCCATGGCTCAGTGCAATCTGTGTCAACTTGAAGGTGTCATTTTTGAATTTTTGCAATTTTAGTGTGTTGAATTTCATGTTTGAATATTGAAATTCATATTTTGGTGTGGGAATAATTATCTTGTGATGTGGGAAATTTGAATTTAAATTTGGTTTTCAATTTGGGCGAAATTTGGTGAACAAGAATCATGAAAATTATAATGATCTAAAATTGAAAAAGCAAGGAAAGCAAAAAAAGAATAACATGGTGTGGGTTTTTAGGAGCCATTAAATTCATTTGTAACTCCCATTTTAAATTTTCTCAGCTCCTAAAAAATAGAACCCTAAGGTGATGCCCAAGAATGAAAAAAATAACTTTTTGCTTTCATTGGTGAAATTAATGTTTGAATAAAAGGCATATTCTTGGCCCAGTTGATATTAGGAGTTTTAATTAATGGTTTTTGGTATTATTTGGTGTAAATTTTTTGTGATTGGGTATCCATGAAGGTGGGGAATTGTATTTTTGAAGTGGAATGAAATTCAATGCAAATTGAAGGAAATGAAAGACATTGCATTCGAGGTACATTTTGGGGAAAACAAACAAAAGGAAAATTGAGATTTTCATTTTTGCGGGGAGTCTTCAAAAAAAAAAAAAGAAAGAAAGAAAGAAAAGGATTTTACCTAGGTGTGAGACCTCCTGTAGAGGTTTTCCAGCAGGAAGTTACAGGCTAGAGAGTTGCAGAGAGATTCAACAGAATGAATGGAATCACCGATAGAAGCTGAAGATTGTGAAGATTGATAGATTGTTAAGGTTGAGTGTTTGGATTGCAGTGTTGAGGAATATGTAACAAATAATTTTGTTGTGGAAATTATGTGTGTTTCTTTTTGAGTTTCAAATGTGTGTGAAGGAGATTTAACAGCCCACAATCTTTCTATGGATTGTTTGTAATTTTTTTTGCTTGCAAATGAGTTAAATATTTTATGTATTGCAAATTGAAATACCATTATCTAGATTGTTATTGCAACAAACATTTTGTGTGTGTGTGTGGAATTGTTTGTGGGGAAAATATATTTTGTGAGGGCTAGAATTAAGTTTTCCATTGTCTTCTTACATCAATTGTACTTGACCACTTCTACACCTAATATTATGCATGTAGTATGTTTGGTTTCCATATATCAAGCTAATCCTAATTAAACTCATGAGAAGGGAGTAAAAAGAATATTCATATATTTGAAGGGAACTTGGGATTATGGTGTGTGGTATAAGAAGGATGATAGCTTTTCTTTGAGTGCTTATACTAGTGCTAATTGGGAAGGATGTGTGGATGATCAGAGAAGAAATAGTGGAAGTTCATTTTTCTTAGGAGAAAAATTGCTCTCTTGGTTTAGTAAAAATAAGGAATCAGTTTCCTTATTTGCAATTGAAGTTGAGTATATTGAACATTGCAGTATCTGGTTGCACCCAAGTGCTTTGGATGAGGTAGAATTTTAAGGATATAAAGGCGGTGTATGATGAACCCATTCTCATATTATATGATAATACCAGTGCAATAAATATTTCCAAGAATTCAGTGATGCATTCAAGGACCACACATATTTCTATATAGTATCACTTTCTAGAGGAGAATGTTGCAGAGCAAGAAGTCAGATTGGAGTATGTTCATACTAAGGATCATATTACATACATCTTCACTAAGGAACTTTCAAAGGATACTTTTGAGTATATTTGGAAAATTTAGGGACCTTATTACCTCTCTTTCTTATAATTAGTTGCATAAATGATGCATCTATCTAGGGGAGAAATTCATGTCATATCCATCTCTCCTCGATTGATGTGAGCTATCTCTCAGGGGGAGTAGGTAGTTGGCTAATTGTTGTTGGTAACTGGAGCATGTATAATTGTCTAAAGGAGAAGTGCAGGTGTTGAGAATGTTCTGATAATTTAAATGAAGACCTTGTCCCTTTGGCCTTGATGTCAAAGGGGGAGAATGTGCAGGTGTGTGTAACCATTAATGCCAAAGGGGGAGATTGTTGCACATATGTTACCTATGTTTGTCTTTGATGTCAACACCTATTTTGAGAACTTCCTATTTGTACCAAGACTAGACTCAAGACACCATATCCTTTACTTATTAATAAAATTTCTATATATAATTCCAAGTAATTTATTGGCCCATAAATCCATAGTCTTATTTCATTACAATAAATTACCAATACTTAACAAACTATGAATGATATAATCTTAATTATAATTGTAGGCCTATTCTTCACTTTCTTTGAACCTCTATCTTCTTTTTTATACACATATGAAACATTTGAGTCCACTTACTATTCAAATTCTATTTTTTGGTTATCCTCTTTAATAAATACAGGTAAGTGCAAAAAGATGCCACATTTATCTTTTTGCCAAAATTGCATGTTTGGTGAGCACTTAGAAAATTTAGGTCAGTTGTTTCTAGAGTTGTGATGGATTTCTTACAAGGAATCAAATTCCCTTTTTAAAAAATTTATTTATCACTGCAAAGATACAAATATTACCTTTTATGTTATAAGATATCATAAGAGGAAGTCCATGGAAAAAAATTCTCATGGTCCACATATTGCAATGAAAATAGATGATAAACTATATTTACATTTATATTCATATAGATAGTTTACAAAATTATTAAATCAGTTTGACTCAAGTATTTATCTTTTATTTTTTAATTCTCAACTATCTTGATGGTTGATTCAAGTATTTACTTGATCTTCACCCTTTCATTTTACACTTAATGTCTAGATTAAAAGGTTTATTTGAATATGGTCTTCTCTCCCAAGACTCTTTAACATGGACACAAAACTATATTATGGTTCAATAAATTTATCTTATTAAAATGATGGCTTCTGAACATCGCCAAATTTTAAATTCCTAAGATTCAGTATGCTAATAATGTGATATAAAATAGACAATATAAAAATAGGCCAATTTTCTAAGTTTCATGTTATGCTATTTCCCAATCTTGAAAGGCGTGAAAATGACACAATGGATAAATACATTGGATCAATTAGGCTACTATAGTTGAGTACATATTTTCACACCCTAGACCTTCGATGCCGATAGGAGATTAAAGGTTTGCAGCCAGAGAGCGAAGCATTTGTTTTCAAAACATTTCAAATCCTCCAGATAAGACTTAATGGAAATTGCTAAAAAAATAGTTATGAGTTGTCCAGAAATTTTCAAATCCTCCAGATAAGACGTGCTGGAAATTGTTTAAAAAATAATAAAATGGAGTCTTAAACAGTAATTCAGAAGCCCACTTACAAAACAGGGTCAAATGTGTTTTTAAACCATGAGATGATCAACAAAGTATTTGTCTATCCTGAAGCAACAGTAAATAGTAAAATGACTTGAAGGACCATGAACATTTTGGATCAACTTGTATGAACATCCATGGACAGCATGTCACACACATCACTCTCTTATAGTCAAAAAAACATTTCACAGAGACATTGTCCATTGCAAAACACAGTGGTATACTGTCCATGCACTATCTAAATATTGAAGCAACAGTAAATAGTAGAATAACTTGAATCAAGCTTGTATCAACTTGTATGAGCATCATGTGAACTGTAGCTTTGGAAAATACTGAAAAGATAATCAAGGTAGTCTTTGATACCAAAAAACATCAACATCATCTTTGGAAGCATGAACAACATGGCCTTTCTGTCATAGGAACACTTGATAGAGACATTGTGTAAGGATATCACTTGCATGCATTGACTCCCCCTGTGAGTGAGATAATATGCATATAGAGCCATGTCACTGGCATCACTGTGCAAAGCACTGCCATTATTAACCTTTAATAGCACTGTGAGCACTGTTGTTTATACAGACCACATCTTGACAATCTACAGTGTCACATGAAAATAGCATAGCTGTTTTGCCAAGAACCATCACCATGTATAACCTTGTTAAGTTGATCAAGACTATCAATATATTGATACTGTTATCAGACTCCTGCAACTGAAAGCATAGCGCACATATCACAGTCAAGTTTGTGAAGACAGGAGGACAGTGTTATCCATGTAGACAAAACAACACTACAGAAACATTCAGTTCAAAACCACAATGGAACTTGTGATATAGAAATTCACTGTTATCTGACAAGATGTCGATTGAAGTCACTGTTGGAGTAGCATAATATGGGCCATTCTTGGAATATATACAAGCCCATGAGTTCTATTGATAGCTCATCAAATGCAGCTCTTTCTCGTCTTGTCCCTTGTTTCCCATTTCATTTGATGACAACTCTTCTGCCACAGATTGGGAGGGGCTTTCTGAAGCTAAATTCGAGTTGCATGCCCTGACACCCCATACTTCATCTTCCTTAGACTGGAAGATCGCATTATTCCATACAACTGTGGGGTTCCCATCTGAAACTGCAGAATACAAATTTTCATTACCGCCTAAGGAGGAAAAGCATGACCTAATAGAAAGCAAGGCCCACAAGAAAAGAAATAACAGGGTATGATTCCCAGTTGGAGCTGCAGAAGCATTATGACACAACTCTTCTGTAGAAAAATTCCAGAAACAAAGGTAACAGAGTGGAGATATGAATCCATATTATAGATTAAGCAAGACAGAAATCTCTTTCTTTAAATTATAAAATCCAAATAGCCAGAAGCCTTAAACAAAATTGAAAAACAGAACTAGTGGGTTTGCTGAGCAAATATCCCGCACTCAAAATTGTTACAGAAAACCCTAGCGGCATAGCAAAAGCACGTCATATGAAGGGAGGCCACGAAAGAAGGCATGAAAATTGAAATGAAGAGATGGCATGAATCTTACCTGGTCAAGCAAGAACCAGTGCTGGTGCAAAACTTTTGAACCTTGGAGACTTTCAACTCTAGAGGTCGATGATGCCTTCATCTATTAGCAAGCCGGGGCATTTAGGTAAATTGGAGGTGGTGATCTTAGGGCGGTCAGGGAATGGCATGCAACGTCTCTGCCATGGGTTTGACAGCTGCCCAATCCTTCAGGTCGGCAACAGGTGTGAGCCGCATTTACAAAGTAATATTGATCTTCTTTCCCTGGAGGTTTACAGTGAACTGGCGACTGCTTGACGGCAAGCACACCTATATCAGGCGTGAGACAGGTTTTTAGGCGTATCATGCACTGGCGATCCTAGAGGTAAAGCCTATCGGCTAATTATATAGTTAGATTTGATATTGGTTTTGACTTTATAATTTTCTAAAAGAAAGGTTTTTCTTTTATTTCCCTTATGAATATCAATTTCTCAACATAAATGAGATGCTACCTTGTGTCTTTTGAACTAATATCAACATGCATCTTAACCCACATAAAGTTGTACACAAGACCATGATTCATGATTTACTAAGTCAAAGTTAATTGAATTTTTTTTATATAGAATTTTATGAGTACATAAAATATCCCTCACCAATTTGTTATTAATAGGCTCCCATCTAGTGGTTGAAAATATCTACATGTATTTATCCTTTGGAAAGATAAAGGGCCTTAACTGTAGTTTAATGTGTGTCAATAATTTATTTACGAAGGAAGTATAGTAAATTAAAAAAATATTGTGGTATGTTAACATACATGTAGTCGCATGAGAAATTAATATTGAATTATCTTTTTAAAAAATCTACATTAATTATCATGGTTAGAATTAGATCATTTTTTCTTCTAATTTTAAAATTCAAGATAGTATGGAGAGGAATGTTGGATGCCAATGATTATCCCATCCTTAAGATGAATTTTTTAGTTTTTTTTCTTGACTTTGGGTGTTTTATACACATTTGCATAATATAGTTGTAAAATTTATATAGTTAATCCCACTACAAGGGAGATTTTTTTGTACACTAAGAATTGAAGGAGCAAATATTTTTTCCCATCCATGTTTTGTAAATGTAATCTTCATGTTCTATCAATAAATTAATGATTCTAATAACTTTAATCCATTGTAGACCTTAATAATCTTAGGTTACCATCTTAGCTAGCTAGTTCAAGATAACTTTTCATTGAAATTTCTAACCTTGAATGCACTAGATGGTTAATTCATAATAATTTAGGAAAATATTGCATACTAGCAAGATGATGTAATTTTATATTTGTAAGTCAAAGAAAAAATAGTATGAAAATTATGGTTCCATAAATGAGTTATTTAAAAACCATTGGTTTCAAGAGCAAAAATAGAAAACATGAAACAATTTGAATAATTTTTAAAATGATCAATTTACTAAAAGAAGTGGTTATACCTTGACAAAATGGGAAGAATATGAAGTGAAGATTTTAATGTTTAATCCTATCATTCTAATTTTAAATTATTCTTATGAATGAGATGGCCCCTCAAACATATTTACTATGCATAGGAATGGCCTTCAAAAAATATTTACTATGAATGTGAAGGACCAAACTTTTTAAGAACATAAGGAGGCTAGATTGAAGCATGAGAGGCATTCCATAGTGAATTTGTAATGTTGACTTATTTTGTAACCTCTGTTATATTCATTGTAGATGTTTTTTTATTTCAAATTTATTTTATTGACATAATGAAATTTAGGTTTTTGACAACTGATTTGATTTTAACATGAAGCTTATAAATATTTTATGATCAGTATGAATTATATTTTCAATAGATAATTCATTATGAGTTGAAATGGAATTAGTTAATTGATTTTTGTGATGTTGCTTCCAAGTTATGAATAGTAGATATGGTTTTGAATTAAATAATGTATAGTGATTTTGGTGAAGATTTAACATTTTTTGAGATGATGGAATGATGTTTGGATGATCACTATGAGATTAACCATAAATAATTTTTTTTACCATGTTGATAAGTTGAAATATGATGTTTATGCTTGCTTTACCTTTGTCTTTGTATATGGATATTTGAGTATGTTACTATAGATTTTAGCTATGATTATTATATTAGAATTACTATGTGAATTAAGTGTAAAGAAGTTTACTAGTTTGTCAACTACATAGAAGGATTATCAAGGAACAGTCAATATCTTGCTTCACACCATGGAGTAATGAGGCCTTAAATATGTTTTCTTAGTGACACCACATCATCTTCATTAAGTGTGACCAAGATCCCGGTGTATGGAGAGGTGTTGTTTCTTAGTGGCATTCCCTTTTATTTTCATGTTATTATTTTAGTGTGTAATATAATTTGAATAAATAAACACATTTTATTTTATTCCTTAAATAAATGTGAATTTCAAATTTGGGATGTTTTGAAATTTTTACTCTTGTAAAAGGTGAAATTTTATAAAAAAAAATCTTTTTAATTTCCTAAGCATAATATATGTTGGTTGTGTTGGTTGTGTACTTGTTGGACTATGTAAGAAGTGTATGAGTACTCTATGATCTTGGAAAGAGAAATAATTTATGAAGTAGGGGAACTTGAGTTAAAGTATCCATTTATCTCTCACATGGGTTTAGAAATGGAGTGGACTTCAATCCTTATTGTTTTGGGAAGTAACCCATGTTGGTTCACATAGAATGGCTATAGTTCACTTACTCTATTTGTAAGGAGGTGTGTGCATGATTTTGAGGTTAACACATGACTCCATTACAGTGAACTTTTCTTGTCAACATTTACATCCAACATTTACATTTTTTTTACATTTTGATTAGTTTAAGTTTATTTGTGCTTTGATATCTAGTCTGTCAACTTTCTCATGCTTGTTTACACCTAGTTGTAATTCTTGAAAAGATTGTTTCATCCATTGCTTGTATGAAGAATTGGACTTTTATATCTTTTATGTATTTTTCTTAAGGTCATTTTGTGCTCATGTCAAAGAATTATATGATCTTTGGTTAGTTAGTTTAAGGAAACTATTTTGTACAATATGTCATATATCTTGTAAACAAAATAAAATCTTTATTAGCCGATAGGCTATCTATGGTGTGAGGTTTCAGTCTGAAACTTGTATCACACCACAAAAATTGTTTTATGTTTGGTAAACCTAGTCAGAAAATAGGCTAGGAAATTTTTAAATCATCGTCACAAATTTATGGAGAAAGTATGTAAGGCCATTAATTTAATCTGAATCGTTTGATCTAAAATCTATTTTTCTCTCTAGTAAGTACCCATGTCATCTTGTAATTACTACTTTCCTATAATTGTTGCATCCTGCCTACTCCTATTAGCTTTGTATAGCTATTTTGCCAACATAGTCTCACCTAGCTGTCAGTCCATCATATATGAATAATATCTCAACAACTATTTGGCAGCAAAAATATCTTGGTTGCAGTCTCACCCAGCTGTCGATCCACCATATATGAATAATATCTAGAAAAATGAGATATTTTTCTCATTAATTCTTATCACTGAAGACACATAGAATCAACAAAAATCTACATTAGACTATGGAGGCGGTGTTGCGCTTTGTTTTCAACTAGGTTTTCTTCTACTCTTTCATCCTTTCATTGTCATTTAGCTTTACTATTTATTTGCTTCTTGAATAAGATTCACAAATTTTAGTTGCACTTCATAGTAATAGCATATAGTGTTATTATGGGACCATTTCACTACAAATGTGTCCCAAAAATATTTCAAACTTTATAAAAGGACTATTTTCTTCTCATCTTTTGATGGCTCCAAAAAAACCCCCTAAATCTAGTCACATTTTTTTTTCAAGTATGTCATTGCATACACTAATAAATCAATCTATATAACAAATCCAAATGATACAAAAAAAAGGTTACAGACAAAAAGAGCTTTCAATATAAAAAAATTGTGACAATAACTATTACCTGATTGCGGGGTTTCCTTAGCATTTGGGCTCTAGTTTTGATCCGCTTATATCAAAAAAGGTGTAAAACCAAATTAGGGCTACATGGTTAAATTCATCAAGTGTGAGTGAAACTATAACGCTATGCGCGGACTTTAAGCCTAACTTCATTTTGAATGAAATTCTAAAATTTTTATCTAGTGCACTTGCTGGTCAACTTACCCCCTAATGAAACTCAAATTCTCATGAAATGAAATAAGACCTATAGGGCGGACCTATAACAAAAAATTAATCTTGAAATAATAAAAATTATTACTGCCAAGTCAAAAATGTTTGTACTTTGTCTACCCAATCACAGTTGCATTTCCTTCCCTGATCACAAAAAAAATAGTCGCCGAAAAGACATTGTTGTTTGATGAAAAACACATTTATATTGATTGCTTACAAAAGCTGATTTACATTGATCCTCTTTTATAGAGGAGTATAGAAGTTTCTAGATTACAGAAGAGTTTAGAGCTCGCAAGAAAGTTCTGGAACAACGTCGACATGTGCATTTAATGTCTTCACCTGTTTTCTATAGGTTAGGTGAATCAACTTACTAGAAGATGCTATTAGAGGATGCTTGAATGTTCTAACACTATTATAAAATTTAATATTGGCTTTGGGTGGTTGAAATTAATATTCCAACACCCGCCCTTAATTTTGATGGCACATACTTTTATCCTTTTGTCTTTCAAGTCTGCAGACTTACTTTATCATTTTCATGCATGATCTAAAAGGATGGGTCTGGGCCTAAAGCCTTGATAGGTACCCATTTACAATAACTTTTTTAGTGATGGCCATCAAACATTCAAATTTTATTTTTGAAATTCCTTGTTTGCAAATTCCTTTCTCGCTCATTGATCTTTTGATTTGTAATCTAATTTCTTCCTTTTTGGAAGTAATTTCCTTCATGCTACTGCACTTTGCTACAAGAATCTAGTTCCATCCTTTTTTCAATCAAACTTGGTGTCTTCATGCACCTTCACTTCCATTGGATTTTCAAATCACCTGAATCTTAGATGCACCCTTTTTGAAAACTATAATCTCCCAAATCAAATTATCTCACTTTTCTCAAATGTTCAAAATATTGATTTTTAAATCTTTAAAAATTCAATCAAAAAGTACACTCGATGTTTGCATAATGTGTTACAACACAATGATCAAACTTTTCTTGTTTTCTATCTTTGATGAACATGAATTTCTATACTTGAACAATCTTTTAATCATACCTGTAATCTTCTTCCAACTTTTTCCATAGACCCATCCACAATCCATTTTCAAGTAATCCTGTCATTGATTCATTCTTCCAATCTTTGTTCAAACACATTTTCTCACAATGACTCTTTATTCCACATATACTGCAAGGATGTAAATTCCAACATTTTTCCTTTGTATGACCTTTTTTGTTACAATGTGAATATTTCATACACTTCATTTCTTGAATGAATTTTCTTGAACTTGTAGCATTATTCCCCTTACTTGTGACATACTCGAGACCTTCATACTTTGGCTTCATTGTTGGCTCAATTGTGTTAGGGTTAGAAATGGCAGATATCTAACAATTAAATGCAGATTTAATTAATAAACAAAGAAACTAAAAATACACACAGATTAAATCATAACACAAAGAATTTAACGTGGTTCACCCAATCTGGGCTACATCCACCAAACTGCAACCATCCAATATTTTTATTATCCAGTGTAAAACTTATTACAATCTTGCAAATAATCGCATTTTCATCATACTGTAATACCCATCCAAACCCCTTTTTAACAAGCTTAGAAGCTTCCAGATTTTGGGTTCTACAAAATTAGATTTTTCCTTTTTCGTTGATTTTTCTATTCTTTCGTGACAATGTGAAAAAGTAGGAGGAAAATTTTTCTTGGGGGCTGCCACCCCCGAATCCCCGCCTAGAGCTCAGCTCGGCCCTGGACCCCACCAAGGATACGTGCCGGGGTGTACAGTATACCATGGGCTATACAGTATAGCATGATCAGTCGCTACATACCAACAATCTCCCACTTGGAGACTGATCAGGCTCCACACCAACACAATCTCCCACTTGGAGATTGATCCTGGACGACACTGCTACAATTACAGCTCCCACTAGAAATAAGTACCTTGGACCCTGCTGCTTTGTTATACTTGAATTCAACCTTGAAGGCAAACTGAAGCTGAAGAGGAGCTCAGCTTCTCCCTTGTCACCGCATTTGTAAACATATCTACTGGATTGACATCTGTATGTATCTTGTCTAGCTTGACTTGTCCATCCTCCAACACCGACTGAATGAAATGATATCTCAACTGTATGTGTTTTGTTTTACAATGCAAAGCAACATTCTTTGCAAGATGTATAACACTCTGGCTATCTATAAACAAGTAATTTTTAGCCTGTTGTTTTTCCAACTCATCCATGAAGAGTTGTGGCCATATCATCTCCTTTTCCACCTTTGTTGTAATAACATACTCTACCTCTGTGGTGGATAAAGCAACCACCTTCTACAATCGAGAAATCCAACTCACTGTTGTCCCACCAACTATAAATATATAACCCGTGGTACTCCACCTGATATCTATATCCCCTACCAAATCCGAGTCAACATAGCCTTTTAAATTAGTATTAGAGCCCACAAAAAACATAAACAATTATTGGATGTACCTCTCAAGTACCTTAGAATCCATCTTACCGCATTCCAATGCTCAACTCCAGGATGACTCAAATAACTACTAACAACTCCTATGACATCTACAATATCTGGTCTTGTGCATACCATGGCATACATTAAACTGCCTATAGCTAAAGCATATGGTACCTTGGACATCTTGTCTTCTTCCTCTTGTGTCTTTGGACACATATCCTTAGTCAATTTAACATGACTAGGAAAAGGTGTGCTGACAGCTTTTGCATTCTCCATATGAAATCTCTACAACACCTTTTCAACATAATTAGCTTGATATAAAAATAATTTTCTATTTTTCCTATCTCTACAAATTTTCATACCAAGGATTTGTTTTGCTGCCCCCAAATCCTTCATAGCAAAATATTTTGCTAACTGTTGTTTTAGCTCACTTATGTGATCCATGTTAGACCTTGCTATAAGCATGTCATCAACATATAAACATAAAATAATGTAGCTGTCATTATCCAACCTCTTAAAATAAACACAATGGTCAAAATTACACCGACTGTAGCCTTGCTCAGCCATAAAAATATCAAATTTCAAGTACCATTGTAGAGGTGTTTGCTTCAAGCCATATAAACTTTTCTTCAATCTGCACCCTAGTTTCTCCTTACCTTTGACCTCAAATCCTTGTGGCTAGTCCATATATATTTCCTCTTCCAAATCACCATGGAGAAATGTTGTTTTAACATCAAGCTATTCTAAATGCAAATCTTCAGTAGCCACAATACTTAAAACAATACGAATAGAAGTCATTTTAACAACTGGAGAAAAAATCTCATCAAAATCAATACCCTTTTTCTATGCAAATCCCTTTACAACCAATCTGGCTTTAAATCTTTTCTTACCTCCATCCTCCTCTTTCAGCCTATAAACCCATTTGTTTGGTAAAGCCTTTTTACCTGTAGACAACTTGCATAATTCCCAAGTCTAGTTTTTTAGCAAGGAGTCCATTTCTTCTTCCATTCCATACTCCCACTGAACCTTGGTATCCACCTGCATAGCTTCATCATAATATTCTGGTTCACCAACACCAGTTAACAAAATAGTATACAAAGAGGGAGAGAATCTTTTTGGAGGTCTACTTATCCTTGAAGATCGTCTAACAGGAGTTTGTGGTATTTGTTGTTGTTGTTGTTTCCCAATATGAGGAACCACTTAAACATCATTGTTTGGAATATCATCCAACACTGCATAATCATTTTCTTTCTTCTCATACTGTAGTAACATATCTTTGTACAACACTTTCTCATTGAATATGGCATCCCTGCTTCTCACAATTTTTTGATTTTTAAAATCCCAAAGTCTATAACCAAATTCATCAATGCCATATCCAACAAATACACATTTCTTTGATTTTGCATCAATCTTGGCTCTATTTTCATAATCTACATGTGCAAATGCTTCACAACCGAAGGTTTTGAGAAAGAATAACTCACCTTCTTACCTTTCCATGCTTCCTCTAGAATACCACAACCCAAAGGATTAGAGGGACCTCTATTAATTAAATAAATAGTAGTGTTTATAGTCTCTACCCACATTTTTAAAGGCAGCCCAGCATGCAATCTCATAGTTTGTGCACGCTCCATTATTGTTCTATTCATGCACTCAGCCACTCCATTTTCCTGTGGAGTCCTTGGAACCATTTTCTGCCTACAAATACCATTAGAGGAACAATAATCTTTAAACTCTTTACTGCAATACTCACCACCATTATCAGATCTGAGACATTTTATCTTTTTACCTGTCTTATTTTCAACCAAGCTTCTCCATTTTTTAAAAGTTTCAAATACATCAGATTTCTGCCTAAGGAAATAAATCTATACCTTCCTAGTTACATCATCAATGAATGTAACATAATACAGAGATCCATTGAGAGAAGATACCTAAGCTGGTCCCCATACATCCATAATCACAAGCTCCAATTTCTCATCTTTCTTTTGCTTCCCATCCTTGAGAAAACTTACTCTCTTTTATTTTCCATACACACAACTTTTACAGAAATCCATATTAACACATTTTAGACTTGGTAAAAATTATTTGAATGAAGTACTTTCATACCTTTTGCACTCATATGCCCAAGTCTATTATGCCACAGTGCTGATTCAGAGTCCACAACAACTGTATGATCTTCTACCTACTAAACTGCAGCAACTGTTCTTGAACATTGATCTTTTTCTGTAACAATTAAAGTAGAAGGAATAGTATGACCTGTACAAAGATATAAGGTGCCTATTTTCACACCATTTGCTACCATTAAGGCACCCTTTGTGACCTTTCAATTTTTATCACTAAATGTAACAACACAACCTTCATCATCTAGTTGACATGCTAAAATTAAATTTATGCTTAACTTTGGAACATGCCTTACCTCACGTAGTAACCAATGATTCACATTCTACAACTTAATCTTGATTCTTCCCTTTCCAACAATCTGATAGGGTTCGTTATCTCCTAAATAAACCAACCCAAAATCCCCTTGGAAATAATTAAAAAAAAAACTTTTATGGGGGGTAGCATGAAATGAAGCCTCTGAATCTAACACCCAAGAATCATCAAAATTATCAAGGGAAAGAATCAAAGCATCCTCATCAGATTTATTACTTACCACATTTTCCTCTTTACTTCCTTCCTTTTTGTCTCCTTCTTTATTTTTTCGAGACCAGCAATCTTTCTTCAAATGACCCGACTTACCACAGTATCAGCAATCCCTCTTATCTCTAGATTGGGACCTTTTGTCCTTTGATTTTCCTCGTGACTTCCCAAGATTTCCAGAATTATTTCCTCTCTCCTTTGTTTTGCCCCTACTTTTTGCATTCAAAACACTACCTAATGTGGATGTTCCACCTGAGCTTTTCCTATGAATTTCTTCGCTCAAAATAACACCAACAATATGATCAAATTTCAATGTATTCGAATCGGAAACAGAATTGCTAACAGCCATTACCAAGCTATTCTAACTTTTAGGCAAAGAACACAGAATCAAAAGAGCCCTAACTTCTTCATCAAAGTTTACTTTTATAGAAGTTAATTGACTGGTGACCATATTAAACTCATTTAAATAATCAGTAACTGACCCACCTTCTATGCAAAGAAAATAAACTAGCAAAAACTGAGAAAAGAAATTAGCAAAACTGAGAAAAGAAACTAGCAAAAACTGAGAAAAGAAACTGACAACTCACTTATTTGAATGATCTATGCACAAAATAAAACATATTACTTAGACAGATTTAAATCATAAAGCAATAAGCTGAATTGTGATATCCTTCTAAAGTCTGTGATCTCTTATCCTTGTAATCTTCTTGATTATAACAGCTTCTGTAGCTAGTATGGGTGGCTTCCCTATTTGTTGCTTCTTTCTCATATAATCAACACCTTTAAATCTGTAAAAAACAAACAACAATCCTCCAAAGATCTCCACTGGCAACATTGCAACAATCTCTCCGTGATAGTCTTGAACTGGCAACTTCCTTCTTAGCTGAGGCTATGAAAGTTGTGCTCTGTCATTTTCTAACTCCTACAATTAGTTTCCTCTGCAATTTAGGTGACACCTCATATAACATCATCAACAACGATCTCCTTTATAGCGAATATGGTAGCTTTAGCTTCATACTCCTTGGATAGTAGTGAATGAAGAATAAACACACAGATTCACCATTGATTCATAGCTTGCATAGCAGACACATGACACCCATAGCCCAAGATTTGAAGGGCTCTGATACCATGATGAAAAACACACTTATATTGATTGCTTACAAAAATTGATATACATTGATCTTCTTTTATAGAGGAGTACAGAAGTTTCAAGATTACAAAATAGTTTAGAGCTTGCAAGAAAGTTCTGGAACAATGTCCACATGTGCATTTAATGTCTTCACTTGTTTTCTATTAGATAGGTGAATGAACTTACTAGAACAAGCTAGTAGAGGATGCTTGAATGTTCTAATACTGTTATAGAATTTAATATTGGCTTTGGGTAATTGAAATTAATATTCCAACACTGTTGTTAGTATTGCTATTGCTATTGTTATTGGTATTACTCACCTGCTCCAGAGGTTGCATCATTTGTACCCTTGGTTGTGACTGAGAACTACCAAGTTCAACTCCCCACATCTCCTGCTGATGTTTAATGGCCACAACCTCCAGTGAAGAAGATGATGGGAAAACGGCCAGGACAATACTAATCCCCTTCAAAAACCTATACCTCTCTCACCTAGGCTCTTCACTTAGAATTTGTTTTTTTCTTTAGCCTGATTGATTTTCCAATTCTCTACTATCTAAATGAGAGCAGCTATTTTACTCTATATTCATTAGTAAAAAGAGTAAATAAACTATAAAGATTATTTCTATCTGCTTAGGTCTAACAGGCTACCCATTATAGTAGAAAGAATAGTTTTAATGAAATATAACCCGTAAAACGTCACCATAGCCATGAAATTGACAATGTTTATATTTTCTGCCTGAAAATTGGAAACACGGTAAAGGTACTTTGACACCATGTATCAATTTTATGAAGAGTACTTGACGCCACGAGACAGCATGAGGTAAACGAGTGGTAAAGAGTTCTTAATGCCTGCAAACCAAGCTAAATACGAAACCAAAACTCTACAATTTTCTCAGTCTAAATAATTTTGCAATTGAACATTTATACCAATTTATAGATGGAGAGACATTGCATCACATCACTGATAGCTTTAATCTGTGCAAGGGAAAAAAATTGTAAGCCATTTTGTCACTAAACGAATGATGAAGAGTGCACCAACTTTACTGTCAGATATTTCTTTTCCATCGAGTCTTGTGGAAAACCACATACAAAAATTTTCTTTTTCCAATATTTGGTCATTGCACGCATTCCCAAGTTTCCACCAAAATCTTAATAATGAACACATTTAGGTTTTACCATTACAACATCCTTTATCCTACGTAGTTAAGCATATACTAGCATAATTAATATATAATATATATTTTATATAATAAATAAATTATAAATAATTTAATTATACTTATTATTATTATATATTATATTTTTAAATAAAACTATTAAATACATAAAATAATTAAAATTTATAAATAATAATTATTATAGTTTTATATAATACTAACAATTTTTTATATATTATTTAACATAATATATATTTCAAATAACTAAAAAAAAATATTATAATGTAATTTATATGATATAGTATTTATATATTATATATTATAAATATAATATATTATCTACTATATAATTATACATTTTTCTAATATTTAAATTATTAAAAAATACATATTTCAATATTTAAAGATTATATTTATATTTCAGTATTGGATATTATTATAAAACATAAATTTTTATTAGGTTTTAGATTATATAAGATTATATTATATACATTAAAAATAATATATTATATCTATTATCTCATATTATTTGTATATTTTTTTATTATTTATATTTTAATATTTTACTTTACAACATAGTCATATTACTTTGTACTTTATATTTTATATGATTGTATGATTATAGTCTTCCTATATGTCATTGTAGAACCCAGAAATATTTTGGTATTTAAATTATCTGTATTTTCCATTCTCTATATTCAAAGTTTTAATTTCATGAGAAAATAGGTTAGGAAATAAAATGCATTGAAGGATTAAATTAACTGCACTCAATCCAAATCAAGTTAGATTTTTAGTAGGTGATCAAATCAAATCTCAAGTAGCCCATCAAATCAAAATTTAATTCACAACCAATATTTTCATTTAAAACAATGCAAGTATCTTGACTGCACCTCAAGAATCCAATATTTCTAGATTTGCTTTTTTCTTTTTGTTTGTTATAAACAATAGAATGAAGCAACAATTGTAGGGAGATCAACATTGGTTGGTCTGACCGTAAACAATTTTTTACTTTGGTAGGATTACCTAATATGAGTCCTGCAAACTCTGCCCACTATTTTTTTCATTGGCATCGTTGATATCACACCATAGTTTTGTGTAGAATCTTGATCTAAGTCACTTGCCATAATTTCACTGAGTTCTTGTTTGAAAATATGTATGTTGGTGAATCACTTTCTATTGTGTTTTATTTCATTCTAAGACAATTAATTTTATCTATTGAATGAAGGTTTTCTATTTTTGAAAAATAAATTCTTGTGGCATTATAGTTATTTTTCAGGGTGCAAGTCAGTTGAATTGGGTTTGAAATTTGTATGGTGTGGAGATTCCTTTTATTCTCCTATAGTCACTCTTTTACCTAGTCACCATGGCTATGTCTATAAGTAATTTTAAGAGTTTCCATCCCTCTTTTTTGAAGATTTTCCTCATGAAACCTGGGCAGGGTTTCCTACTCTACCCAAAACTTCTTAAACTATTAGTTCTCAAATGTATGGTGGGAAGTTATCTACTGCCATTTTTCCTTGTTCCTAGAATAGTTCACCCTGTGATGAGTTGGGGGTTTACTTATTAGGATCCATGTATTTTAGGGTGTTCTGAAAAATGCATTCTTACTCTCAAATTTTCCACTATTTACCCCTTAGTTGGGTATATTTGACTCACTCATTGTCATGGATTTTCCATTCTACCCTATTGGTATTGTAAGAGCATTATTTGTAGCTCAATGTATGCATTTTCAATAGCTCCATTTGTGTGGTGGGCTCTTATGAAATTAATGTCATATTTGGACATGTCAATTGAACATGAAGCATTGAGAGCGTGGGGAATGCCATCGAATCATCCATCAGTCTATGTGGATGAAATTATGTTAAAACTAGCTCTATCTACAATTGGTGGTCATAAAAAAGTGTTCTAACCAACTGTTTAACAACCAAAACTTAGTTCATGAATGAAACCTTTTTTGGGTCCCTGCAATTCAAATAGAGCAAGCTATTAATTTCACATAACAAATCTAAAAGTCATTAATGATACATGTTTTTCGAACACCTCAGACACTAGAAGCCATTTTTCTCCATCATGCTTTTGGATTTTTCCCTTGTTGTTGGTTAGGCTTGACTAAGGGGCTTGAATTTTGTGCTAGCTTATGGTAAAATCACATGTGGAGAGAAATGATTGGATGGAGTCCACAATCATAAGAGTGTACTACTAAAATCTCAAATATGTCACATTCTCTTTTTTTTTAATTCCAAAAACTTTCCATAAATTTTAATTTGAGAGTTTCTTTTTCACATATCCAACACCCATCTAAGAGAACATGCTCTTTTTCAAATCTGCAATAGCGCCCATATGCTAGGAACCCATTAATGTAGTTTTGCAATATTAAAAGCTCTGAGCTTTGTTTTCCCAATGTTAGCTTCCAACATCTTAGATTCACATAGGTTACAAGTGCATCTATCATTGTAGCCCCTTTGGTCATGATAAATGAGGATCAACATTGGTTTTTTGTCTTGATACTCTCACAAATCACTACTTGAGTCTAACAATAATAAACCAAATATGGTTGAGCATAGAGAACACCTTGTTTCACTGTAATAATGTATCACAATCTTCCATAAGTTGTGCAAAACATACAAATCATTCATTTACTATTGTTGCTATGTAGAGGGTGATCCCATAATACTGGTTTAAATTTTTTTGTCAAACTGGACATTGAACTAATTTTTTTTAACTAAATCTTCACTTTCGAGCACCTATAGTGACTTAGCCGTGAGGAATTTGAAGATGATGAAAACTAGTGATTTGTGACATTTTGTCTATAGATTCTAAATATATTTTTTTCAATTTTTTTTGAATCAGATTGCACTTCTTTTTTCATCTCCTTCGAAAACTAGTTTTTAACTATAAATACCATTTTTAAATCATGATGTCACTAGCTAACACATAGCTTTTTTTTTCTATGAAGATAAAATTCTAATTATTTTGAATTTAGATTTGTAACTATGATATCTGGTGCATGGAATTGGTTTCATAGCATTTCAATGAATATTGTTTTCTTAATTAAGTTTCAAAGTCAAACTTTTTACAATTTAGACATGATTCGTTGGCTAAAGCATAACTTATTTTGTATTTATCAAAATTCAATTTGTTTTGTTGGATCAAGGACATGAATATCTAGTGTACTAATATTTTTCAATTTTTTTTATAATCTACTATTTTTCTACATGTGCAAAATAAAGAGCTTGACTTTCAGTGAAAAACCTATGTTTAATCAAACTAAAAAATAAAATACTTAATAAAACCAAAACATATTAAAATTATATTTGATGGATAGCTCGTTCTAAGGAATACCATCATCTAGTTGGGTTTGTGAAGTCTCCTCCATTTTCATCCTCAACTCGAGCTTCGAAGCGAAGTTTTTTAAATAAATTTGTTGCAAGAGGGGGAGAAGGGAAAAAGGGGGGGTTCAAATGGACCCAGGTTTGAGTGAACCCCCTATTGGGGGTTCGCTAGAACTAAGGTTTGAATGGACCCTAGTTCAAGTGTACCCCCCCTTTTATTGAATTTTCCATTGTCTTCATTATAAAAAATACCAAAAAAGTAGGTCCCATCATTTAATAAGGTTTTCTCAAACCAAGGTCCATTCGAACACCCTAGTTCATGCAAACCCCTAAAAAATTTTTTTAAAAAATTATAAGAGCGTTTTTGCAATTTTCCTTCCTCACTAGAATTGTAAACTAGTATTGTGGGATCACCTAGAGAACTTAACTTGTAATAACGTACCAAGCACATATTGAGCAGCATGGTATGTTAAAGAAAAACAAGCATAGAATGATCTCAAGTTTCAATACTTAAACATAGACTAAAGTATTATGAGCTCTAAGGATAGAAACAAAATCAAAGGTTTGATGATAACAATTTCCTTGTCAAAATGTGAATTGATCAAGTGGCCCATCAAATAGAAAAGGATGGTGATGAAAACGAACTCTATATTTGAGCATATTGGTGAGAAACAAACAATGTGAGAAGCCTAAGATATCATACTAGCTTGTACTATGGTGTCATTATTGAGTGGCATATTAGTTCAACAATCAATAATTGACACCTATAGAAATTTATGAACTTAAAACTTAGAAAGATTTTATGACATTAATTAAATCCAAAGCAATTTTATTATTAAGATTTGAGTCCTCCACAGTCCATAATTTAGGAAAACATGCTTTTGCAAATGATCTATGAATTTTTTAACCATCAACCCTTCTGAGTGTTCCAATCATCTCATTGGCATACATATTACAATACATGTAAGAGCACATATTAATTAGTAACTTAGTACAATGTAGGTCCAACTAGAAAAAAACAATAATTAGTTAGATTCATTTTATATTATAAAATTAATCAAATACCATAAAGGAATTGTTTAATTGGAAACTCTTCTAGATTGAGGCATTGCTAATGTTTTTGGGTGGTTTTTTGTCAATCATGGGTTTCCTTCAAGTTTTAATGACATCTCTTGATTTCCAATTATAAATAATCTTTGTTTGCAATGATTTTAGCATTGTAAGTTTTATTGTCATGCTTGGTTGCATTTGAACCTTCTTTTCAAGGTTGAAGACATTTCCAACAAGATTTTAAGAATTTTGAAGTGATATAAATCAAATCATGTTGATATGGGAGCAATGTAGATAGATAGAACACAATTTTGAAGTGATAGAAATAAGATGATGTTCATTTATTATAATTAGGTTGTGCTTAGAAATGGAAGGAAAGTTTATACTATGTGAAAAGAGTCATTGGGAAGGTGGTGATTCCTATCAAACCTCTGCCACCCTAGCTTGCTCAAAACATCCTTTTAGAACAAGAATCCTTCTATTGAAGATGGTCGAATAAGTAGTGAACCTTGTTTGTTATATACATCTCATTAACTTCCTATTCCATACCAAATTAAAGTTGTTATAGAGCATTCCTTGAACTGATTATAAAAAATATGTATACAAGCATATTTTAAATAGCACCTTCAAACATATGTTTCTCATCATTGTTAATGTTATCTACAAAATAAATGTAAACATATATACAAAAGAAAATTATTCTATACACAAAAACATAACAATCTAATGCATCATACTTTAAATAGATTTGTATATAGAAAATAAAAAATAAAGATAATGTATCTTCTATGGATAAATCAAGTTTAACTTTCTAACATATTAACTTACAAATATTTTCTATCGGTGTGACCCTTACACTCCTTCTGGTACAAGTGCTAGTATTAATACATCAATAATCATGATTATTTCTATTAAATAAAAAATATGATATAGAACAATATTTCTACTAAAACCAACCATAATAAGACAACTCAAAAAAATTAACCTACTCTAATACTAATTTATGGAAAAAATTATATATACCTTATTTTTGTCTACTATTATATTTTTAACAAATGCTAAAACTTGACGTATTCACAGAAAAAGGAATGGCTTTTTAGACTGTAAATCATACATATAATTTAAACATATACGCAAGAACAAAAAAATAATAAGAAAAGCTAGTGCTGCTATTTTTTAATTGATCCTTTCTTTGTAATTTTTAGTGCTGCATACATAGACATATAAAATAATAATATCTACATAAGTTTTCAACAATCTGAAGACTTCAACGTCTAAACTGTTCTATAACTATTTTAATGTTTCTACTTACATAAAAATCTGTAGATTATATTTTTGCTCATCTACGCAAGACTTCAGCAAGAAACGAGCTCATTTGTAACACATTTTCGGTTTCTAATATCCATCCACTTCTGATGAACGGGGCTATGCTTGTTCGTGTCAGTCTCTTTTCAGCTAATTTGATGTTAAAGCGTATTGCCTCATCATTTGAGAATTTAAAGTCATTAAACACATCTGAGTCTTTTTTCCACATAAGTATGTGTACTGAGTAAGGAACCACATCTGACTCACTAAATATAGCTGACTCGGAGGTGCAAGCATGATCAAGGAATGCTACTTCAATCTTACAATTCCCATCTGTTACAACGAATAGCAAAATTGCACCCTCCAGCTTCTCATTAGTAAAGTAACATCTCTTTACTTTGACTGATGCCTCCATGCAATAACTGAACTGCTCCAAGACTACAACATTTGAAACAGATTGACGAATGACCTGCGCATTGGCAAAATCAATAATCATTATCCAGAGTAGAAGTCAGTTTTCTGTTGTTGGACACCTACAATGTTATCTAGGTACTCCTCCATATAAGTCATGTCGTAAATGATATTCGCTGATAATTTATAACCATTGTTGTGAATGTCTTGTTTCATGTCACTAGATACTGTTTGATTGATTTATTGACAGTAATATGTAAAGTAGATGGAAACACTGTTTACACGATTAAATTTGACAGTCGACCTTGCCTGTCAACAATTTTTTTAATGATAGTTATATATTCAAAGGTGCCCTTAAAACATTATGATATACCTTAGTGTAAGTAAAATTATATATAAATCAAATATATATACAATTATAATTCTATATGAATTTTGACAGTCTATCCAAAATCTCTCCTTTCATCTAATACAATCTTCTTAAAATTTTGATTGTATTTTACGGCAAAAATCTCTAAATACGGTCATACAGCCATCAAATTGCTTCTCGGATCGTTTTATACTAAACATGTTAAGTTTATGTCAAGTTGTTTATGATTGATTTATTGATAGTAATATGTGAGGTGATGAGGTTTGACTGTTTGTTTTGGGAGTGTTTTTAATGTCAAATTTTATCTTTAAGTCGTTTAATATTTTTTACAATTAAGAATTAATCAATATTTAACACATATGTATTTTTAGATTTTAGTATGCAACAAATTTAAAGATTAGTCTTATGATACGAATAAGTAATATACATTGAAATCTTTTCAAACATATTATTTTTAATATCCATTAACTAGCATTTGTTATTCTATTGTTTACTCTTCCAATAATACTCTAAATTTTTTACATTATAATTCTTAACAAATAAATATTTGAACTCTATGTATAAAAATAAAATTCAATATAATAATATATGTCAATTTCTAATTAGATTTTTCAATAAAATATTATAGAATTAGCTAAAGTGGTTCAAATATCCAATCAAAGTAGTCTATAATGAAATGGCACATGACACATTGATAAATGAGAGCATGGGTAGAAGTCAAATATAAAATAATTTCTTAGAAGGAAATGAGTTAGGGAGAAACTTAATTGGATATTGACCACTCCTTTATATCATTGTGGGCTACATTTATTAGATTTCATTAGACAAGTCTTGGATAATAGAAAAAGTCTATGTGAACCTACCCTCACCACCAAAAAAATGTTTTGAGTAGAGGGAAAAATAGGTTTTTGAAGGGACCAAAACCATAAGAAAAACAAGGCTACGTAGGAACCACTAGTAGCCAAAGAAAACCAGCCTCCAAGCAAGACCCATCAAGATTTACATTTAAAACTTCTCTTGTGGGAGCGAAGAGTCATGTCGAAAGAAGGCCTAGAGAATTTTTCTTTCCCATAACAGTAATCTAGCCTTCTTCCACTTGTGATGCCTTGCTCTGCCAAGCCAACACACTATTTTCCTAAGGATGAATGCCTGCAACCACAGTCTCGGGGATTTCATCATTATTGTTTAGTGTAGGCAATGACAAAACAAATGAGCCACCAGAAATGATAGCCAGAGCACATACACCAGGAGTGGCATTCATAGACACAATCTCACGATCTTTAGGGGTTTCAACATGATGTTCAGCTTCAACAACCCCACCAATTGAGGCATCCGAAGGGGGTACCTCATGAGCTTGTGATTTCGATGCAATCACCTCAGAAAAACTCCTATGTTGATCAACTTTCTTCTCAACCGTATAATACTGTTGAGAGGCACCTTTCCACCATAAAATCGATGCATTTTTCTCAAATCCACATTGCGCAGTAGCGTGACCTGTTTTAAAACATCTTCTACAACGGAAGGGAATCCCTTCATAGTCCAAGGATTGGACCCAAGATCCCTTAGAAGTTTTAATTAAAATCTTAGCAGGTAGCCCTTTTGAAACATCCATTTCAACCAAAATTCGGGCAAAGGTGGAATGAAGTATGTCAGAAGTAGCAACATCTACCTACAAAAAATCATCTAGGACATCACCCACTTCTTCCAAAAGGGGGTCAATCCATAAGTGGAGGGGAAGGTAAGGCAACCAAACCCAAATCGGGATCTTGCTAAAAGTTTTGTAACGTTAATTCCATAAGTTTATAAATCAAAAAAAGACTTTGAGTGGTTAATGTATGTGAAACAAAGATTTCGAGAGTGCTTTTATAGGACGGTGAAGCTAGATATGAGCCTAAATTTATAAAGGGGTGCAAGATGATAATTATTAAAATTTATTTACTTGTAGACTATATAGGTTTGATATATGTTTTCTTGTACAAAAATTCTTATAGATATAACAATACTTTATTCATGTTCAAAGGTAACTTTCTCAAAATGATTCTCAAATGAGTTGATAAAAGGGATGGAAATTCTTTATTTACTAGAAGCCAAACATGATTTCAAAACACCCACACATGTATGCCCATAGACACACACATTTGAAATTTTAGATTACAAAATATTGTAGAGTTTGAGAATAAGTTCAATTCTTATACGCATAAAATCTTGCCTTAGAAATTCTTATATCTCAAAGACCATTTTATCATATTTTGGATGGCCTCCTAGTAGCTCTATAAACTTAATATCTAAGTATATATTGTTTCTTTTAATTGAATCTCTACTTTTCTTGTTTACCTCTTCTATTTTAACATTTTTATCTATTGAATTGAAACTTTATTTAAAGTATTTTTATGCCTAGTGATGTGTGATGTGGGTTTATTCCTATCAAAATGGTATGTAGGTTATATAATATGGTTGATATATCTTTATTTCAAATATACCTATGCATTTGAGTGCTAAAGAGGCATCTTAATACTAAGTGTAGATACTATAAAAAGGTTAACTGATCTATTGTACTATTGAAAATTATACTTTGTTTTAATTTATTATTATTTGTATGTAATCACTATTCTATAGAGGATATCTTGAACCATGTTACAACAAGAAAGAAAAGAAAAGAAAATCATAATCCTATCCAAATAAATAATAATATTCAAATCCTAGCCAAATAAAAGACAACCATCCACAACATTGCACCTTTACAAAGCATAGAACAAGGAAAAACAAGCCCTACAAAACCAAAAAGGACTAAACAACAAACACTAGTAATTACATATTCTTAAGTATTTTGGAATCCTCTATTACTCGAGCTAATAAAAAATTTGGTGTAGCTTGGAAAAGGTAAAGTAACTACTTTTTCTTCTCTCCAAAAGTCTTTTTCTTGTTTGCTCTAGTTATAGTATTAGAGATAGCCTTTTAACCCTTTTCACTATGACTAGTATTTCCCTCTTGCACATGGGTTACCTAGCTCTATTGTAGCTCCTTTAATAATTTTACTACCAACTATGCCACTTTTGAATGAAATCATGATCAATTGGACAACTTTGTTGAGATTAACTTAGGTGGGCATCAGATTCGACACAAAAGGGTCTTAATATGCCACTTTCTTCTAAAATAAACAAATTTGGATATTTGACATGCAAATGAAGATAGTTACACTCAAAATTTGTAGATGCAACAAGGACAAGAGTTGTAGTGCTTTGAATCTAATTTTTAAACTACTATTTTTTTTTTAAATGGTGAAGATTTAGGGTTTCTAAAAAGGGGAGAACACAAAGTGGTTCTATGTTTTTAAAAAAAAAAAATAATGTCTAATGTATTATCCCTAAAATGTCAACTTTTTTTTAGAATTTCAAAAGTTGATTCAGTGAGAAATTAGCTAACACCATCTAGTTTATGTAGGCTTTTTTGGCTAATTGTTTAATGAATATATGATTTTATACTAATTTTCAAAATGGACACATCCTAAAGAACATAAATTTGAGCATCCTCCCCTGTAAATTTTTTGAAAATTAATCAAAAATCATTTTTTTAATGTGTAGAATGGAGTCTAGCTTCTAATTTTTATTTTTTTTAAAAAATTTGATGATTGAGTAAAAAACTATACCCAAAATACCACATGTTGTTTTATGAAAAAAATGAACACACTAACAAAAGAAACTAAAGATGGAAACCTTAACATAATCAAAATGTGAAAAAATCTATGCGGTTAGATAACTAAGAGAGATATTAACATCATGGCATTTTTATAAATTTGCATTGAAAAACATGCAAACCTAATGGAGAGCATAGCCAAAAATGTGTGAAACTTTTTCACCTTTTCAAAAAATATGTCTTTGGCATGAAAAGGTTCTCCAACCCTTTGGGTTGGTATTTTCCAATGCAAATCATTTGGCAAGTGCCAAATATGGTTCTATTCAAATGAAAATACATTTTTAGAATGTTAGACCCAAATGAGAGCAAGAGGGAGGTGTAGGTAGAGAGAGGGAGAGGAGAGATAGAAAGAGGGGGGGAGGGAGAGATAGAGAGAGGTGAGAGAGAGAGAGAGAAAGAGAGGAGAGAGAGTGGGAGAGAGAGGGGAGAAAAGGAGAGGTAAAGAGGGATAGGTGAGATATATAGTAGAGAGAGTGGTGAGATAGAGAGAGATGGAGAGAGAGTGGCGAGATAGCAAGAAGTAAATAGGGAAGGACATAATGATAAAGAGATAGGGGGTTTAGGCAAGATAGAGGGAAAGGTAGAGAGGGATAGGTGAGATAGAGAGAAGTAGAGAGATAAGAAAGAGAGAGTGGTAGGGAGTGATGGTGGGAGAGGTAGGTTGAATGAGGGAGAGGGGAGATAGAGAGTATTGAGGGAAGGAGAGAGGGAGAGAGAGAGGTGAGAGAGAGAGAAGAGAGAACACAGGGGAAGGAGTAAGGGAGAGATAGAGAGAGAGGGGGAGAGAGGAAGATGTGAGATAGAGAGAGAGGGATTGATGGAGGGAGAGGTAGGTAGAGAGGGGTGTGGGAGATATAGGTAGAGATTGGTGGGGAGTTATAGAGGGAAAGGTAGGTAGAGAGATAGAGAGGGTATAAAAAGAGATGTAGAGAGGGAAGAAGAGATGGAGGGAGAGGTAGGGATGGAGAGATAGAGGTGTGTGAGAGAGAGACACAAAGATAGAGAGGTAGGTAGAGAGAGGGAGGGAGGAGATAGAGAGAAGTAGAGAGGGAAGGAGAGAGGGAGGGTCAAGGGGAGAGAGGTGAGATAAAGATAAATAGCAAGAGACAAAGAAGGGTAGGTAGAGAGAGGGAGAGGAGAGAGAGAGTAAAGTAGGGAGGGGTAGGTAGAGAGGTCAAAATAGATAGTTTTAGGGAGTGATGGAGGGAGGGGTAGGTAGAGAGAGGAAGAGGGGAGATATAGGTAGAGAGGTAGGTAGAGAGAGAGAGTGGTAGGGAGTTATAGATGAAGAGGTAGGTAGATTGATGGAGAGGAGAGATAGAGAGTATATAGGGATGGAGAGAGAGGTGAGTGAGAAAGAAACAAAGAGAGAGAGATAGGTAGAGAGAGGGAGTGGTGAGATAGAGAGAAGTAGAGAGAGGGGGAGGGGAGGGAGGGAAAGGTGGAGGGATAGGTGAGATAGAAGTAGAGAGAGCAGTGACATAGAGAGAGAGAGAGTTGTGAGATAGAGAGAAATAGAGGGAAGGAGAGAATGAGAGAGAGAGGGATGGAGGGAGAGGTAGACATGGATATGTGAGATAGAGAGAAGTACGAAGAGAGAGAGTTTAAGGGAGTGATGGAGTGATAGGTAGGAAAAGTGAGGGAGAGGGCAGATAGAGAGTAGAGAGGGAAGGAGGGAGAGATGGAGAGGTAGGGAGGGAGAAAGAAAGGTTTGTGAGAGAGAGAGAGGTGGGAGAGGGAAGGGATGGAGAGGTATAGAGGGATAGGTTAGATAGATAGAAGTAGAGAGAGAGAGAGAGGGGAAGGAAGGAGAAGTAAAGAGGGATATATGAGATAGAGATCTAAGTAGAGAGAGAGAGTGACAAAGAGAGAGGGAAATCATATAATGGTGAGATAAAGAAAAGTGAAGATGGTAAGAGAGAGTAAGAGAGAAAGAGGGGAGGGAGAGAGAGAGAGAGAGTGAAAAATAGAGAGGGAGATACAATGGTGAGATAGAGAAAAGTAAACATGGAAGGAGAGAGTAAGAGAGAAAGGGGGGGAGGGAGGGAGGAATGGAGTTAGAGACAGAGACAGAGACAAAGACAGACAAATATATAGACAAAGAGATAGAGATAGAGACAAAGAGACAAAGAGAGACAAAAAAGAGATAAAGAGATAGAGAGAGACAAAGAAAGATAGAGGGATACAAAGAGACATGGAGATAGGGAAAAGGAGGGAGGGAGAGATAGGTAGAGGGATGGAGAGGAGAGATAGAGAGAAGTAGAGAGTGAAGGATGAAGGGAGGGAGATAAAGGAGAGAGGGGGGCAATGATGGAGATGTAGGTAGAGAGAGGCAGAGAGGAGATAAAGATAAGTAGAGAGGGAATGAGAGAGAATATGAGAGAGAGAGGTAGGCAGTGATGGAGGAACATGTAGGTAGAGAGGAGAGGGGAGATAAAGATATGGAGAGAGGAAAGGACAAAGAGAGAGAGAGAGGTGAGATAAAGAGAAGTAGAGAGGAAAGGAGAGAATGAGAGAGAATAATATTGATGGTACAAGGTTTAGGGTACATAGGGTTTAGGGTTTAGGGTATTGGCTTGATGGTTGAGGGAATAAGGTATAACTTATAGGGTTGAGGGTTTAGCATATAGAGTTATAGGGTCTAGGGTGTTATTATAGGGTTTAGGGTTCAAGGTACATAAGGTATAGGGTTTAGGGTATTATATAGTTATGGCTTAGGTATTGTATTTATGGTTAACATTAATAAGGTAAAAGGTATAGGGTTGAGGGTTTAGTACATAGGGTTGTAGGGTCGAGGGTATTAGTATATGGTTTAGGGTTAACGGCATTGATTATAGGGTTGAGCATATTGTAATTATGATTAATAGTATAGGTTGAGGGTGTAGAGTAGGAAAATGTATCCCTTTACATTTTCATAGTTGATTTGGGAATGATTAATGTTAAAATGAACTTAATGTCGCCTTGATCTAGTGTTTTGATTTGTTTTACACATTCACATTAGGTTTAGGGACCCTTTTAAGCTAAATTGACCTAACTTTAACTTAATTTAGTGTTGTAAATTGTATTTGTTTACATCTTCACTTTAAATTTAGGAGGCCTATAAACCAAGTGGACCTAATCTAGTGTTGTAATGTGTTTTTCACATTCACATTGGATTTATAGCCCCTTTGAAGCTAAATAGACCTAATTTTGTTTTCATTTAATTTTTTAAAGTGTATTTATTTACACTTTCACATTGATTTTTGGGCCCTATTGCATTTATGACCTTTAAATCATCATTAATAGGCTCCTAAATCCCTATATTATGCATCTTGAGGCTTATTTCAACGGAAATCTTGACATAAACATCAAATAATCTTAATTTTCACACTCCTCGACATTTTCTCTATCTAAAAAGGCCACGTTGGACCCATATGCCACATGTGGCATATGAGTCCCACCCAAATGGGACCTAGGCACCATTTGTCTCGTATGAGTCCCATTTGGCCCCTTTATAGGGATTTGACCATGAAATTAGGGTTTTAAGCTTAAATTTCATGAATTTCCACCTTTGGAATTTTATAAATGGTAAGTTGGGTGAATTTCCTATATAAGCAAAGTCTAAAATCACTAGTTCACTAAGCCTTCATGATATCAAGTCAAGCTATTAAGAGTTAAGTGTTCCAAGACTTCACAAGAGCATCAAGAGAGTTTACAAGAGTAATTCTAACACATTCAAGAGAATATCTCTTCATCAATTGTTGCAGCAATTCAAGATACATTATCATGCCAATATTATCAAGCACCAATCATGTTGTTGAGCTAGTCTTGTGATGTATCATTAATGTTCCATTTATGAGTATTGTTTCATATCAAAGTTCAAGATCTAGATCTACATTCTTCATGGCCACTTCATGTTAGATTACAAATTTACAAGACATCATTCAAAGGTATCATTGTTCATATTTTATGTTCCATGTTTCATGTTTCATATCTGCATTTCATTATCTCATCATTTGGTTTAATTACCTAAAAGGGGTTTGACCAAGGAAAATCCTTATTCCCTAACAATCAACAAGTTTTTCACTCTCTACATGTGTGATTGCAGATCAAGGTGTATTAGAGCTTGAAGGATCCTTTGAAGACAAGGTTGCAAGGTTGGAGAAGGTCATGAAGTTGTCACAAGATTACCATCCTAAAAAAAAAAGTATTTTATAGGTCTGAAATCAGAGTTTCAAATCCGAAAACGAAGAGGGACAAGAAGAGAAAATATAGGAGAGAAGAATTAGTTCTTAACCCTCTAAAAATACAAAGTCATATTGATACACCACTTTCGGCGTATGAGTCCTTGTACTAGAAAATTTCAAGATTTCTGAAGATCCTGCATTAGCACTGTCAAAAATCTGTTCTAGCCCAAAAACCTGGTATGGAACTAATACACCCATACTGGTGTATGAGTCCCAGCATGCCCTAAATTTAGTGTTTTAATAAATTTATAGTTTTTTCAAGGTATTCAAAGCTTTCCAGGTGCACACTTCTGATTTGTTTCCTTTATGTTATGATTTACAAGCATTTCTAGGTCATTTAGTGAAGTCTTGCATATCATTAAGTTTCTTAATTAGGTATTGAATTTCATTAGTCTTTCTAAACCCTAGCTTGGTGGTGAACCCTCTTTTAATCATTTATCATACCCTAGGACACCCTATTGCAAGATATATTTACATTCGAAGAGAGATCTCTAGGGTTTCCTTAAGTGTAACAAGTGTGAAATAGGAACCTTACCCTTGTACTTCATTCCTCAAAGGTAGGGCATCCTATTTCTATTGTTTCATTTTGGTGAACCTACATTTAGAACATCTTAACTTTGATTTTTAGTGCATTATCATCCTATATCTAGCTCACATTAGCTTTGCATTGGAGTTTGCATTAGTTAATTGGTATCTATGGTTTCAAAGTATTTCGTTAGTGAAAGTGCATATAGGTTACATTTTTGCATCTTAGATCATTAAATTCAACTGAAATTCTACATTTGCACTTAGTCCAGACATCATAAAAGTTAGAAACATTAAAAAAAACTCAGAATTTTCTAAAATTGGTGCAAAATAATCTAACTAGGACTCATATACCCCTTTGGGTGATTCAGTCCTAGTATAAGCTCTTTTGCCTAGTTTTTGGTATTTTTTTTTTTAACGCATTTTCTAGCATTTGACCCCTCCAAAAACCCTAATTGGGACTTATATTCCACTCTAGGTGATTTAGTCCCAAATCAATCTTGAAACTACATTTTACAACATTAAAGACCTTGTTTCTCTACTTCCTAATCTTGTTGGTAACATATAGTATATTTCTATAAAGATTCAAGAACATTTTCTTTATGTATCTAGGTTGAATCATCCATGTAGTGAAGCCATTTTTAAAGCATTTCAAAAATCATTTTAGTATTAAAAGTTTCAGATCTGTAGGACATTTGTTTACATTTTAGAAACATTGCATAATCTAGATAGATTAATTTTTCCTGTTAACTAGCATGTTTTCTTTTCAAGGATTTAGTGTTCTTAGAATATCAAATAGTTTGTATGATTCTATTTTCCTTATTCATGGGCATAATCTAGGAAAAAAAAGTAAAACCTTTGATAAGCATGTTGCATACCCTCCTAGCATCTAGCATATTTGTAAGAACATCATAACACAAGAGGATGAAAAAATAGACAATCATAGCAATCGTAATTTTTCTTCTCCTGATACATGTCCTATTAGTGATGAAGTTATCTTGGTGAAATAAGATACAATCATCAAGATTCTTGATTGTACCTCTCCTCCTCCTCCTTGGGAAGATATTAGGGAAAAAGAAGATGAGATCATAGACATATTTCTAAACATCACCTTACCTAGTCTCCATTCACCCCTTTCTTGTGGGAATGCTTTAGTGAAAGAGGATGAAATCATAGATAACCATGACAATCAAGTTTTTCCTTCTAATATCTCTCCTCGATGTGAATAAGATAGTTTGGTGTTAGAAGATACACTTATTGAGAGTCATGAGAATATTTGTCCTCCCTTCCCTAATGCTCCTACTATTTGGAAAGATATATTTGGTAAGCATGAAAATAATAGTTTTCCTTCTCTTCATACCTCCCCTACTAGTGATGAAGCTACTTTACAAAATCTAACCATGAAATGTGATGAAAATCTTAAAATATCTCCTACTAGGGTAGAAGTTATGGCACAAGAGTATGAGACCCTAGAAAACAGGAATGAAATCACAGACAATCATGACGATCACATGTTTTCTTCTCCTAGTATCTCTATTATTGCTAAAGAAGATACTTTGGTTTTAGAAAACACAATTGATGAAAGTCATGAAAATCTCATTTGCCTCTCTTCCCCTAGGAAAAGCATTATTGAACAAGAGAATACCATCATTGATAAACAAGACAATCCAACCATTGATAACTCCCTTACTTGTGATGAAATCATTTTAGAAGAACCAACCTTAGAATATCATGAAAATTTAGTTTGTAGTTCTCCTATAAACTCTCCTCCTAGGAAGGATATCATGGTGCAAGCAAATGAAAACATTGTAAATAGTGATGAGGCTTTTGTATATGAAAAGGAAGAAGTGACATTGGGCTCTCCTTCACTAATGGATGTTAATATTATTCAACCTCAACTCATCCTTTACCGACCTTCACATAGACCTCCAACTAAAAGCAAACTTGAGCTTATCATGTACTCACCTAAGAATAATGTTTTGCAACAATCGAGTTATAATACTGTTGCTCATACATATAACATTAGAAAAAATCTGCAACCAAGAAAAACATCTTTAATATCCCTCTTATTGCCTAACCCTATCTTGTCAGGCTCTCCTCATTTGACTTCACAAAGTGGAAAGAAGTATGATCTTGTCGAACAACTTGATTCAAAATTCTTTACAACAAGTTCCCACCTGTCCTAATTTGTGCAATCAAACAATGTGGTAGCCTGAATTCAAGCTATAACACCAAATAATGTAGACATTACTTTTCATCAACATGAGTTACCCCTTTTGGAAACAAGAAAGAGAAATGATTCCTTCATGATAATAGCTATCTACAACGGATGGGGAATAAAAAGAGCCTTTTTTGACAATGGCTCTTCCCTTAATATGTGTAGTCTGAGCCTTTTGGATAAACTTGGAATGGATAAATCAAGAATTGAACCTAATTCCTTATCGATTTTAGGATTTGACAATGTAGGAAAGCAATCGCTCAGTGTGATTAATTTTCCTAGAATAGTTGGAAAGGCTAATTTATAGAATCCTATTCACGTTATGCTCCATGATCTTTTATACAATATTCTTTAAGGAATACCTTGGATTCATGAGATGCATGCAGTGCCTTCGACTATTCATTGTATCATGAGGTATGTCTATAACAACAAAGTATACTATGTTGAAATGGATCTCGAGCCTGAAATTTGCTTACAAGTTGAAAAATCAATGACAATTCCTCTAAACACATTAATTCCAACCTCGAACATAGAACCCATGAAATATGAAAAACAAGAAAAGGTTGAAATTATTGGAAGATGATTGGGGTTCCTTAAAATTTACACCTACATTCATGGGTGAATACAATATCATAACCAAAGAGTCTAAAAAGGAAAAAGAAAAGGTAGTATTGTCAACACAAGATTCAAATGCATCAACCTCGACCACTTTAGAAGAAGAAACAAATTACACAAAAAAATTTGATGAAACTAACTATCAAAAACTACCAAATCCAAAAGAAATGAAAAAACTTTATAGAAGAGGTTATAAGCTTATGAAGAAACTTGGGTATAGTGGAAAATGATGTGTTAAAGAACAAGGTATCCATGTCCCTATAGAGCCTCATACATAAGAAAATACTAGTGGTCTTGGTTATTTTCCCTCAAAAGAAATAAGAAAGCCTTCACTTAATGTCAACACTCTAGATCCTCTTAATCCAACTTTAACATTAGTGCATCCTAAACTGATAGACACAAGTGGTCTTGGTTTTTTTCCTTGGAAAGAAATGAAAGAAATAAAGAAATCCTCACTTAACATCACGCAAAACACTTACAATTTGAATTCGATATATTTTACACCTTCAATTAAAGAAGAAAACAAAATATCACAATCTAAAGAGTCTTGTGTAGGTATGACACCTTGTGATAAGCAAGAGATATCTTTGTTTTAAAATAAAGGAACGTCTTCTACTATTGATCAAGAGAGTATCTTGTCAAGACTCCTCCAAGATCATTTGATATCTCTCCCTCCAATAACACAAAATAAACTCTATTACAACCATTCATTCTGTGCATAGCTTAGAGTTTATGGTCACTCTACTAATGAATGTAAGGATTTGAGTAACAAAATTCAATATTATGATATTGCTATCAGGATTCAACCGTGTAGTTTCGAGTCAAACTCATTGACCCATGTTTCATGAGTAGTGGTTCAACAAGAACCCATCTCTCATGATATCGAATGGCCCACTTAGCACTCATTGTATCTAGGTGATGCTCACAGAGGTGAAGCACTGGTCCATCCCGGGAGGTCACCCATCGCTTGAGCTAAAGTAGTACTGGGATGGGTGACCTCCCGGGACGGACCAGTGCTTCACCTCTATGAGCATCACCTAGATGCAATGAGTGCTAAGTGGGCCATTTGATATCATGAGAGATGGGTTCTTGTTGAACCACTACTCATGAAACATGGGTCAATGAGTTTGACTCGAAACTACACGGTTGAAACCTGATAGCAATATCATAATTTGACACACTGTGGAAAAATACCTCCTACTTATCAAAATTCAATATCTTAAGGAATGTGGTACTCTTTCTTGTGTCAAAGCACCTTGTTCCTCTAATTGATACCGATTCTTCTATTTCTCATCAATCATTTCAACTCATCCTTGTCTTGCACTAACTGGGGGAAAGGGGTTATGTAGCCTTGTCCTCATATGTCACTTCTTGTTGTTTCTTTTGGCTAGTTGACCTCCTTTCATTTACATATAAGAGAAAGCTTGGGATTTGGATGACATGCCTTAAGTTGGCTCGCATGTGACCTACTAAGTTATACATTTGGGGGTAACCCCTTTTCATGAAATAGCTTATTGGTTCAACATATGACTTGGCATAGGGTTTTCTGAGTAAGCTCTCATGTCTTCTTCTACTTTAAAGAAATTTCTCATAGCATTGGTGAACAACAATCACTTTAAAGTGGGAACATACATCAACACTTATGTCTCATTATGTGATTTTATTTCTTCCTGCGATGTGTCTTTCACTTTGTGGTGACATTGGGTGTGATGTCCTTCATGAGCGTGATCCCTCTTAGCATATTATATTCCTCTTAGTGGCTTGATACGACACATTGCAACCCCTAAGAACTTGTGAATCTTCTATTATTTGATTGGTCCTCTCTTGGAGACATTAGGCACAATGTTCCCTATGTTAAGACCTTACATGAACTAAGAAAAATCCTTTGAACACATCTCATTTTGCATTTACAATTTCAGTTATATGGCCACCTTGCATAATAGACTTTTCTTTTTTGTGGATCCATCCTATTTGTTCATGGGATTCAAGCATGGGAAGCTTTGCTTGTCTCATGGAGCTTGAGGTTCATCATTTTGTGGTTCCTTCTCAAAGTTATCAAGAGGTATAGCTTTGGTTTGGTTAGCGTATGATGAGAGGCCTAAATGCAGACATGACTTTCTCATTATATGGAGAGAAGGGGATACAAAGGCATGATTTTCTCACTAAGCCACCCTTTGGATACTCACCTAGCAGAAAACTTGAAGTTTTGTTGCCTTAGAGTGAGCATGTGTTGGTTTACATAGTGGACATCATGTTCCACTTGTAAGATTTCTTAAACAAATGGCTGAGGCTTGATCCATCTATTGTTATTTTTAACTTTTTCTTTTATTTCTTTGAAATTTCATTTTCGTGTAATTTGATGCTACTGAATGGTGGAATTTTGTCTTCTCACCCATCTTTTGAGAGGTTTAGGGCCTAGAAGAACAATCTTCACAAACTTTTACTCAAGAATAAAGGTCCTTGAGATCTCTTTGCAAAGGAGAAAGAGATCTTGCAAGAGGGTTGTCCTATGGGATGAATATGATCAAATGAGGGTTTCACCACCAAGTTTAGACTTGGAAAAGATAATTAAATGCAAGATGTAATACAAAACCCTAATTGAATGCAAACTAACACTAAATGACCTATAATTGTTTGAAATGAGACAAAAAACTATAAAATAGAATGTGTGCACTTGGGAATATGGAAAGTGGTTGAATGAAGGTCTGAATTGTTGGGAATTTTTTCATTACTATTGACTAGGACTCATTCACTAATCTAGGTGAATCATTCATGTTTCTAGGAAATTATGTTGGAACAGGTTTCAGGCAGATGGGTATCAAAATCTGCAAAGTCTTTAAAATGTACTAAAAGTGGGACTCACTTACCAGAAGTGGTGAATAAGTCTAGTTAGAATTTTTTGCTACTTCAAATCTGATTTTGTGCTCGTCAGTCTACTCTACTCTTTCTGATTGGTTTTTGGATCTGAAACAACAATTTGTGATCTATAGGTCTTCTCCAAGTCTCTTCAATGCTTTAGGACAACTTTAACAACTTTAAATGACTTGAAACACTTCTTCAATCTTACTCCTTATGTAATATGCAACCTATCCCTACAAATCACACACAAAAGAGAGGGGGAAATGTTGGGGGTTTAGTGGATAGGGGTTTTCCATGTCCAAGTGCCTTGTTGGAAATCAATTGTTGAAATGAAATCAACTATGAAAGGAGAATGATGAATGAACAAGATAAGATGCTACAACTCACCAAACCCAAGAAATAGGGATCTACAATTATTCTTGAAATGGCTGCAATGGATGTGGTTCTTGACTCTAGCTTGAAGGAGATAGCTCATGAATACAATTCTTTCTTGAATCACAAAACCCTACACCATAATTGTTAGCATGATAACAAACATGATGCAAGAGATCTTTGACATGATGATTGATTCTTGAAGAATGCTCTAATATGCTGGATAATATGCTCTTAAAGACATTTGAATGCTCTTGTAAACTTAGCTTTGCTATAAAGATGCTAAGTCAACTTGCTAGGTGTAAAATGAATGAAAGAAACTTGTATTTATACTCAATTATGCAAGAATTCCTGAAATTACAACACTACAAGCCAACATTAGATCTTGGAGAATAAAATCTTGCCAAATATTTAAATTAAATTCTATTTTGAGTGAAATGGGACTCATTTGTCTCTCTATGTGAATAGGTCCCACCTAAGGGGACTCATTCACCCAAAATGGTGAATGAGACTCGCCTTAGGAATTTCAGGTGGGTTTTCAGGATTTTGATGTTTTAAATGCTTTTTGTCAGGATTATTCTAAAAACTACACACAAATAAAGCTTGCAGATGCAAAATGGGGCTAATTGAAGCATAATAAAGCCCAATTATTAATTTTAAGCCTAGAAAAGTGTGAGAGTGTGTTAGAACACTTTACAACACTATAAAATAGGGTAAGATTAATGTTAAAAAGAGGTTAGTTACGTGCAATTACTTAACAAGACCTTAGAAAAGTGTGAAAGTGTGTTACAACACTTCATAATACTTAAGTAAGGTACCATTTATGCTCATTAGTTCACAAGGCTCCAAGACCTAATGTGAATGTGTCAACCACATTACAACACTAAATCAAGGCAATATTTAAGCCTAAATCCACAAGGAAGTCCCAAACAAGTGTGAAAATGTCTTGACGACATTTTTTGACACTATATTTAGCCCCCACTTTAGTGAGAGGATGAAATTTCTTCAAACTTACACTAAAGTAGACAAACATGCACATCAAGAGGAGTTAAAATGTACCAATGCTAATAAGATAATATGACAATGATCAAGAGGGGTGATCAAGCCCCCAGGATCAAGATCCCATGACAAACCAACATAGGCACAAAATAACACACACATGAAAATGATATTAAGAGCAACAACAAAGCACAAGCATGCACTGTTAAAGATGAAAAAGGTAAAAGGGAGAGTTCGATCAAGCTTTGACAATTTTTCCAAAGCGATGTGGATCAGATCTAGGATGTTTGTCTAAAAAAATGAATACCCACTCTATGGCAATGGAACTCCTAGCTATCCGCTAGGTGAGAAGTTCAAAAATGTGAGAAACATATACTCATGGCTAGTACGCACTCACACACACACAAGTGGCTATGGGGAAAGTCATGCCTCAGTTGGGCTTCTTGCTCAAACCATACCAAAGTTATAGCTCTTGATAACATTAATAAGGTGCCACACAAAAATGATTTTTGAGCTTCATGAGACAAGAAAATATTCATATGCTTGGAGCTCATGAACAACAAGATGGACCTACAAGCATGCAAGTTGTGTTATACAAGGTGGCCATATAAATGCAAAATGCAACAATAAGGAATGTTCAAAAGGAGTCTTTCTTAGTTCATGTGAGGTCTTTAACTTAGGTAAAATTGTGTCTAATGTCTCCAAGAGAGGACCAATCAAAGAATAGAAGATTCACAACTTAGGGGATGTAGTGTGTCACATCAAGCCACTAAGAGGAATGTAATATGCTAAGAGAGATCATGTTGTTAAAGGACATTACACCCAATGTCATACACAAAGTGAAAAATGGACCGTATATAAAGTAAGAAGATTGCACCATGAACCATGAAAAGAATAATTCTAATGTATGCCCCCACATTAATGGAATTGCTAAACACCATATTGTGAGCAATTACTTTAAAGTAGAAAATTATAAATGCAAACAAAGAAGACATGAGAGATAACTTAGAAATCCCTATGCCAAGTGATATGTTTCTGAGTAAAGCTACGTCATGTTATAGAAAAAGGAAAAGAGGGGTTGCTAGAAAAATGAAAACACCAAACACATAAGGGATCTATTGCTTTGGGGTCAATATATTCTTGTTGCAATGTTTCTAGAGAGCTCAGAACAATCATTATTCCCCAAATACACATAGAATTGGAAGAATGAAGCAAAGAGGGAAAAAAAAGATAACAAAAGATTTTGGGTCAACATGGAAGAAACATGAATGTCTCAATGCCTTGCATCATCCCCTAAAGGAAAACAAAAGAAAAAATGAAAAAGATAAAGGAAAATCTTTTGGGTCAACATGGAGGAGACATAAATGTCTCAAAGCCTTGAGTCATCCCCAAAAGGAAAACACAAGACAAATGAAAAGGATAAAGATGAAAGAAAATATTTTCGGTCAACATGGAAGAGACACAAATGTCTTGATGCCTTGCATCATCCCCAAAAGGAAAACACAAGACAAATGAAAAAGATAAAAACTGAAAAGATGACATAAATAAGAATTAAGCTAATGGACTCAAGGAACACTAAGAGGTGGGGGGTGAATTAGTGTTCCGCAAAAGCTTAACTCATAAATTAGATCTTTAAACCATTTACAACAATTAACCAAAATAAAGATGCAAGCACATAAAGAAAATAACCATAACACCAAGATTATTTTATGTGGAAACCCTGTTAAGGGAAAAACCACTGTGGAGGTTAATCCACAAATTTATACTTTGTTAAAATTATAGAGAAAAAGGGGAATGCACATGCATTCAGACACACTGCCTAGAGCTCATCTCCTTATAGAATATTTGGATTACATCAAAAGGTTAAGCTGAGAAAGTAGCATCTACAAATTCCTGGTTACAGTTTTGGTTAGGCTCATAGATCGGACCTTATGTTTGATTCTACACTTTGCTCTTCTCTGCTAACATTTGCATATCAAAAATCCTTTATGCACAACTGCAACTATGCATAGTCGCCCTACAACCCTTTTGATATTCACAATGTACTTTCTTAAACTTTGAACACACACCCACACACACACACACACAATGAATTTACCGAACTCTTATATATATCCGCTACCAAGGATTTAATCACTTCACGTCGACTTCAACAAAATATGAAATATTCTCCAACGGTCAGCTCAAATCATGAATGAAATTTAATGTGAACCCATCAAATCTGGCCACATCATAGTGAGGGCCCAAAAAAAAATCTCCAAGCACAAAATACCTTAAATAATTATGTCTGGAATATCCACCACATGCCAAATCATTTAGTCATCCTTCATGAAAAAATAAACAGAAAATCATCCTATCAGATTTCCTAACTTATACACGGATTAATATGACATCACAAAACTTGATAATTAGATATTATAGATGCTTAGCAACCTTCCCTAAAATCCATGAAATAACATGATAATCTGGTAAAGCATACAGATCAACATACTAACTAGATACCCTGTTCTTCACTCTAAATGTTGGTATAAACAAATCCTAACCTGCAGACCAAAATAATGGCTTAGGTTGCCATTAGTGACAACACTAAAATCCATATGCCAACAATCTCCCCCTTTGGCATTGATGGAAACACTTAGTGAAAAATGTCTAAGTGTTAGAACCAATATGATTACATTGCCAAAGTTCAAAATTTCAAAACACAACTCCCCCTGAGAATGATAAGGAATTTTTCACTACTCTCTACCCCCTTTTGACATCAATGATAGACACAATTTTGATCTCCCCCTTTGAAATGTAACCAAAACTTGCTAATTCAAAAATTGGTTCAAAATTTGAAGAAATGCAATTGTTATTGGAGTTAGAAAATTATTTTGTACTTATCTTTCATCTTCGAAAGAAATTTCTTCAAAGCTTCTACGAAAAATCTTGGGAAATGATTATGATCAAGTTGTTGTTCTCAAATTTCTGGTTGATAATTTTGATGAGGGATTCCAGAATAGTGATAGCTTCTTCTAATTTCTCTCCTTTCCTTAGGACCTCAATTAACTACTCTAGCCTGTATTTGGTTAAATCCTTCACTTTCCAAAAGGTATCCACAATGTTGTTTCTGTTGAATTGAAATTTTGTGTGCTTGGACTGCAACTCATGAATCATTTTCTTGATTGTACCATCCTAGTCCTGAACCATGTCATAATTTTGACCAATCTTGTTCAATTCAATTTCAATCTGCTCCAACTTTTCTTTGTATTTACCAACTGCATGAGGCCAATAGATGCAATAGTTGTAGATTTTTTTTGTTGTATTTATGCATTTCCTTAACTCATTCATTTTCCTTTTCAGCTTGGTGAGTGATAACCTGAACTACTCCTTCAGATGGAGAATTATTTCTCCCTCCTTGTCTAGAGACTTAGAGTCCATGATCTCCTTAATACATTCAATTATCTGTTTAGGAAACACATTCGACAAGCTCTCCAAACTAATATTATTATGCACAAAATAATCATTTAGTGTGTTTTCAATCATATTATGCTCAAATGAAGGTCTAATATTCCATATGTCTACAATTTTCTACATCCCATCTTTCTCATGAATAAGCTACAGTATATTTTCTTTGGATAAAACACTTTCTTCTTCACTACCTTCTACCATTTCTTCATCTGGTTCAATTGATTCTGGTTCTTCCCTTGGAATGTCTTCAGATTTCTCATCAGATTCCTCATCTGGTAAATCCATAATTACTTGCTCTTTACCTTTCCTTCAATTTTAGGGGTTTTGCATGCTGAAGGAGTGCATTCAATAGTTTTTTTTGCTCTTTTCCTCTTTTTATCCATCTCATCAGAAGAGAATCCAACATCAAGTGTTCTTACCAGAATGGAAATACTAATTGCTCCAAAATTTTCTAGTAATTCTTTAAAGAAAATTGTATACTCTTGCTTACAATTTTCCAAAGTATTAGAGTGTTCAAAAATCTGCTTACAAACTGGTTCATTCTTTTCCCATACAACATTGTTCTTCAATGGAAAAAAATATAGAAAGTACATCATAAGACATGTGACTAGGGTACCAAACCTGGAAGGGTAATCTACCTCCTTTGTCAACTGCACATTTTCCATCAGTTGATCTTTTAGCAACCCACGTCTAGGTCAAAATCCTAATCCCCCATTATCATCTTAATAGAAATATAAATTGTGCTTGCTGAATTTGATCCTTCCCTATTTCTGAAAAGGATTTTATAAGAAATTCCATGCACAATATACCTTTTTAGCAGGTCTTTGATTGTCAAAATTATCAATGCTCTCTAATCTCTAGATACTCTGGTTAGGGTTTTGACCTCTTTGTTTTGAATCGACTTCTTCTTCGATATATCTCTGATTGTGCATAACCTAGTTAGATTCTTAATCACCTCTTTCGAAATATGATAGGGCTTATGTAGAGTTATAATGTCATCATTCAATCTATCTAGAATAAACCTAACCACTTTTGCATTACCAAAATAAGGAAATTCATTCCAAATGTCCAAATTTTTGTGTTTTGCACCTTCCAACCATTTCAATTCATCAAATGACAACATATTTCTTGCATCCCTAATATTTTCACTGCTATACTCATCTAAATTAACCATTCTTTTGATTTGTTTCAATTTTCTTTTCGTACCAAACAAGTTCTTCCAAACACCAAATTAAATGAAAAATCAACAAATAACTGAAATACTTGAGAGATTTACTGCCAAATTATCTCCAATTCTTCAAAATTTTGTTGTAGAGGCTCTCCTTGTATTCTTCTTTGATGAAAACTGACAAATGAGGGTTCCAAATAGATTTTTATAACTCACACACCTAACCTTTTTACTGCATTAAATGTTTTTCCCTAGGTGTTTTGGATACCCTACTTTCTTAGACAGCGAGAGAAATATTTATCTACGAACCTTCAACTTCTCATATTTCTATACAAGTTCTCACCAATGCATTTTTAAACTATTAGCACAACCATTAACAATATCCTTTATTCCAACACCATCTTACAATAGGGGGAAAAGTATTTTCTTGAAAAAGCTCCCCCTAGGCCAATGGCCTGAGATCAATTCTTGAAGGAATTATCAAAAGCCAACTCTGGTGTGGGATTATTTCCTTCATTAGAATCACTCTTCCTTACCCATGTATTCTTCATCTAATTTATAATTTCTTCCACAGTCACTTTTCCTTTTCCTTTATCATCTTTTTGTACATTTCTACCTCTATATATCGGACCCCTTCTATCCCTATTTTTGTTTTTGGAGAATCTTGCAACATGACCAATTTGTTGCAATTGTAGCATACAAGATTTATTTGTCTAGACCATTCATTCCATTCATTTCCCCTTGATCTTCATTGGTTAGAAATATGCCCAAATCTTCCACAGGTGTAACATTTAACATTCCTTCTATTGACAGAGTTGTTTAATATACTTCTGCATTCAATTGATTTATGACCAAACTTGTTGCAACTAAAACACTAACCAAAGAATGATGGACTACTTGAATTCATTTTACTTCTACATTGAGTAGCCATCTGACCAAATTTATTACAAGCAAAGCAGTAGCCATTAAAATTTTGAGAATTACGTTTTCTTACCAAATACCTCCCTCCTTTGTTCATCTGACTTTTTTTCTCGAAGTTCTTCTATCCAGATCTGGAGCTTTCTCCTTTTTCATATCCAAGACCTCACTTGTCATATGCATCCTTTTGTCCTTTATTCAACTCATCAAGCTTAGAATAACTAGTCTTAAACTTCTCCTTATATTCATTTGCAGTAGAAAGTTCATCTCTAAGAATTACAATTTTTCTTTCAAGCTCTTGTTCATTATTTCTGGATTTTTGTAGTTCAATCTCCAGCTGAATGAATCAACTATTAACTTTGCAACATTCATTAGATTTTTCTTTTAAGGACTGGGAAAGATTCTCCTCATTCTTCTTTCTTCCTTCAATCTCCTTAGTCATCTTCATCACCATAGATTCCATCTCAAGCTTTAGGTTACCATTATCTCTTGCTAGCTTTTCACATTCTTTAGTTATTTCCTTCAGGGTCTAATTTAGATGAGAATATTCCATTCTTTTACTTTCTTTCTACTTCAGTTGATCACATAGTTCCTTTCTCTTTTCTCTTGACTCATGTTGATTTTATCCTTCAGTGATTGAATGAATTTTTTGGAATCTTCAAGATTTGATTTCAATTCTAGGACTTTTTCTCTAGACTATTCAAGATCATCAAGTGCCACCAAAAGCTATTGTTGAAGACTACCAGAGTCGATAGCTTTCCAAGATCTACCTTAAGTTTTTAAACTTCTTTAGAGTAGCTTAGCTCTTATACCAATTGTTGGACTCAAGAAACACTAAGAGAGGGGGTGAATCAGTGTTCTACAAAACCTTAACTCATAAACCAAATCTTGAAATAATTTACAAAAGTTAACTAAAATAAATATGCAAGCACTTAAATCAAATAACCATACAACCATAACACCAATATTTTTTTACGTGGAAACCCTATTAAGGGAAAAAACACAGTGGAGGTTAGTCCACAAATTTATACTCTGTTAAAAGTATAGAGAAAAAGGGGAATGCACATGCATTTAGGCACACTGCCTAGAGCTCACTACTCAAAACTAGAAGGCTCACTATCTTATAGAATATTTGGATTACATCAAAAGGTTGAACTGAGAAAGTAGCATCTACAAATTCCTAGTTATAGTTCTGGTTAGGCTCATAGATCAGATTTTGGACCTTTTGTCTGATTCTACACTTTGCTCTGCTCTGCTAACATTTGCATCTCAAAAATCCTTTATGAACAAATGCAACTATTCATAGTCACCCTAAAACCCTTTTTATATTCACAATATACTTAAACTTTGAACACACACCCACACACACACAAAAAATGAATTTATTGAACTCATATATATCTGCTACCAAGGATTTAATCGCTTCATGTCGGCTTCAACAAAATATAAAATATTCTCCAATGGTTGGCTCAAATCATCAATAACATTTAATGCGCACCGATCAAAGTCATCCACAACATAGTGAGGGCCCAAAAAAAAAATATCCAAGTACAAAACACCTTAAAAAATTATGCCTCGAATATCCATGACATGCCAAATCATTTAGTCGACCTTCACAGACAAATAAGCAGAAAATCATCCTACCGGATTTTCTAACTTAAAGACGGATTAATATGACATCACAAAACTTGATAATTAGATATTATAGATACTCAAAAACCTTCCCCAAGATCCAATACACATGATGATAATATGATGAAGCATATAGATCAACATACTAACTTCTGGTAATACTTTGTTCTTCACTCTGACTGTCGGTATAAACAAATCCTAACCTACGGATCATAATAATGACTTAGGTTGCCATCAATGACAACAATAGAAGCCATATGCCAACATAAGGTACAAATAGAGGAATGTCACAAAGAGAGATAACATAAAAAAAATGTCACAAGGGATCACATCACGCACATGTAATCACACAAAAGAAAAGGAAAAAGAAATAATGCAAAAGACTAGTAAGGCATAAGCGAGTCAACCTATGAGCAGGTCATCTGCCTCTAGTTCATCTACCTCCCAATCTTAGTATGTATAAGCAGAAGGTAGAAAACTCACCTAAGGGACAACGACAAATTCATTATGAGGACAGGGCTATATACTTCTTTCCCCCACTGAGTGCAAGACAAGAATGAACTGAGTTAGGTGATTGGAAAGGTCATGTAATAGTGAGAATAGGTTGTTCTACAACTATTATATGTCAAAGAGTGAAAAAAGAATATGTTATTCAATCACTTGATGGAAATCATTACCATCGAAGTGACAGCTGACCAATACTAATTTTAATTCTTGACACTCATTCTAGTACTATTTCCAAGAGTTTTGTGGTATCAACAATGTGGGACTTTGGCATCTTTAGGATATAGGCCTAATTGGTCTTTCATTGGAGGTAATGTTACTAGATCTTTGGTTAAAAGTATTTGTAAATTCCTTTCACTTTCAAGTGGTGGACAAGGGAACTTTAGTTTTTTTAGCTTGTAAGGCATCTTGTGCTTGCTAGATTCACTAATTTCTCGAGTTGAAGGTTGAGGAGGAGGACCTGAGGTGATCCTTTCATCCTTGTCATTGTTATGAATAATTGGTTGTTCTTTAGGAAGGATGACTATCAAAGATAAATGTCCCATCGCTATGAAGTCTTAGGTA
>VDFB02000015.1:362686089-362760740 GCA_007258455.2 Sequoia sempervirens
CCTCTTTCTATCTCTCCTCTCCCTCTCTCTACCTACACCTCCCTCTTGCTCTCATTTGGGTCTAACATTCTAAAAATGTATTTTCATTTGAATAGAACCATATTTGGCACTTGCCAAATGATTTGCATTGGAAAATACCAACCCAAAGGGTTGGAGAACCATTTCATGCCAAAGACATATTTTTTGAAAAGGTGAAAAAGTTTCACACATTTTTGGCTATGCTCTCCATTAGGTTTGCATGTTTTTCAATGCAAATTTATAAAAATACCATGATGTTAATATCTCTCTTAGTTATCTAACCGCATAGATTTTTTCACATTTTGATTATGTTAAGGTTTCCATCTTTAGTTTCTTTTGTTAGTGTGTTCATTTTTTTCATAAAACAACATGTGGTATTTTGGGTATAGTTTTTTACTCAATCATCAAATTTTTTTAAAAAAAAAAAAATTAGAAGCTAGACTCCATTCTACACATTAAAAAAATGATTTTTGATTAATTTTCAAAAAATTTACAGGGGAGGATGCTCAAATTTATGTTCTTTAGGATGTGTCCATTTTGAAAATTAGTATAAAATCATATATTCATTAAACAATTAGCCAAAAAAGCCTACATAAACTAGATGGTGTTAGCTAATTTCTCACTGAATCAACTTTTGAAATTCTAAAAAATAGTTGACATTTTAGGGATAATACATTAGACATTATTTTTTTTTTTAAAAACATAGAACCACTTTGTGTTCTCCCCTTTTTAGAAACCCTAAATCTTCACCATTTAAAAAAAAATAGTAGTTTAAAAATTAGATTCAAAGCACTACAACTCTTGTCCTTGTTGCATCTACAAATTTTGAGTGTAACTATCTTCATTTGCATGTCAAATATCCAAATTTGTTGATTTTAGAAGAAAGTGGCATATTAAGACCCCCATTTTGTATTAAATCTTGGTGCACTTACCCTAAGGATAATCTCAAAAAAGTTGTCCAATTCAATCACGATTTCATTCAAAATGGCATAGTTAGCAGTAAAATTATTAAAGGAGCTACAATAGAGCTAGGTAACCCATGTGCAAGAGGGAAATACTAGTCATAGTGAAAAGGGTTAAAAGGCTATCTCTAATACTATAACTAGAGCAAACAAGAAAAAGACTTTTGGAGAGAAGAAAAAGTAGTTACTTTACCTTTTCCAAGCTACACCAAATTTTTTATTAGCTCGAGTAATAGAGGATTCCAAAATACTTAAGAATATGTAATTACTAGTGTGTATTGTTTAGTCCTTTTTGGTTTTGTAGGTCTTGTTTTTCCTTGTTCTATGCTTTGTAAAGGTGCAATGTTGTGGATGGTTGTCTTTTATTTGGCTAGGATTTGAATATTCTTTTTCTTGTTATAACATGGTTTCAAGGCCCCTTCACATCCTATTTTACCTCATTTAATAAAAATATGGATAGATGAACAACATAATATGATTATTATAAATATATTATAAAGGGAAATCAAGATATCACTCTCTAGAATAGTGATTAGACATACAAATAACAATACATTAAAACAAATTATAATCTTCAATATTACAATAACCCAAATACAGCATAGTGACATCTATTACAAATGAGATCAGTTAACCTTTTTATAGTATCTACACTTAGTATTAAGATGCCTCTTTAGCACTCAAATGCATAGGTATATTTGAAATAAAGATATATCAACCATATTATATAACCTACATACCATTTTGATAGGAATAAACCCACATCACACATCACTAGGCATAAAAATACTTTAAATAAAGTTTTAATTCAATAGATAAAAATGTTAAAATAGAAGAGGTAAACAAGAAAAGTAGAGATTCAATTAAAAGAAACAATATATACTTAGATATTAAGTTTATAGAGCTACTAGGAGGCCATCCAAAATATGATAAAATGGTCTTTGAGATATAAGAATTTCTAAGGTAAGATTTTATGCGTATAAGAATTGAACTTATTCTCAAACTCTACAATATTTTGTAATCTAAAATTTCAAATGTGTGTGTCTATGGGCATACATGTGTGGGTGTTTTGAAATCATGTTTGGCTTCTAGTAAATAAAGAATGTCCATCCCTTTTATCAACTCATTTGAGAATCATTTTGAGAAAGTTACCTTTGAACATGAATAAAGTATTGTTATATCTATAAGAATTTTTGTACAAGAAAACATATATCAAACCTATATAGTCTACAAGTAAATAAATTTTAATAATTATCATCTTGCACCCCTTTATAAATTTAGGCTCATATCTAGCTTCACCGTCCTATAAAAGCACTCTCGAAATCTTTGTTTCACATACATTAACCACTCAAAGTCTTTTTTTGGTTACTACACTTAGAAGATTAACATTCTTTTTTGGTGGTGAGGGTAGGTTCACATAGACTTTTTCTATTATCCAAGACTTGTCTAATGAAATCTAATAAATGTAGCCCACAATGATATAAAGGAGTGGTCAATATCCAATTAAGTTTCTCCCTAACTCATTTCCTTCTAAGAAATTATTTTATATTTGACTTCTACCCATGCTCTCATTTATCAATGTGTCATGTGCCATTTCATTATAGACTACTTTGATTGGATATTTGAACCACTTTAGCTAATTCTATAATATTTTATTGAAAAATCTAATTAGAAATTGACATATATTATTATATTGAATTTTATTTTTATACATAGAGTTCAAATATTTATTTGTTAAGAATTATAATGTAAAAAATTTAGAGTATTATTGGAAGAGTAAACAATAGAATAACAAATGCTAGTTAATGGATATTAAAAATAATATGTTTGAAAAGATTTCAATGTATATTACTTATTCGTATCATAAGACTAATCTTTAAATTTGTTGCATACTAAAATCTAAAAATACATACGTGTTAAATATTGATTAATTCTTAATTGTGAAAAATATTAAACGACTTAAAGATAAAATTTGACATTAAAAACACTCCCAAAACAAACAGTCAAACCTCATCACCTCACATATTACTATCAATAAATCAATCATAAACAACTTGACATAAACTTAACATGAGAAATATTTCCGATATAAACAGTGAAACTTATATCACTTTACATATTACTGTCAATAAATCAATCAAACAGTATCTAGTGACATGAAACAAGACATTCACAACAATGGTTATAAATTATCAGCGAATATCATTTACGACATGACTTATATGGAGGAGTACCTAGATAACATTGTAGGTGTCCAACAACAGAAAACTGACTTCTACTCTGGATAATGATTATTGATTTTGCCAATGCGCAGGTCATTCGTCAATCTGTTTCAAATGTTGTAGTCTTGGAGCAGTTCAGTTATTGCATGGAGGCATCAGTCAAAGTAAAGAGATGTTACTTTACTAATGAGAAGCTGGAGGGTGCAATTTTGCTATTCCTTGTAACAGATGGGAATTGTAAGATTGAAGTAGCATTCCTTGATCATGCTTGCACCTCCGACTCAGCTATATTTAGTGAGTCAGATGTGGTTCCTTACTCAGTACACATACTTATGTGGAAAAAAGACTCAGATGTGTTTAATGACTTTAAATTCTCAAATGATGAGGCAATACGCTTTAACATCAAATTAGCTGAAAAGAGACTGACACGAACAAGCATAGCCCCGTTCATCAGAAGTGGATGGATATTAGAAACCGAAAATGTGTTACAAATGAGCTCGTTTCTTGCTGAAGTCTTGCGTAGATGAGCAAAAATCTAATCTACAGATTTTTATGTAAGTAGAAACATTAAAATAGTTATAGAACAGTTTAGACGTTGAAGTCTTCAGATTGTTGAAAACTTATGTAGATATTATTTTATGTCTATGTATGCAGCACTAAAAATTACAAAGAAAGGATCAATTAAAAATAGCAGCATTAGCTTTTCTTATTATTTTTTTGTTCTTACGTATATGTTTAGATTATATGTATAATTTACAGTCTAAAAAGCCATTCTTTTTTCTGTGAATACATCAAGTTTTAGCATTGTTAAAAATATAATAGTAGACAAAAATAAGGTATATATAATTTTTTCCATAAATTAGTATTAGAGTGGGTTAATTTTTTTGAGTTATCTTATTATGGTTGGTTTTAGTAGAAATATTGTTCAATATCATATTTTTTAATTTAATAGAAATAATCATGATTATTGATGTATTAATACTAGCACTTGTATCGGAAGGAGTTTAAGGGTCACACCGATAGAAAAACATTTGTAAGTCAATATGTTAGAAAGAAAATTTTGATTTCTGCATAGAAGATACATTATCTTTATTTTTTATTTTCTATATACAAATCTATTTATAGTATGATGCATTAGATTGTTATGTTTTTGTGTATAGAATAATTTTTTTTTGTAGATTTACATTTATTTTGTAGATAACATTAATAATGATGAGAAACATATGTCTAAAGGTGCTATTTAAAATATGATTGTATACATATTTTTTATAATCAGTTCAAGGAATGCTCTATAACAACTTAATTTTTGTATGGAATAGTAAGTTAATGAGACATATATAACAAACAAGGTTGACTACTTATTCAACTATCTTCAATAGAAGGATTCCTGTTCTAAAAGGATGTTTTGAGCAAGATCGGGTGGCAGAGGTTTGATAGGAATCACCACCTTCCCAATGACTCTTTTCAGATAGTATAAACTTTCCTTCCATTTCTAAGCACAACCTAATTATAATAAATGAACATCATTTGATTCCTATCACTTCAAAATTGTGTTATATCTATCTATATTGCTCCCATATCAACATGATTTGATTTCTATCACTTCAAAATTCTTAAAATCTTGTTGGAAATTTCTTCAACCTTGAAAAGAAGGTTCAAATGCAACCAAGCATGGCAATAAAACGTACAATGCTAAAATCATTGCAAACAAAGATTATTTATAACTGGAAATCAAGAGATGTCATTAAAACTTGAAGGAAACCCATGATTGACAAGAAACACATCATCCAAAAACATTAGCAATGCCTTGATCTAGAAGAGTTTCCAATTAAGTAATTCCTTTATGTTATTTAATTACTTTTCTAATTTAAAATGAATCTAACTAATTATTGTTTTTTCTAGTTGGACCTACATTATACTAAGTTACTAACTAATCTGTGCTCTTACATGTACTGTAATATGCATGTCAATGAGATGATTGGAACACTTAGAATGGTGGATGGTTAAAAAATTCATATATCATGTGCAGAAGCATGTTTTCCTAAATTATGGACTGTGGAGGACTCAAATCTTAATAATAAAATTGCTTTGGATTGAATTAATGTCATAAAATCTTTCTAAGTTTTAAGTTTGTAAATTTCTACAGGTGTCAATTATTGATTGTTGAACTAATATGTCGCTCAATAGTGACAGCATAGTACAAGTTAGTATGATATCTTAGGTTTCTCACATTGTTTGTTTGTCAACAATATGACCACATATAGAGACCATTGATAATCACCATCCTTTTCTATTTGACAAGCCATTTTGATCAATTCATAATTCTCCAACAAAGAAATTATAATCATCAGACCTTTGATTTTGTTTCTATCCTTAGAGCTCATGATACTTTAGTCTATGTTTAGGTATTGAAACCTTGCTATTGTTCTATGCTTGCTTTTCTTTAACATACCATTTTGCTCAATATGTGCTTGGTATGTTCTTACAAGTTAGGTTCTCTAGGTGATCCCACAATACTAGTTTACAAATCCAAAGAGGAAGGAAAATTGCAAAACTGCTCTTATGATTTTTTTTTTAATTTTTTTGGGGTTTGCAGGAACTGGGGTGTTCAAATGGACCCTATTAAATGATGGGACCCACTTTTTTGGTATTTTTTTATAACAAAGACAATGGAAAATTCAATAAAAGGGAGGGTTCATTTGAACTAGGGTCCATTCGAACCCTAGTTCTAGTGAAACCCCAAGGTGGGGTTCACTCGAACCTCAGTCCATTTGAATCCCCCTTTTTTCCCTTCTACCCCTCTTGCCTGAATTTTTTGCAAAATCCTTCCCTTTGAAGTTTAGGTTGAGGAGGAAAATGGAGGAGACTTCACAGACCCAACTGGATAATGGTAGTCCTTGGAACGAGCTATCCATCAATTATAATTTTAATATTTTTTAGTTTTATTATGTATTTTATTTTTTAGTTTGATTAAACATAGGTTTTTCATTGAAAATCAAGCTCTTTGTTCTACACATGTGAAAAAATAGTAGATTATAAAAAAAAAATTGAAAAATAACCGTTCACTAGATATTGATGTCCTTGATCAAACAAAAAAAATGAATTTTGATAAATACAAAATAAGTTATGCTTTAGCCAGTGAATCATGTCTAAATTGTAAAAAAATTGACTTTGAAACTTAATTAAGAAAAAAATATTCATTGAAATTCTATGAAACCAATTCCATGCACTAGATATTGTAGTTATGAATCTAAATTAAAAAAAAATAGAATTTTATCCTTAATAGACAAAAAGTTATGTGTTAGCTAGTGATGTCATTCTTTAAAAATGGTGTTTATAGTTAAAACTAGTTTTCGAAGGAGATAAAAAAGGCATACAATTTGATTAAATATATATATATATATATATTAAGAATCCATAGACAAAATGTCACAAATCACTAGTTTTCATCATCTTCAAATTCTTGACGGTTTAGCCACTATAGGTGCTCGAAAGTGAAGATTTAGTTAAAAAAATTTAGTTCAATGTCCAATTTGACCAAAAACTATAAACCTCTATTGTGGGATCACCCTCTACATAGTAGTTGTACACACCTAAATTTGGACACTTAATTTATCCAAAGTTATCCCTTTTCATCCAAACATTCCCTTATCCACATTAATTAAGTAATATCACTATTATTTAATTAATACCTCTAAAGTTCTTCTAATCCCTAAGGTATCTAGTTAAATAATTAAATACCTTCCCCCTTTCATCAAATGAAATTTATTTTAATTCCTCACATGTCACATCCCTTTTCTTAATCCTAATTATTCTCCTAATCTCATCATTAGGGATGTGCACATGCCTAATCTTTGATTATGATGTGTCACATCCTCCAACTTTTGCAAGTTGGCCACTAATCTCTCTTAGCCACCTAACCCTCCTCTAATCTGTCATTAACTAGTCTAGAATCAACCTCTCAAGGAATTTTTAATTCCTTCTATCAAATGTTCCTAAAGAAATTTTAAATCCTTTTATCCTTCCCAAGGAATATTAATTTTTTTCCTCTTCCCCATGTGATATTTGACTTGTCACATCAAGTCACATGTCACATCCTCCATAATTTCCCACTTTCATCTAATCTATCATTAATTTGTCTAATCATGTACTTGCACAACTTTAAACACTTAATTAGAACAACCTAATTTCCATGTCATTTATGTCATGTGTCCTAAGTCAACCTTCTTAAAGGCTTTCTCCTTTTGGAGAAAACACTCCATTCCCTAATTCACATTTAATCCCCCAATGCATTCTTTGGAATTTAAAATTCCTTTTCTCATCCCCATGTGGATATTTGAGGAATTTTTAATTCCTCATAGGTTCTCTTACCCACATGGGGACAAGGACCTCCTTTATGAGGAGATCTTGTCCAATCCCAAGGTACTATGTAGTACCTCCATGTCATGTACTCTCTATCCAATGCATGTACACATCATATTTTTCAAGCCACTTCACATGCCACATGTCAAGATGTGAGGGCTTGTTAGTCTTCAACTCACCATAGCCCTACATCTTGGCCTTGTTGGTTAAATCTCATCCATTTTTTTCTCTAGAGAATCCAAAATTATCTATAAATACCCCCTTTTTTCTCACATTTTGGGAGAGAACATTGATGCTAGCCAAACTCTTACAAAATTTTCTCTTGAACCATACTTAGCCAAATTCTCATACTTGCACCCATTTTCACTCATTTTCCATCCTCATCTCATCTCATAGCTTACATCTCTTGCCACCAAAGCAGCATACACCATCAAAGATCGAAGGGCCAAATAAATGATCGATTCAAGATAAGGTTAATCAACTTCATTTGTCATCTTTGCTTTGTTTTTGAATCTAACTAGGCTAATCTTGAGGTGTAGGGTGTTTATTAGTTGTTATTTTCACTTTGTTTGTTTTTTGTTCATTTTCTAACAATTATTTTTTCCCTATCACATTTCTGGCACACTTGGTGGAACCCACAAATGGGTCTCTTTCTTTCACGTTTGTTGTTTTTTTACTTTTTGCAAGTGCAGGTTCATAGAGGGGCGGAATTGACCTGCAAACGGGTGGATTTGACCATCCACAGGAAAACCTGACCTCTGCACAGGTGAACTTGACCACCAGGGGTGGACCTGACCTTGCCCAGGGGTGAACCTTCCCTCCACAAACTCCAGAAGTTGATTTTTGCAGATTTTTCATAGAGGGGCAAACCTAACCTAACAGAGAGGTGGACCTGCCCTCCAGACATGCGGACCCACCCTCTAGACAGGTAGACCCACCCTCCAGATAGGCGGACCTGCCCTCCAGATAGGGGGACTTTCCCTTAAGATAGACAGACCTGACCTGGACAGTTTTTTCCAAAAGGTGAAATTTTAGTTTTTAGCACTCTTTTTACTTGTTTTAAGTGTTTTTAACCCCCCTAACTTAGGCACATGGTTTAAATAAGGGTGTCAATCAATCTTGTGTGTCCTGCTTTTTGGTAAGCTATTTGATGTATCCAATTCCCTTGTGCCATTTGGCGATCCTGGGTGACGAGAAATCGTAGCTTACCAAGTTTTTGTGTCTTCCTTTTTTCCTTTTCTTAGCGAGACCTACTTGGGGATTTCATCACCCCAAGGGACGATTCCAACCACGCATACCGACAGGGTATATAAAAGAGGGAGAGTGAAAGTTGTACCTCAATCCAACCACATTGTAATTGGGAAAGCATCGAGATGACGTGAAGAGTTGGTCAGAGCCTCTAGTATCTCGCTAAGGTTCCTGACTCACACTTGTAATGGGTTGGTGCTCATAGTTTGGGTCTCACATACCAGGTGTATATCAAGGACTCCTTAGCAACCATGTTCATCCTAGAATAGAATACTTTGTCAACCATACCCTTTCTACTAGTCTTAGGATTGTGTTGTCTGAATTACCTTCTTTGTACAAAACGAGTAATTTTCTATTCAACCATATCCTCTTGATTGATGTTTGTTGTGTTTTGGGTCCTTTTCCTTAGTCATCTTTTCAAAACTCAATTTTAAACCCATCTAGAGGCGGACTTGACCTATAAACTAGTCCTTTGGAGCTTGTTTTAGCCAAATTGACCAACTTTTGCTCCATAGGTGAAGCTGCCCTCCCAACAGGCAGAGCTTCCCTCCAAGAGAAAACTTGACCTGTAAACCAATCCTTGAGAGCCTGTTTTAGCCATTTTTTACCAACTTTTGCTCCATAGGCAGATCTGCCCTCCTGACAAGTAGACCTACCCTCTAGGGGCAGACCTGACCTATAAACAAGTCCTTTTGAGCCTATTTTAGCCATTTTTGACCAAGTTTTGCTCCATAGGTGGACCTACCCTCCAGGGACAGACTTGACCTATCCAGAGGCAGACTAGACCTGTAAACTAGTCCTTTGGAGCTTATTTTAGCCATTTTTGACCAACTTTTGCTCCATAGGTAGACCTACCCTCTAGGGGTGGACCTGACCCATCCAGGGGCGGACCTAACCTATAAACCAGTCCTTTGGAGCATGTTTTAGCCATTTTTGACCAACTTTTACTCCATAAGCAGACCTGACCTTTGTCCAGGTAGACCTGACCCTTGCTTAGTCAGTTTTATCATCCATTTCATCATTTTAGACACCCATTTCATTGTTTTGCATGCTCATTTTTCTATTCCAATCACTCGTTTCCCTATTCTGAGTAAACGTTCATTTATTTTGAACCTTCATCTATCATCTTGAACTCTCGTTCTACCATTTTGATCATTCATTTACTTGTTCTGAGTGAATGTTCATCTATTTTACACCCTATTTCATCATTCTAAACTCTCATTTTGTTGTTCTGATCATTCGTTTACTCATTCTGAGTAAACATTCATCCATTTAAAACCTCCTTTCATCATTTCAAACTCTTGTTCAATCATTTCAATCATCCATTTACTCATTTTGAGTAAAAGTTCACCAATTTCAAACCTTCATCTATCATCTTGAACTCTTGTTATGTCATTTCGATCAATCATCTACTCATTCCGAGTAATCTATCATTCATTCTGAGCTTTCATATTCTCATTTCAAGTAATATTTTTATCTATTTCAAACCTCCTCTCGTTCCAAGCAGTCATTTTTCCATTTCTTACATCCATTTCTCTAATCAAATCATTGTTTTCCCCATCCAAATCCTTTGAACTTCATTTTAGGTTATTATCCAAATTGACCTAAGTGTCTGATTTGATCAACATCATCAACATCCACTTAGGATTATCATCCATCCTAAGCTAATAATTATCATCAGCCCAATCAATCCATTTTCAATCTCAAAGTGGATTTGGTGCTGCAATCGTTCATTCATCCTTTAATCTGATCAATCAGTATCCTACGTCACCTAGGGTAATCTCTGAACGGGTTCTATAGTCCCTTTCATCATCCTATCTAATCCCTATGTCTATCTTATCAATCATCGATCGATCTTATCCAATCCAATCCAATCGTATCCCTATCCAATCACCTTTGACCCAATCAATCTACTTCCATCTCGAAGCAGATTCAATCAAATTTGAGCTTAACCTAAATCCTGACTTGAGCTTTAGTCTGTTCCCATCCAAAGTCTTTAATCCATCATCTTTATCCTTTCATCATCATGAATCGTTATCCTCCATCAATAATAGTCAATGGAAACCCTAACTACGCCAACAATGGTAACAAAATTCTTGTCGATCAAGAAGAATATGACATAGATCCCCTTGACATTATCATTGCTAGTAAGCTTTCTCCACCCGCTTTCCAAAATCCAATCACCCCTTTGAGATATCCCGTTATGTCTTCATCCATGCCTAATCATGCTCCTTATACTATCTTTGACAAGGGATATCCATCATATCCATCATATCCTTCATCTACATCATCCTCTTATCCAACACATGCATCCTCTTATCCTAGTCTACCATCATAATAGCCCTATCCTAATCCCCCATCCATATTGTCCTATCTCAATCCTTCATCTGCATATACCCACTACCCTAATCTTCTATACCAATCTGCTCACCCTAATCCTACATTCACACCTTCCTATCCTAGTCCAATACACCCATCAACTTACCCTAATCTAACATCCACATTTCCCTATCTCAACCTACCACCTACATCCTTGTGTCCTAATTCACCATCCCAATACCCTTACTACAATCTCATTCCCCCATCTAATCCTAGTCCACCAATCCCTAGTCCTAATCCCCCACCAATCCATAATTCTTCATCCACTCCCACCATGCCATCTTAGCCTAGAGACTTATAACAAAGAAGACATCTCCCACTCCACACCTTGAAGTTGTGGAATAATGCCATCCCAACCCATCATCCATAGTCATTAGTGATGAGACCCTTCTCCACCCAAAACTTATCATTGATGATACCACCCCTAGCACCATCACACCATCAAAACCATCACACCCACCAAATCCATTGAGCCCCCATCTCCCACTTTGAGAGCCAACAAACCCATCGATGAAACCCAAATCCAATCCACTTCTTCCACTCCTAGTGTCACTAAAATCCATTCCCATGAATGTTTTGAATCCTCCATCCCTCCATCTTCCCCACTTGAAGAGTCCCACCAAGACTCCATTATCATGCCTCCCACACATGATGATTCATGCCAAGAGCTTGATCCAAAGCATGCCAACATATCCCCTTCTCCAAATCAAGATCCTACCATCCTATCTAGTCCACCTCAAGATCACAGTCCCCCATCCATTCCATCCTAGGATCCCCTTGTCATTCAAGCTTCCACCACTCCATCTCCATCTCCATCGCATGAGCCCACTACCACAAATCTAGATCCTATCATATCCCTTGATCCCTCTCCTGATACCACCCATCCAAATGCTGCTATCCCATCATCACCTAAACCTGTTATCCCCACACCGCTTGCATATCCCCTTGGTACTCTCACATTCTTCCATGGTGGCCTTCTTGCAGGAGAAAAGCACAGTGTATTTACCATCCATCATCCTCCACCTAATAATGGACTCGCATCATGTTTTCAGAATAACACAAATCCTATCATGGTTCACATGCTTAAGAAAATGAACTATCAAAGAAAAGGTCTAGGCCTTCATGAGCAAGGTATTTTAGATCCCATCCAAGTCAAAGAACAAATCTGCATGCAAGGTCTTGGACCTATTTTCCAAGACTCGTAGTCTAAAGATGTTGGTAAAACCTCTAGACATCCTCAACGATCCTCTTCCAAAAGAAATATAGGCTCTTTCCATCGCTCCACCAGATCATATGCTTCCATCCCTCCATCATATCACCTCAAAAAAACCATCCATATTCCCCCTTCATTTGTTCCATCCATTTTGGGTCCTTATGTTCCTCCCTCTACCATTTTCCATCCTTCATCTACTCCATCCATCTTGGGTTCTTATGTCCCTCCAACCACTCCATCTGCTTTAGGTCTGTATATCCCAAAATCACCTCCTTCATCTCATCTGTGCATTCATCCAACACCTATCCATGTCATCCATCATAAACATCCCTCTCGCATGTCCCCTAATTAGGATCAACAAAGGCACATACCTACACATTCTCCATCTACATGTAATCCTCATAATCCTACCTCCATCGCTCCACAACATCCATCCCCTCACACCCATCCCATTGCCACTAAAAGAAATTTGGATGCTAAAGTAAAAATACATAAATCCAAACATCCACATGAATCTAAAGCTCCCCATGTCCCCTCTAAAATACATGGTGAAGAAAATAAAAATCTAAATCCAAATCAAATCCATAGGCCACAAAGGCCCACCAAAGCAAAGATCAATACCATGTGGATCCCAAAGAAAAAAGATGCAATGCCATCAAATGAAAAAGTTGTAAGAACATCCAAAGTTGCTAATCAAAAAAATAATCATACACCTCTTTCATCTCCTAAGTCTGTCTTGGGTCCCTATATCCCAAAGTTCACTATTCCATCTCCTCCATTATCCCCACATTATCCATCCATTACTCCTCTTATCTTTTCACATCCGCCACCACATATTCCAATGTTGGTCCTAAACACATCTCCCCATCACATATCCACCCCATCATTCTATCCATACCCTTTCCAGCATCCCATCCATTACCCCACATATCTCCCCCATCAAATCCCTCTAATTCATCCTCTTGCATAATCCATTTATCCTAATAAGATTGTACCAACATCCAACAGTCAGTTCGAACATTGGGCTCTTAATGCCTCATATGGAACTTGACGCTTGAGTCCTTCATCCATATCCTTATCACATGTCTTCTAAATCCACTTATTTTCCTTCCTATCCTTATCCATCTCCTTCCGCATGCTATCCAAAAAGTCAAAAAAATCAAAAAAGTAAAAAAAATAAAAAAAATAGTAAAGAGAAATAATTTGTCAAATGGTGAAAACTTGGCAAAAAATCACCTTGGATAAGTACCATGATGAAAACCTAGAAAACAAGCGTCATGCATAAATCCCCATCTGCACTTGGGGGCAGCTTCCTGATATGCATTTCCTCCATCCGCTATGCTTCTTGCTATGCTTCCAGCTATGCACCTGTCTTCCTGCTATAGGTCATCTTCATTCATCCCCTCCATCCCACCTATCTTACACATCCTACTTGGAATATCTCATTTATCCCAATCCTTCCATCCTCCTTGTGATCTTGATAACGATAGGGGCAAACATATAAACATTATTTGGGCACCTCTAAGCATACATACCCCTCATCTACACACTATCCTAATGCTCATTCGCACTTGTCTACCTTCCTTATCCACCCATCATGCTACCTTCAATATCCCTTCCTTATCCATGCATCTTATCTTCATCCATCTCACTCCTTTATTTTCATATCATTCTCTATTGCATCCTTCATGCCTCCTCGCACAGGACATATCTAGAATGGGGGCATTTATCTTCCTTGGTGATATAGTCCTTGGAGACATCATTCATTCCATCAAAGAAATCCCTTTAATTTCCCTATCCTCATCTCCTTATCAATATTTCCATCTCCCCATCCTTATCTTCTATCCCTCCAAACAATCCTTATATCCATCTCCCCATCCCTATCTCCCTATCTGTCCATCATAGCATCCCTTTTCATCTATCCATCTGGTCACCTTTTCCTCATCCAAATCCTTATCTTCCTATCCATTAATCCAACCAATCCTTTCCATCTCCCAATTCTCATCTCTTTCTCCTCATCCCATCTAATAATCCCTTGTCATTGGTCTCTAGCTATAGGCTACTCCCCATGCAATCTAATGTCGTCTATCTTATTGTCATCACATCTTGTCAATTTCCTATCCTTTTGTGTCATTCATCTTTCCCCATTTTTTCTGTCGGTCCTCCTGAATCCCCGACCTTGCCCTAGGTATGGGCGGACTTGCTTGGGCCTGTGGGCGGACCAGTCCAAGTCCCCAGGTGGACCCACCCGAGCTCCTGGGTGGGCTCCCATCCAAGCTCCCGGGAAAACCCACCCCGTCGTGTGTGGACCTGCCTTGGTCCAGGGGCGGACCTGCCCGGGCTCGAGAAGATCCACCTGGGTCCACAGGTGGACCCGCCTTGGTTCGCGGACGGATCAACCTGGCCGCAGCCGGACCCACCCGGGCACGGGCGGACCTGCCCCCATACGTGGGCGAACTTGCCCAGGTGCGAACGGATCCACTCTTCCATGAGACCCAAGCAGAGGTCCCCTGCTCGTCTGGTTCTTTTTCCCAACCACTATTTAGCCCTCTTTTGGGGGTGTACTCGACTAATTTATCCATCTTATCGTCCTCCCACTTCATCTTTAATGATTGATTTTTATGCTGAAACTTTCGGAGGCCATAATTTTTGACTCGGGTGTCCGTGTGAGCTGAAATTTTATGGGTGGTTGCATTATGAGGTGGCATATGGATTCCCAACCAATTGGTTGGACCCCATTTCGCCACATTTTCACGACCTCAAACTTTCATCTTGACCCTCAAAATCGCAATTTAGTGTTTTTTTCAATTTTTGAAAAATTATTCTTGTTAATAACTCAGAATGCATGTCTCAAATTTGGGATGCTAGTTGGAAATTCATCCTATCTTAGTTTTGGGTATTTTTCTGAAAAAAACTGAACTCTCAAATGTATGACCATGAAGTTTCCTAAAATGGAAAAATTTGAGAATTTTTGAAAATTGCCAAATCTGAAAAAATCTAATTGTCAACACCTTGTCCCTTAAAATCAAGATCTTGGTGTAGAATCAATCCCATCACGTCCTCCAATCATTCTAATCTAGGCTTCAATCCAACCCTAATCTGAATTTTAATCTAAGCCCAATCTGAGCTTAACGGAAACCCTAATCTGAGCTTTAGTCCATTTGCAGTCAAGATCTTTGGATATCAAAACAAATCTTAAGATCCCTCCCTCCATCTTCTTCAATTTTGTCCTATTCATCCATTCTAATCATCCGTTCACTCGTTCCTAGTAACCATTCATCTATTTTGAACCTTCATCTATCATCTCAAACATCCATGTATTCGTTTTGAGTAAACGTTCATCCATTTCAAACCTCCTTCTATCATTTCAAACTCTCATTCAACAATCCCGATCAATCATTTACTCGTTCTGAGTAATCTTTCATCTATTCCAAACCTTCATCTTCTCATTCCAAGAATCATTCATCCATTGTGAGCGGTCGTTTACTCATTTTGAGTAGTCGTTAATCCCTCTCGATCTGTTTACTCATTCTGAGTAATCTTTCATCTATTATGAACCTTTGTCTCCTCCGATCCAATCCAACGGGTCTACCTTGTCTCATCATCTTAGTCCCATCATCTTATCCCCTTATCTAGGGTTATCTCATCATCCTTCATCCATTGTCTATCGCTGGCCTTTCGTCGAACTACATTGCCCTTGCGCTTACATGTAGGTAAGGTCAATCATTTGATCCGCTCCCAGGGTTCCATCATCGATCTATATTGTCCACTTTGCTCCTTTTTTGCATCTTATCTTTATCATCCATCGAAATTTACATCATGGTCTGTCGTTAGCTTTTTATCAAACTACGAGGGCTCTATGCTTTCACGTAGACAAGGCTAATCTTTGATCGACCCCCGAGCCCCTAGGATGCTAGGATTTGTCAGTCTCCTATATGGTGTTGTGTCGTCAAGCTATGCCTTTATATAGCTAGTTCTTAACAAATGAGATTCACTTGTATCAGCAGATCTAATCGGTTCTGAATATCCTGAGTTATATTGATATTTTAGCTTAGTATCCATTATCAATCTCAACAGGATGCATCCTTCCTTACAGACCTCATCAATCTCATCCATCCCCTTGATCCTATGGAAAATGACATTTGAAATTGATTGCAATCTTTTGATGCTTTTGGATTTTGTTTATCATTTGAGCTCCCTATCATCACTTGTCAAGGCCACCATGATCCATCATATTATGGTGTGTTTTGATTGGTTAACATAGGGGCATATCTTGATCTTTTTATGTCTAATTTTTCCTTCTTGGTTGTCCCACGTAGTACCCACCAAGATCCCTGAGGTCTTGTGTTGCATTGGGGCATCCTTTTGTACTTGTGGTTATCTCAATACCTGGCCCGACCAAGGTCTTCATGACTTTGGGGTGTTGGAATAGCCTTCTTGTCTGTTTATGCATTCGACACGAATCGGCCTTGGTTCTTCATACCTTGGCATCTTGTGTCTTATGCTATAGCAAAAATCAGTGCTCCAAAGATGGAAAATTGCATTAGGATTGCATCTCATTTTTCATTCCATCATCTTGCATATATCCCCCATCCTCTTATCTATCACAATTCCCCCCATCTCTTCATCCTTCCTTACTCTCCCTCCTCTATCCATCCAATCTCTTATCATCATTTCTTCAATCTTCTTAGAATAATATAGATTGGTTATTCTAAGCATCTTGTCCATCATCATTTTTATTCCTTTCATTCATCTCACCTCTCAATCCTATCCTCATCAACTCATATCTTGCACAAATTATCTAATCAAATCCTTGGTCTTATCCCAAGTCTTGTTACAAGCCTTAACCCCATCATCATCATCATCGTCCATCTCTATCCTTCCCTATCCCTTCGGTGTTGTTTTGGGATGTATCCTTCCCTCATCAGCAACACTTTCATCATCATCATTGGGAGGTATTCTTCCCTATCCTTTAGTGGTTTTTTGGGATGTATCATTCCCTCATCAATACCACTCATTGGGGTGTATCCTTCCCTAGCCTCATGCTGTTTTGGGATCTATCATTCTCTCATCAACACCACTCCATCCATCATCAACCCCTTTTGGCTTGTAGCTTGACTGGACAACATCACCTTCAATCCATTTGTGCTTCATCCATCTCCTACTGCTTATCATTCCACTCCTTTGCATCATCTCATCTATTTCAAGAGCACACCTGTGGTCTCTTGAACCTGCATGTCCTCTCGAGGGGGCATCCTCAATCCATAATCTTCATCTTCAACCTCATCATTTTTTTCCCCTTCGTAGTCAGTCGTTTGAATGACTGGGGTATCTTTCTCAATCTAACTATCTTCTTCTAGGTTCTATGTTTTAATATTCTTTGAAATGATGCTACTTCGTAACACAATCTCAAAGAGGGGAAAAATGTAGACACCTAAATTTGGACACTTAATTTATCCAAATTTATCCCCTTTCATCCAAACATTCCCTTATCCACATTAATTAAGTAATATCACTATTATTTAATTAATATCTCTAAAGTTCTTCTAATCCCTAAGGTATCTAGTTAAATAATTAAATGCCTTCCCCCTTTCATCAAATGAATTAAATAAATATGACATTTATTTAATTCCTCACATGTCACATCCCTTTCTTAATCCTAATTATTCTCCTAATCTCATCATTAGGGATGTGCACATGCCTAATCCTTGATTAGGATGTTTCACATCATCTAACTTTTGCAAGTTGGCCACTAATCTCTCTTAGCCACCTAACCCTCCTCTAATCCTTCATTAACTAGTCTAGAATCAACCTCTCAAGGAATTTTTAATTCCTTTTATCTAATCTCATCATCGTCTAAAACTTCTATCCCCACACCGCTTGCATATCCCCTTAGTACTCTCACATTCCTTCATGGTGGCCTCCTTGCAAAAGAAAAGCACAATGCATATACCACCCATCATCCTCCACCTAATAATGGACTTGCATCATGTTTTTAGAATAACACAAATCCTATCATAGAAAATGAACTATCAAGGAAAAGGTTTAGGCCTTCATGAGCAAGGTATTTTAGAGCCCATCCAGGTCAAAGAACAAATCTGTATGCAAGGTCTTGGACCTATTTCCCAAAACTCACAATCTAAAGATGTTGGTACAACCTCTAGACATCCTCCACAATCCTTTTCCAAAAGACATGTTGGCTCTTCCCATCGCTCCACTAGATCATATGTTTCCATCCCTCCTCCTCTATCGTATCACCTTAAAACAGCCATCCATATTCCTCCTTCATCTGCTCCATCCATTTTGGGTCCTTACATCCCTCCATCCACTAGCTCCCATCCTCCATCCACTCCATCCATCTTGGGTTCTTATGTCCCTCCACCCACTCTATTTGCTTTGGGTCTGTATACCCCAAGATCACCTTCTCCATCTCATCCTTTCACCCAGCCAACACCTATCCATGTCATCCATCATAAACATCCATCTTGCATGTCCCCTACCCAAGATCAAAAAAGGCACATACCTACACATCCTCCATTTGCATGTAACCCTCATAATACTACATCTATCACTTCACATCATCCATCTCCTTGCATCCATCCCATTGCTACTAAAAGCACTTTGGATGCTAAAGTAAAACTACATAAGTCCAAACATCCAAATGAATCTAAAGCTCCCCATGTCCCCTCTAAATGACATGTTGAAGAAAAGAAAAATAAAATCCAAAATCCAAATCAAACCCATCAGCAACAAAGGCCCACCAAAGCCAAAATCAAAACCATGTGGATGCCAAATAAAAAAGATGCAATGCCATCAAATGAAAAATATGTAAGAACATCCAAAGTTGCTAATCCAAAAGCTAATCATACACCCCTTTCATATCCTAAGCATGTTTTGGGTCCCTATGTCCCAAAATTCACTATTCCATCTCCTCCATTATCCCCACATTCTCCATCCATTAATCCTCTTATCTTTTCACATCCACAACCACATGTGTCAATATTGGTCCTGAACACATCTCCCCATCACATATCCACCCCATCATTCCATCCATACGCCTTGCAGCATCCCATCCATTATCCCATGTATCTCCCCTCTGAAATCCCTCTAATTCATCCTTTTGCATAATCCATTTATCCTAATAAGGTTGTACTAACATCCAACAGTCGCTTCAAACATGGGCTGTTAATATCTCATATAGAACTTGATGCTTGAGTTCTTCATCCATATCCTTATCACGTATTCTAAATACCCTTATCCACATCCCTACCCTTATCCATTTTCATCCCCCTGCTATCCAAAAATCCAAAAAATTCAAAAAATCCAAAAAAGTTCAAAAATCCAAAAAAGTCCAAAAAAAAATCAAAAAAACAAAAAAATAAAACCGTAAAGAGAAATAATCCATCCAATGGTTAAAACTTGGCAAAAAAGCACGTTGGATAAGTACCATGATGGAAACCTGGAAAACAAGCATCATGCATAAATCCCCATCTGCACTTGGGGGCAACTTCTTGATATCCATTCCCTCCATTTGCTATGCTTCTTACAACACTTCCAGCTATGCAGCCATCTTCTTGCTATACATCATTTTCATTCATCCCCTCCATCCTACCAATCTTACACATCTTGCTTGGCATATCTCATTTATCCCAATCATTTTATCCTCCTTGTGATCTTGATAATGACAGGGGAAAGCATATAAGCATGCTTTGGGCACCTCTTAGCATACATCCCCCTCATTCGCACTCATCTATCTTCCTTATCCACCTGTCATGGTACCCTCAATCTCCCTTCCTTATCCATGCATCCTATCTTTATCCATCTCACTCCTCTATTTACCTATCTTTCTCTATTGCATCCTTCATACTTCCTTGTACCTGACATATTTAGAGTGGGGGCATCTATCTTCCTTTGTGATATAGTCCTTGGAGACATCATTCATTCCATCAGAGCAATCCCCTCCATTTCCCTATTCTCATCTCCTTATCATTATATCCATCTCCCCATCCTTATCTTTTATCCCTCCAAACAATCCTTATCTCCATCTTCACATCCTTATCTTCCTATCCTTCCATCATAGCATCAATTTACATGTATCCTTCCGGTCACCTTTTCCTCATCCAAATCCTTATCCCCCTATCCAATCCATTTGAACAATCCTTTTCCTCCTCCCATCCTCTATCCTCATCCCATCTTATAATCCATTATCATTGGTCTCTAACTAGTTACTACTCCCCATGCAACCCAATGCCATCTACCTCATCATCATCACTTCTGCTTCTTTTGTACATCTTTTCAATCTCCTCTCCTTTTTCATCCCTCATCTCTCCATCATATGATCATCCTCCCAATTCATCTTTTTAGTTTCCCCTCATTTTACTATCCCATCCTTGAGCTTTGTGTAGTCATCATCCTTCGCTCCAATCCAACAAGTCTATCTTGTCCCCTCGTGTTGATCCATCACTTGTCTTTGGCCTTTCGTGAAACTACATTGCCCATGCGCTTTCACATAGGCAAGGTTGATCATTTGATCCACCCACGAGGTTCCTTTATCACCTATCATCAGTCTTTCTTCTTTGTCCATCTGATCCTTTATCATCTATCATTAGTCTTCATCTATTGTTCCTATTGTTTGTCCCATCTTTATCATCCATCAAAGTCCCCATCACGGTCCATCATCAACCTTTCGTTGAACTACGTTGCCCCTGTGCTTTCACGTAGGAAAGGTTGATCATTTGATCCACCCCCAGGATTCTGTCCATCCACTCCTTTATCATCTATCATTGATATTTTCTCATTTTCTCCATCCCATCTTTACCATCCATTGAGCTCTCCACCATGGTACATCGTCGATCTCTTTTTGAACTACGAGGGCTCTGTGCTTTCACGTAGGCAAGGTCGATCATTTGATCTGCCCCCAGGGTTTTTTCCATCCACTCCTTTATCATCTATCATCAATATTTTATCCTTTTCTCCATCCCATCTTTACCATCCATCAAGGTCTCCACCATGGTCTGTCATCAATCTTTTTTTGAACTACGAGGGCTCTACTCTTTCACATAGGCAAGGCTAATCTTTGGTCGGCCCCTGACCCCCTAGGTCACTAGGATGTTTCAGTCTCCTATCACATCATCAAACTATGCCCTTATCTAGTTGGTTCTTAACAAACGTGATCCACATGTATTAGCAGATCCAATTGGTTTTGAGTATCCTGCATCATATCAATCCTTTAGTTTAGTATCCATTATCGGTCTCAATAGGATGCATCCTTCCTAATAGACCTCGTCAATCCCATCCATCCCCTTGATCCTATGGAAAAGGAATTTTGAAATTGATTGCGATATTTTGATGCTTTTGGATTTTTTTATCATTTGAGCTCTCTATCATCACTTATCATGGTTTCCTTGATCCATCATATCATGGTGTTCTTTCACTAGTCAACATAGGGGTGTATCTTGATCTTTTCTTTGTCATTGTTTTCTAGGTTGTCCCATGTAGTACCCACAAAGATCCCTAAGGTCTTGTGTTATGCTTGGGAATCCTTGTGTGCTTGTGGTTATCCCAATACCTAGCCCTACCAAGGTCATCATGACTTTGGGGGGTTGGGATAGCGTTCTTGTTTGTTGTGTTTGTTTCATGCATTAGACACTAATCTGCCTTGGTCCTTATACCTTGGTGTATCGTTTCTTCTACTATAGAAAAAATCAGTGCTCCTAACGATGGAAAATTGCATTTGGATTGCATTTAACTTTCCATTCCATCCTCTTGCATGTATCCCCCATCCTATCATCCATCAAAATTGCCCCCATCCATTCATCCTTCATCACTCTCCCTTGACAATCTCCTGCCACCTTTGCATACCCCTTGCATCACCTCATCCATTTCGATAGCACACTCGTGTTCCCTTGAACTTGCATGTCCTCTCGAGGGGGAATCCTCAATCCCTAACTTTCATCTTCACCCCCATCATCTTCCCTTCCTAGTCACTCCTTTGAATGACTGGGGCATCTTTCACAATCTAACCATCTTCTTCTAGGTTCTATGTTTTAATATTCTTTGAAATGATGCTACTTTGTAACACCATCTCAAAGAGGGGAAAAATGTAGACACTTAAATTTGGACACTTAATTTATCCAAATTTATCCCCTTTCATCTAAGCATCCACTTATTAGCATTAATTAAGTGATATCGCTATTATTTAATCAATATCCTTAATTTTGTCAAATCCCTAAGGTATTTCATTAATAAATAAATACCTTATCTCTTTAATCCCCCTTTTCATCAAATGAATTAAATAAATATGACATTTATTGAATTCCTCATATGTCACATACTCCATCATTTTTATCTAATCCTAATCCATCTTCTAATCTCATCATTAGGGATGTGCACATGTCTAATCTTGATTAGGATGTGTCACATCCTCCAACTTTTGCAAGTTGGCCTCTAATCTCTTTTAGCCACCTAACCCTCCTCTAATCTTTCATTAATTACCCTAATCAATCTCTCAAGGAAGTTTTAATTCCTTTTATCCTTCCAAGTAATATTAAATTCTTTTTTCTCTTCCACATGTGATCTTTGACTTGTCACATCAAGTCAAATGTCACATCCTCCATAATCTCCCACTTGCCTTTAATCTGCCATTAATTAGTCTAATCAGGTACTTGTACAACCTTAATCACTTAACTAAGTCAACCCTATTAATTTTATTTTTTTGGAGAAGACACCCATTTTCCCATGTGAATTTTTAATTCACATTTAATCCCCCAATGCATTTAAAAGAATTTTTAATTCCTTCTCTCATCTCCATGAGAATATTTGAAGAATTTTTAATTCCCTACATGTCCTCTCACCCACATGGGGACAAGGATCTCCTTTATGAGGAGATCTTGTCCAATCTCAAGGTACTATGTACTCCCTCCATGTCATGTACTATCCTTCCACCTCATGTCCACATCACCTCTTATAAGCCACTTCACATGCCACATGTCAAGATGTGAGGGCTTGTGAGTTCTCAACTCACCTTAGCCCTATATCTTGATTTTGGTGACTCAATCTCAATTGTCCATTTCCCTAGAGAATTCCAAAATCTCTATAAATACTCCCTCTTTTCTTTCATTTTAGAAGAGATCATTAATAGTAGCCAAACTCTTGCAAAAAAATTTTTTGAGCCATACTTAGCCATTTTTCACACTTGCATCCACTTTCATCCATTTTTCATCCATCTTATAGCTTGCATCCCTTGCCATCCAAGGATCATACAACACCAAAGATCGAAGGGCCAACTAAAGGATCAATTTGACACAAGGTAAAAAGTTCCATTTTATTTTGTATTGAATCCAACTAGGCTAATCTTGAGGTGTGGAGTGTTTTAGTGTTATTTTCTCTCTTTTGTTTGTTGTTTATATTGTAGCACTGAAATTCGCCCTATCATAGCCAAAAAAGGAAAATGAATGTCTAAAGTTAAAACCACCAGTTTGTGATGCTTCATGTAATATTGAAGACTTGTATAATGAATCAAATGATTTGTGTAATATAGCTAAATATATTTCTAATAACGAATGTAAAGATGAAGATAAAAGTTTGTTTGAATCTACAAATTTTGTAAGATGTGATGAGAAAATTTGTAATGAAAACAATGTTGGATTAAAAATAATAAAGAAAATAGGTTATAAAGGTAAAGGCTTGGGAAAAAGTGAATAAGGAATGAAAAATCCAATTGAGCCAACAATGAGGCCAAAGTATGAAGGTCTCAGGTATGTCACAAGTAAGGGGAATAATGCTACAAGTTCAAGCAAATTCATTCAAGAAATGAAGTGTATGCAATGTTCACATTGTAACAGAAAAGGCCATACAAAGGAAAAATGTTGGAATTTACATCCTTGCAATATATGTGGATTAAAGAATCATTGTGAGAAAATGTGTGACAAAGATTGGAAAAATGAATCAATGATAGGATACATGAAAATGGATTGTGGATGGGTCTATGGACCAAGTTGGAAGAAGATTACATGTATGATTAAAAGATTGTTCAAGTATAGAAATTCATGTGTCATCAAAGATAGAAAATGAGAGAAGCTTGATCATTGTGTTGTAACACATTATGTAAACAATGAGTGTACTTTTTTATTGAATTTTTAAAGATTTAAAAATCAATATTTTGAATATTTGAGAAAAGTGAGATAATTTGATTTGGGAGATTATAGTTTTGAAAAAGGTTGCATCTAAGATTCAGGCGATTTGAAAATCAAATGGAAGTGAAGGTTCATGAAGACACCAAGTTTGATTGAAAAAAGGATGGAACTAGATTCTTGTAGCAAAGTGCAGTAGCATGAAGGAAATTACTTCCAAAAAGGAAGAAATTAGATTGCAAATCAAAAGATGAGTGAGTGAGTAAGGAATTTGCAAACAAGGAATTTCAAAAATAAAATTTGAATGTTTGATGGCCATCACTGAAAACGTGATTGTACATGGGTACCTAACAAGGCTTTAGGCCAGGATCCATCCTTTTAGATCATGCATGAAAATGATACCGTAAGTCTGCAGACTTGAAAGACAAAAGGATAAAAGTATGTGTGGTCGAAATTAAGGGGGGGTGTTGGAATATTAATTTCAACCACCCAAAGCCAATATTAAATTCTATAACAATGTTAGAACATTCAAGCATCCTCTACTAGCTTGTTCTGGTAAGTTCATTCACCTAACCAATAGAAAATAGGTGAAGACATTAAATGCACATGTCAACATTGTTCCAGAACTTTCTTGTGAGCTCTAAACCCTTTTGTAATCTGGAAGCTTATGTACTCCTTTGTAAAAGAGGATAGATGTAAATCAATTTTTGTAAGCTATCAATATAAGTGTGTCTTTCATCAAACAACAATGTCTTTTCGGCATCTTTTTTTTTTTGTGATCAGGGTTGTGATTGGGCAAAAAAAGTATAAACATTTTTGACTTGGCATTAATATTTTTTATTATTTCAAGCTTAATTTTTTGTTACAGGTCCGCCCTATAGGTCTTATTTCATTTCATGAGAATTTGAGTTTCATTAGGGGGTAAGTTGAATAGTGAGTGCACTAGATAAAAAATTTAGAATTTCATTTGAAATGAAGTTAGGCTTGAAGTCCATGCCTAGAATTATTGTTTAACTCACATTTGATGAATTTAACCATGTAGCCCTAATTTGTTTTTTCACCTTTTCTGAGATAAGCGGATCAAAACTAGAGCCCAGCTAAGGAAAACCCACAATCAGGTAATAGTTATTGTCACAATTTTTTTATATTGAAAGATCCTTCTATCTGTAACCTTTTTTTGTATCATTTGGATTTGATTTATTTTTTGTGAATCTTATAAACACAGTTATATAGATTGATTTATTGGTGGATGCAATGACATACTTGAAAAAAAAAATGTGACTAGATTTAGGGTTTTTTTTTTAAGCCATCAAAAGATGAGAAGAAAATAATCCTTTTATAAAGTTTGAAATATTTTTGGGACACATTTGTAGTGAAACGGTCCCATAATAAAACTATATGCTATTACTATGAAGTGCAACTAAAATCCGTGAATCTTATCCAAGAAGCAAATAAATAGTAAAGCTAAATGACAATGAAAGGATGAAAGAGTAGAAGAAAACCTAGTTGAAAAAGAAGCGCAACACCACTTCCATAGTCTAAAGTAGATTTTTGTTGATGCTATGTGTCTTCGGTGCTGAGAACTAATGAGAAAAATATCTCATTTGTCTAGATATTATTCTTATATGGTGGACTGATAGCTGGGTGAGATTGCAACCAAGATATTTTTGTTGGCAAATAGTTGTTGAGATATTATTCATATATGGTGGACTGATAGCTAGGTGAGACTGCAACCAAGATATTTTTGCTGGCAAAATAGCTATACAAAGCTGATAGGAGTAGGTAGGATGAAACGATTATAGGAAAGTAGTAATTACAAGACGACATGGGTACTTACCAGAGAGAAAATTAGATTTTAGATCAAATGATTCAGATTAAATTAATGGCCTTACATACTTGCTCCATAAATTTGTGACGATGATTTAAAGATTTCCTAGCCTATTTTCTGATGAGTTTTACCAAACAGAAAACAAGTTTTGTGGTGTGATACAAGTTTCAGACTGAAACCTCACACCATATATAGCCTATCGGATAATAAAGATTTTATTTTGTTTACAAGATATATGACATACTGTACAAAATAGTTTCCTTAAACTAACTAACCAAAGATCATATAATGCTTTGACATGAGCACAAAATGACCTTAAGAAAAATACATAAAAAGATATAAAATTCCAATTCTTCATACAAGCAATGGATGAAACAATATTTTCAAGAATTACAACTAGGTGTAAACAAGCATAAGAAAGTTGATAGACTAGATATCAAAGCACAAGTAAACTTAAACTAATCAATATGTAAAAATAATGTAAATGTTGGATGTAAATGTTAGGCAAGAAAAGTCCACTATAATGGAGTCATGCGTTAACCTCAAAATCATGTACACACCTCCTTACAAATCCAATAAGTGAACTGTAGCCATTGTATGTGAACCAACATGGGTTACTTCCCAAATCAATAAGGATTGAAGTCCACTCCATTTCTAAACCCATGTGAGAGATAAATGGGTGCTTTAACTCAAGTTCCCCTACTTCATAAAATATTTCTCTTTCCAAGATCATAGAGTACTCATACACTTCTTACATAGTCCAACAAGTACACAACCATCATGTATTATGCTTAGGAAATTAAAAAGAAATGAATTTATAAAATTTCACCTTTTACAAGAGTAAAAATTTCAAAACATCCCAAATTTGAAATTCACATTTATTTAAGGAATAAAATAAAATGTGTTTATTTATCCAAATTATATTACACACTAAAATAATAAAATAAAAATAAAATGGAATGCCACTAAGAAACAACACCTCTCCATACACTAGGATCTTGGTCACATTTAATCAAGATGATGTGGTGTCACTAACAAAACATATTTAAGGCCTCATTACTACATGGTGTGAAGCAAGACATTGAGTGGTCCTTGATAATCCTTCTATATAGTTGGAAAACTAGTAAACTTCTTTACATTTAATTCATATAGTAATTCTAATATAATAATCATAGCTAAAAGCTATAGTAACATACTCAAATATCCATATACATAGACAAAGTTAGAGAAAGCATAAACATCATATTTCCACTTATCAACATGGTAAAAAATTCTTATTTATGGTTAATCTCATAGTGATCATCCAAACATCATTCCATCATCTCAAAAAATGTTAAATCTTCACCAAAGTCACTATACATTATTTCATTCAAAACCATATCTACTATTCATAACTTCGAAGCAACATCACAAAAATCAATTAACTAATTCCATTTCAACTCATAATGAATTATCTATCGAAAATATAATTCATACTGATGATAAAATATTTATAAGCTTCATGTTAAAATCAAATCAATTGTCAGAATCACCTCAATTTCATTATGTCAATAAAATAAATTTGAAATAAAAAAACATATACAATGAATGTAACAGAGGTTACAAAATAAGTCAACATTACAAATTCACTATGGAATGCCTCTCATGCTTCAATCTAACCTCCTTATGTTCTTAAAAAAAAGTTTGCTCCTTCACATTCATAGTAAATATTTTTTTGAAGGCCATTCCTATGCATAGTAAATATGTTTGAGGGGCCATCTCATTCATAAGAATAATTTAAAATTAGAATGACAAGATTAAACATTAAAATCTTCACTTCATATTCTTCCCTTTTTGTCAAGGTATAACCACCTCTTTTAGTAAATTGAACATTTTAAAAATTCTTCAAATTGTTTCATGTTTTCTCCTTTAGCTCTTGAAACTAATGGTTTTTAAATAACTCGTTTATGGAACCATAATTTTCATACTATTTTTTCTTAGACTTACAATTATAAAATTACATCATCTTGCTAGTATGCAATATTTTCCTAAATTATTATGAATTAACCATCTAGTGCTTTCAAGGTTAGAAATTTCAATGAAAAGTTATCTTGAACTAGCTAGCTAAGATGGTAACCTAAGATTATTAAGGTCTACAATGGATTAAATTTATTAGAATCATTAATTTATTGATAGAACATGAAGGTTACATTTACAAAACATGGATGGGAAAAATACCCGCTCCTTAAATTCTTAGCGTACAAAAAAATCTCCCTTTAGGGGGATTAACTATATATTTACAACTATATTACACAAATGTGTATACAACACCCAAAGTCAAGAAAAAAAACTAAAAAACTCATCTTAAGGATGGGATAATCATTGGCATCCAACATTCCTCTCCATATTATCTTGAATTTTAAAATTAGAAGAAAAAATGATCTAATTCTAAGCATGATAATTGATGTAGATTTTTTAAAAAGATAATTCAATATTAATTTCTCATGCGACTAGCATGTATTTAACATACTACAATATTTTTTTTAATTTACTATGCTTCCTTTGTAAATAAATTGTTGACACACATTAAACTACAGTTAAGGCCCTTTATCTTTCCAAAGGATAAATACATGTAGATGTTTACAACCACTAGATGGGAGCCTATGAATAACAAATTAGTGAGGGATATTTTATGTACTCATAAAATTCTATATAAGAAATTTTCAATTAACTTTGACTTAGTAAATCATGAATCATGGTCTTGTGTACAACATTATGTGGTTTAAGATGCATGTTGATATTAGTTTAGAAGACACAAGGTAGCATCTCCTTTATGTTGAGAAATTGATATTCATAAGGGAAATAAAAGAAAAACCCTTCTTCTAGAAAATTATAAATTCAAAACCAATATCAAGTCTAACTATATAATTTAATTTTTTTGTATCGAAGGTTGAGGGAGTGAAAATATGTACTCAAATGTAGTAGCCTAATTGATCCAATGTATTTATCCATTGCGTCGTTTTCACGCCTTTCAAGATTGGGAAATAACATAACATGAAACTTAGAAAATTGGCCTATTTTTATATTGTCTATTTTATATCACATTATTAGCATAGTGAATCTTAGGAATTTAAAATTTGACGATGTCCAGAAGCCAAAATTTTAATAAGATAAATTTATTGAACAATCAAATATAGTTTTGTGTCCACGTTAAAGAGTCTTGGAAGATAATACCATATTCAAATAAACATTTTAATCTAGACATTAAGTGTAAAATGAAAGGGTGAAGATCAAGTAAATACTCGAATCGACCATCAAGATACTTGAGAATAAAAAACTAAAAGATAAATACTTGAGTCAAACTGATTTAATAGTTTTGTAAACTATCTGTATGAATATAAATATAAATATAGTGTATCTATTTTCATTTCAATATTTGGACCATGAGAATTTTTTTCCATGGACTTCCTCTTATGATATCTTATAACATAAAAGGTAATATTTGTATCTTTGCAGTGATAAATAAATTTTCTAGAAAGGGAATTTGATTCCTTGTAAGAAATCCATCACAACTCTAGAAACAACTCACCTAAATTTTCTAAGCACTCACCAAACATGCAATTTTGGAAAAAAGATGAATGTGGCATATTTTTTGTGTCACATATTTTTGCACTTGTATTTATTAAAGAGGATAACCAAAAAATAGAATTTGAATAGTAAGTGGACTCAAATTTTTCATATGTGTATAAAAAAGAAGATAGAGGTTCAAAGAAAGTGAAGAATAGGCTTAAAATTAGAATTAAGATTATATCATTCATAGTTTGTTAAGTATTGGTAATTTATTGTAATTAAATAAGATTATGGATTTATGGGTCAATAAATTACTTGGAATTATATATAGAAATTTTATTAGTAAGTAAAGGATATGGTCTCTTGAGTCCAGTCTTGGTACAAATAGGAAGTTCTCAAACTAGGTGTTCACATCAATGACAAACATAGGTAAGATATGTGCAACAATATCCCCCTTTGGCATTGATAGCTACACACACCTGCACATTCTCCCCCTTTGACATCAAGGACAAAGGGACAAGGTCTTCATTTAAATTATCGGAACATTCTCAACACCTGCACTTCTCCTTTAGACAATTATGCATGCTCTGCTTACCAACAACAACTAGCCAACTACCTACTCCCCTTGAGAGATAACTCACATCAATCTAGGAGAAAAGGATATGACATGAATTTCTCCCCAAGATAGATGCATCTAATTATAAGGAGAGGTAATAACCCCTAAATTTTTCCAAATATACTCAAAAGTATCCTTTGAAAGTTCCTTAGTGAAGATGTATGTAATCTGATGCTTAGTATGAACATACTCCAATCTGACTTCTTGCTCTGCAACCTTCTCTCCTAGAAAGTGATACTAGATAGAAATATGCGTGCTCCTTGAATGCATCACCAAATTCTTAGAAATATTTATTACACTGGTATTATCATATAATATGAGAATGGGTTCATCATACACCACCTTTATATCCTTCAAATTCTACCTCTTTCAAAGCACTTGGGTGCAACAAGATGCTACAACAATATACTCAACTTCAGTTATGGATAAGGAAACTGATTCCTTCTTTTTACTAAACCAAGAGACCAATTTTTCTCCTAAGAAAAATGAACTTCCACTATTTCTTCTCTGATCATCCACACATCCTCCCCAATTAGCATCAGTATAAGCACTCAAAGAAAAGTTATCATCCTTCTTATACCGCACACCATAATCCAAATTTCCCTTCAAATATATGAATTTTTTTTTTACTCCCTTCTCATGAGTTTAATTAGGATTAGCTTGATATTTGGAAACCAAACATACTACATGCATAATATCAAGTGTAGAAGCGATCAAGTACAATTGATGTAAGAAGACAATGGAAAACTTAATTCCAACCCTCACAAAATATATTTTCCCCACCAACAATTCCACACACACACACAAAATGTTTGCTGCAATAACAATCTAGATAATGGTATTTCAATTTGCAATGCATAAAATATTTAACTCATCTACAAGCAAAAACAATTACAAACAACCCATAGAAGGATTGTGGGTTGTTACATGTCCTTCACACACATTTGAAACTCAAAAAGAAACACACATAATTTCCACAACAACAGTATTTGCTGCACATTCCTCAACCCTGCAATCCAAACACTCAACCTTAACACTCTATCAATCTTCATAGTCTTCAGCTTCTATCTGTGATTCCATTCATTATGTTGAATCTCTCTGTAACTCTCTAGCCTACAACTTCCTATTGGAAAACCTCTACAGGAGGTCTCACACCCAAGTAAAATCCTTTTCTCTTTTATTTTTTTGAAGACTCCCCCTAGAAATGAAAATATCAAATTTTCTTTTGTTTGTTTTCCCCAAAATGCACTCAGAATGCAATGTCTTTCATTTCCTTGAATTTGCATTGAATATCATTCCACTTGAAAAATCCAATTCCCCACCTTCATGGCTTCCCAATCACAAAAAATTTACACCAAATAATACCAAAAACCATTAATTAAAACTCCTATTATCAACTGGGCCAAGAATATGCCTTTTATTCAAACATTAATTTCACCAATGAAAGCAAAAAGTTGCTTTTTCCATTCTTGGGCATTACCTCTGGGTTCCTATTTTTTAGGAGCTAAGAAAATTTAAAATGAGAGTTACAAATAAATTTAATGGCTCCTAAAAACCCACACCATGTTATGTTTTTTCTTCTTTTTCGTTTTTTTTTGTTGTTTTTTCTTTTCTTGCTTTTTTAGTTTTAAATCATAATTTTCATGATTCTCCTTCACCAAATTTCCCCCAAATCAAAAAAAAAAATAAATTCAAATTTCCCACATCACAAGATAATTATTCCCAAACCAAAATATGAATTTCAATATTCCAACATGAAATTCAACACACTAAAATTGCAAAAATTCAAAAATGACACCTTCAAGTTGACACAAATTGCACTGAGCCATGGATGCTCCTAAATCAGAAACCCATGGTAGAAAGAAATGTTTCATGATTTTTATTTAGAAAATTTTGTAGACCTTATGTCTATCTTGGATCTACCTCATTTCCAAGTGTCCACTGAAATATTTCTATGCTCCACTTTATGCAAACTTACAACATTACCAAGCTTCATCCTTCTTCTACTACCCATCATGTAATTAAAAGCATCAAATCTATTGTCCCACCAATATACTTCATCAAAATCAAAACTAAAAATTAAAATTATACCTTCTCCTTCATAAAAAGAAATGTATTCATTTACCTCATTCGCTGTCACACCTTTTCCACCTCCTTCAACTATGTTTCCTTCATGAAATTCCACTATTTCAAGGCCTTCTGAAAGGTATGGTATTGCTGCAACTTTTTTTACGTCACTCAAAATAGTGTTAGTACTATCATAAAAAGACTTAATTTCCATATTACTTGACAAGGAATCATAATTACTAATAAAAAAAAAATCACCTCCATCGTTCTCAAGCAAGGATTTCTCAGAAAACTCTTCATTAACCTTTTCACTCCACTCTTCAATCCAACTTTATCAAAATTTATTTTTGTTGCAGAAAAATTATCTATTCCTTCACTCTCTTTCTCATCAAAGGAAACAAATAAATCATATTTTACCTTACCCTTTGTTGCTACCTTCATTCCACTTGAGATCTTTTCCTCAATTTGAGTCAAAAATTCACCTTTCTCACCTTCTTCACAGTTAGTATTATCAAAACCAATCTATTCATGATTCATACCATCTAAAATTTTGATTTCATCAACCAAATATGACCTTGCATTGCTACAAACCTTACCCATTTCTTCTTTCAATGGATTCAATTTATGTTTCACTCTATCCTTCATCAATGTGTACATATTGGCATAACCATCGTGCATCACCTTCTTGTCAAATTTCCAAGGTCTTCCTAGAAGAATATGACAAGCATCCATTGGGAGAATATCACACAAAACTTCATCATAATAGCCTCCTATCTAAAATTTTAGCTCATATTGGTTTCTGATCAAAAGTGTTTTGTCATCTTGTACACATGCTATCCGATATAGATTTGGGTGCTTCTTCCTTTCTAGCTGCAATTTTCTTACCATTTCATCAGAAACAAGATTTTATGTGCTTCCACTATCAATAATTAAATTACATACCTTCCCTTCACACTTACATCTTTTCCTAAACAAACTTCTCCTTTGAATTGATTTATCATCTTCATTTAACAGTGTTCTCCGAGCCATTAAAGTTTCACCATCTTCTGCTTCTTTGGAATTTGATGATCCTGCATCTTCTCTATTCACATTTTCTGCCCTATTATGATTTTTAGTCCTTCTTCTTGTTCTTTCCTCTTCATGAGGACAGTTGTATGCTCTATGATCCTCTTCCCCACACTTAAAACAAGTTCCTGAAAAGGTTTCTCTTCTAAAACCTCTACCCGATCTTCCTCTACCTCTCTGATTTTGATCTCTTGACCCATAAAATTATTCATTCCTATGCTGTTTGTTGCTGTCTTGGCCTCCATTTTTCTAAAAAAAATTATTATTATTTTCCCCATATGATCTTCTTTCAATCTCCTCTTCCCGACCTCTTCCTCTTTGCTTATTGTCATACCTTTTATTCATTCTTTCATCAATTTTCAAGGCAACTTGGTATGCATCTTCCATAGTTATAACTATTAGCAATGCCATCTCCTCTTGTATGCTTGGTATCAAACCATTAATGTACCTTTCAACCTTCTCCTCAATTGCTTCAACATGTCTTGTTCTAATCAAGATCCTATGAAACTCCTCGGTATATTCTTTCACCGTTTTTGTTCCTTGCTTCAACCCTTGGATTTTCTTGAGTAAGTCTAACTCATAATCTACTAGTATGAATTTCCTTTTCTTTTTCTCTACCATTCTATCCCACCTCATGATTTTCTCCTTCCCTTTTCTACCTCTTTCTAACTAAATTTCTCTCCACCAAATTGAAGCATGTCCCTTCAATCTTGTCTTAGCATATCTCACTCTATATGGGCCTCCAATTTCTTCAAACTCAAAATACTCCTCCATTTCATTTAAATCCCATCTATGAGTTCCTTTGGAGTCAAGCTTCCACTGAAGGTAGGAACATCAATTTTTCATCTTTTTCCCATTTTATTCAAAGCCCTCAATAATGGGTCATTTTCAACTACTACAATTTCCTCTCTTTGTTAAGTTTCCAGGCTAGCATTCTTTGAAGCTTCTTCTTCATCACTATCAGATTCCCTTCTTTGTGCAAACCCTCTTCTTATCTCTTCTTGAATTTCCTCTAATTTTCATCTCAAAGCTCTAAAATCATTATCATGGAAAATATTTTCCACTCTTCCTCTTCCTCTTCCTCTACCATGATGGGCTCCTCTCCAATCCTTTTTTTTTCAACACCCACAATTCAGTCCTAGTGCAATTGCCTCTCTTCAACGGTTTGTTACACACTCAAGATCTTTCTACTTTGATACCACTAATGTAAGAAGACAATGAGAAAATTAATTCCACCCCTCACAAAATATATTTTCCCCACAAATAATTCCACACACACAAAAAATGTTTGCTGCAATAACAATCTGGAAAATGGTATTTCAATTTGCAATGCATAAAATATTTAACACATCTGCAAGCAAAAACAATTACAAACAATCCATAAAAGTATTGTGGGTTGTTACATTCCCTTCACACACATTTGAAACTCAAAATGAAACACACATAATTTCTGCAACAACATCATTTGCTACACATTCCTCAACCCTACAATCCAAACACCCAACCTGAACAATCTACCAATCTTCACAATCTTCAACTTCTATAGGTGATCCCATTCATTCTATTGAATCTCTCTACAACTTCCTGATAGAAAACCTCTACATGAGGTCTCACACCTAGGTAAAATCCTTTTACCTTTTCTTTTTTTGAAGACTCCTCCCAAGAATGAAAATCTCAATTTTCCTTTTGTTTGTTTTCCCCAAAATGCACCTGGAATGCAATGTCTTTAATTTCCTTGAATTTTCATTGAATTTCATTCCACTTAAAAAATACAATGCCCCACCTTCATGGCTGCCCAATCATAGAAAAATTACACCAAATAATACCAAAAAACCATTAATTAAAACTCCTATTATCAGTTGGGCGAAGAATATACCTTTTATTCCAACATTAATTTCACCAATGAAAGCAAAAAACTACTTTTTCCATTCTTGGGAATCACCTCTAGGTTCCTATTTTTAGGAGATGAGAAAATTTAAAATGGGAGTTACAAATAAATTTAATGGCTCCTAAAAACCCACACCATGTTATGCTTTTTCTTCTTTTTTGTGCTTTTTGTGCTTTCTTTTTTCTTTTCCTATTTTCTTAGTTTTAAATCATAATTTCCATGATTCTCCTTCACCAAATTGGCCCCAAATTGAAAACCATATTTAAATTCAACTTTCCCACATAGCAAGATAATTATTCCCACACCAAAATATGAATTTCAATATTCAAAGATGAAATTCAACACATTAAAATTGCAAAAATTCAAAAATGGCACCTTCAAGTTGACACAGGATTACACTGAGCCATGAATGCTCTTGCATCAACAATAAACTTTCAATCATAGACCTATAAAGACTCTAATCAACCTCAGGTGACTCATTAATATTTACCAAGTGACAACTAGTAACCATAGGGGTGATTACTCATTTGGAATCCTCCATGCCAAAATTATTGAACATCTCTCTAACATACTTAACCTGAAAAATAAATATACCATCATCTAGTTGAACAATTTGAAGCCCAAGGAAGAAAGAAAACTCACCAATCATAGACATCTCAAAATATCTCTACATCTCTTTTTCAGACCTCTTACACATTATCATCTCCATCAAAGATCATGTCATCAACATACACCACAACTATCAAAATATTTTCTTCATCTACCTTAATGTAAAGATTACTATCTACAATACCTTTCTTGAAACCTTTTCGAAGTAAGTACTTATCCAACCAAGCATATCAAGCTCTAGGAGCTTGTGTGAGTCCATACAAAGATTTCTTGAGTCTTCACACCATGTACAGATCTTTTGATAACTAGAAACTATGTTGTGTGAATTGTTAATGTGAGTAAATCTGTAATAAAACCACACAAAACCAATAAAACGTATTATATTAGAGAATTCAAACACATAATTAGTCAAATTCAAGAACACAATAAATCACTAAAATCATTCCATTGTTCTCTATTCTCAAGGATCCTCTAAATCATTAGTGCTCTCAAATTTATATATGCACTATGGCTGGTTTGGATGACAACCTAAGAAATGAGATGCTATTGTATGTAAGAACCTAATTCCTATGTGTTTTGACAAGTTGTATGATAGTGCTGAATGATATGATGTAATTACAGAGATGTAAAATGCAACTAATGGTGGAGATATGATTTAAACTAGATGAAATCGATGTGATCTAAATGTTGTAAGTAAACTAATGAAACTAAAATGCAGATATTCTAAGCCATGGTTCTAAACTCAAAATGCTTCTACAATGCAAATTGCTATGTGCTAAATTGCTAAATGCTAAATGCTCTCAAATGTTGGAAGGGTTTTTGCAAAGTAAGTTTGCTCAAATTGTGATATATATGAAAATCTATAGCAATGGGATTTATATATAGATTTTCCAAGGTAGTTTGTGATGTGGCAGCAACCAATGGTCAAGATTTTAGTTGGAGAGATGAACGGTGGAGATGGAAGTAGTTAGAGGGAATCATGGAGGATGTTCTCTTTAAAAGAGAACCATGCCAAGTGTAAGAGGGAATGAAATTATGGAGAGAGCCAAGTGTCCAAAGTTTGTTGTGAAATTGGTTGAGGATAACTCCCATTTAAATATTAGACATATTTAAATTCATGAGACACTTGATGATGCAGAAAGAGGAGAATGTGTTGTAGATATGTGACTAATTTTTAATTTGGAATTATTCAAATTTAAAAAGATATTTAATTAAATAAAAAAAACTATTGACATTTGCTTATTTAATTAAAATTAGCGGAATATAGCTTAAGATGGTAGAATTAGAAAAGTGTGAACTATATAAATAAATTTGGAATTTATTTATAAGTAGATGAATTAAAGGGGTTCATTAATTAAATCACTTGTATTTAATTAATTAATTGTCTTGACCATTTTTAGGTGTATACATTTTTCCTCTCTTTGAAGTAATGTGTTTACATGTTGCTTCAAAGAAAATTTTGTTGCTAATGTCAACAAAAAAAAAAATCAATGCCCCAAATGTTGATTCTCAGGTGATAATAGATATATGCCCACTCTAGAGATAAATTGAAGAATTTTTGAATTTTTATGATTTTTTGAAATTTTTGAAATTTTTGATGATTTTTTGATGATTTGATAGTGATTTTTAAATGTTATGCTCCAGAAATGATATATCACCTAAAAAATGATATTAGACCTGCAGGTGATGAAATGATTAATTAAGCCCCATTGGAAATAAAATAAATCAACCTCATAAAAATCCCACTTAATCACTCTTTAAAAGGTTAAAAAGGTGATTTTGAAGTTCATTTGTGCATTTGCAATTTGAAACTTTGGAGAGCTTGAGAAATTTAGCAATTTTTGAGCAAGATGGTGATTCCTTACTACACACACCGATTTGAGCATGTGCAGTATCACAACCATCCAACAACGTATGGTCCCCCGGTACGTACCCCTAAAACCTCCTTGTGATTTTTGAATCTTGTTTTTCGCACTTGTTTTCACATTTTAATTATTCTTTTAACACTTTAGCACATAGGAACACTGATATAGTGCATCAAATGTTTTTTATAGCATATACAATAGATTAGCACTTAGGGTTAGTTTTGTACTACATTCGTAGAGGGATTTAGCATAGCTAGAAAATTAGCACTTAGAGCTAGATGTTTAGCACATATGACAATTGTAGTAGTGCATAGGGTTTATTAGTGCGTAGGTGATGTAATGTAGCACAATAGGTCAATATTATAGTGCATAGAATCATTTAGCACATTGATAGAGGGGTTTAACACATATGATGAATTTGATGGTGCATATGGTGATTCAGCACATAGAAACCCTATTCTGGTGCATTGATGTTTTTAGTGCTTGAGACACTATATTAGCACATCTAGGGAAAAATGATGAATTTTTTATTGAACTCCTTATTTTCAATGATTTTTTTTATTGCGGCAACCTTTGATTTGATGATTATTAGTGATGTTGATAGATTAGACAATGATTTGATCTTGTGATAAATGAGATTAAGTAGTAGGATGGTGGTGATTGACCTCATGATAGGTGAGGATCAATGATGGATTGATGATTTGATTGACCTCATGATAGGTGAGGAACGATGATAGATTGATGATAAACCTCATGATAGGCGAGGTTGAATGATAGATTGATGCTCATGAGATTTGATCAAAGTATCATCAGAGTTGATTAAACTGATAGGCTGATTGATTTTGATTGATTGACAAGGATACTAATTTGTGATATCTTGTGATGATAGGTGCATTTAATGAATCATTAGATTCGAGAGTGTTTCCCTAGGACGTGGGATTTGATATCCCACTTGGTGTAAGCTGAGGTAGCTGTTATTGGACGATGCAAATTATCCTCATTGTTTGACATGACCTAGCATCAAATTAATAGGGGGCTTCTGACCATGCTAGTAGAGAGATGGTACAATGAACATAACACCTTTCATTTTTCCAGTGGTGAGATGATAGTGACCCTAGAGGATTTTTACCACATTTTGAGGATTCTAGTTGTTCGGGAGCTAGTATTATATGATTTGGTTGAGTAGGGTGGGACCGATGCATTGAGGAGAGTATTCTAGGATGATCGGATATGTAGTTATGATATTCCCTAGAGAGATATGGTAGATGCATATGCTACATTGTCCTATGTGCTTGCTAATTTGATAAGAGGTTTTCTATGTGCCGACCGTAGATCGAAGGGAATTTTAGTTGGATGGGGTTGGATACTTGAGCAGATGACTAATCAATAGACCAAATATGCATGGATATGTTGCATGCTTTCCCATTTATATCACGATCTTCACCAGGTTGTTTACCTAAGAGGACGTAGTTTTTTGGCTGGGATCACATTGTTGCAGATATGGGAATTGGAGCACATAGTTGTCACCCAACCTATTGCAAAGAGACAGAGACCAGTTGGGAGACCCTATATGAATGGTTACATAGGTCCAATTGTCCATCCTAAGTAGGGAAAACTAGAGTATTGGAGGAGAGTTCTAGATGATTTGGAGACAATTGTATGGCAGCCCTACCTTGACACTAAGCAATGGCTAGAGGATGATACATAAATGACATATGTGTGCTTATCGATGTACCTGATCGAGAGGAATCAATTTATTATTGATAGATTTCTGCTAAGGAGGGTGTTACAAAAATATGGCCGAGTACAAGGCATGCCTCAGGGAGTGGTCCATTATGCATGACAATAGATTGATGCTACAAAGTGGGGGCCAATGTTATCATATGATGTTGTAGTTAAGGAGTTCTGGGGTTTATAGGTTATTACTTAGGATTATCATCTAGAGATTATTGAGGCTTCGATATCTGAGAAGTATTGAAAATACATCTTCTTACATCCATTCCCACAGATCTCTAGCCTAGATGAGCCAGTGCCATTGTTAGATGATGAGGAGAGGGAAATAGTATAGGGACGTAGGCAGAAGAGAGATGGAGGAGATGAGGAGGAGGAGGCAGAGAGCAGTGATGATGGAGATGGGGATGGAGATGGAGGAGATAGTGGAGATGATGATGGGGTAGATGGAGGTGGAAGTGATGGTGGTGGAGGAGATGAGGGTGGTGCAAGGCCCATGATAGATGTATGAGATTTCAGATTTCCTTGGAGGAGGTGATCATTGGTGGCTACATCACATCAACACATACATATTTGACTACCCTCCCAGTAGTAGCAGATGTAGATAGATACATTACAGGTGTAGGTGTAGACATTGCAGGGTCAGTTGGCAAAGGTACATGTCTTGTTACAGACACAGACCCAGGCCTAGGCTTAGACATAAGCATAGATTGCCACATTGATGGGGGAGAGGGATGCTATGAGACAACAATATAAGCAAGTACAGGGACAAACTATAGAGAGTGGTTGAGGGAACCACTATAGCACACTATATTAGAGAGGTCACATGGATCACTCGAGAGGAATAGTACTATAGGGGGCGGTACTATGAGGTTGTTCCTACAGAGTGACGAGTTAGTTATGCATAGTCACAATTAGGAAGGACTCATTCTAGGACCACCAGTAGGGTGTGGTACAACCGATTTAGAGAGATCTTGGTGCAAGGCCATCTAGTAGTGGAGGAGGCATAGATCATGTGATGTCGACGCCATCTGGGGGGAGTACGACATAGCTCTGATATGATGAAATTTTGATGCATTTTTGACATTGTTGTATACATCGAGACATTGATAAGATACTGCCATTTTTTATGATGTATATTTTCATATTCAGATATCTTTGTACACTTGACATGATTTTGAGATATATATATATATATATATATATATATATATATATTATATGCATTGATGTTGATGGATCTACATGTGTCTATATGCATTTTTATTATGATGGATGCAGTTAATGTTTATTGTATACGTTGTGTGATGCCCTATATGATTATGCTATGGATGTAGTGGTGATATGATAATGTATGAATGATGATTCTATATTCTTCATGGATGATGTTTTATGTTATGTGAGATGGATTTTATTATGCAACTGAAATGTGATGCAATCTATATTTTTTTATTTTTCCAATTAATGTATGTATGATAATTTTAATGCATGAATGAATGATATGGTAATGCATTTTAATGTATGATGGTGATAATGTATGATATGATAATGTTGATGCAACTACAAGTAAATGATCCTTTTTGGTTAATGTCAAATGTACTCAATCCATTTATGAGAAAGATACCATGATTTTGATGTTTCAACAGCCTTGGAAAATGTACAAATACAAAGACACAAAAAATATGGATGCAACTATAAACATGAAAACTAACTATGCAATGTTCTCATTCCAACAACTGATTTGTTGCACTTGGTATCATAGTTGAGCCTTTATTATGTTGAAAGTTAGTACAAATATCAAGGTATAATTAAACCATGATGACCTAAGTACAACTTCCATACAAATTCCATTGATGTTTGATAGTGCAAGATAACACAAGCATCTAGGTATATGAGACTGAGATGACCTGAGCATTACTTGCATCAAATAGACAAGAGTTAATCATTTTCCTATGTACTTCAAAATTTCATTGATGATACTTTGTAGAGCATGTCCTACAATGAAGTTGCATAGTAATAATGATCAACTCACATGCAACAAACAAAGAAAAATCGTCCTCCTTGCTTCTCTAGTCGAAGACATCATCGAGTTGCTCCAAAGAAATGATAACAACAATCAAGATACAATAGTTGAACATTCATGCTAAAGTGATTAAATCATTTATTCAAAATAATATCATCCATTTATATTTTTTGATGTTTTTGATTTGATTATGTTGTTGATTTGGATGGTTGATGTTTTAAATTTTTTATGGATGTTCAATGTTGGGTTTTTGTCTTGATTGTTGTGTTTCTTGTGTTGTTTGACTATTTGCTTGTCTGATTGTGTTTTAATCTCAATGATAGGTTGCCCCCAACAAGTTTAGGATTTTCCCCCCCAATGAGAGACCAACCATTTAATGTGAAGTATGTAAAATGATAAGCAAGCCAAGGTGAAACATGACCACAACACCCAAATATGTACATGAAACTCGTATGATAGGAAGATATAATTGTTGGTTAGAGTAGATGGTCAACACGTATGACAAAAGATGGAGGAGCTAATCTAATCACAAGTAGCGCCTATTGCCATGTTTTCACTACTTTTTTTTATTGCAATTTTTAGATTTTATGATTTTTTTGTTGCTACCAAGATACATGTTTGCCAGTTTTTCATAAAGGCAACATTTTTTTTTATTTTTTACTTTTTTTGTATTTTTCCCTTTTTCTTTTTGTACCCTTTGATATTTTATGATTTTTTGGGATTTTTTGATATTTTCTTTTTTTTTTGGATTTTTGATATTTTCTATTTTTTTAATATTTTTCAGCTTTGACCATGCATTGGATGAACTAGGTGTAAAATTTATTCATATGCATACTATTGAGTGGTTCTTCAAATAGGTCACCTTTAGGAGTAGACAAGTGATATACTACCAATTCATAGACTGATACAACAACAAAGGGACCTAGCTAGTTTGGTTCAAATTTCACCTTTTTCTCTCTATCCTGTCAATTGTGAGGGTTTTCTTTCAAGACCAAGTCACCAACTTGAAATGTTCTATGTTTGACTCTGTGATTGTAACTTTTAGACATCCTTTAATGATAGGATTTCAGGTGATCAACAACTTGTTGATGATGTTCATCCAATAGTTCCAATTCTTGTAGCCTAGACATTCTATAATCTTTATCTGAAATAATCCCCTTTAGTGACACACGAAGTGATGGTATCTCAACCTCAATAGGTAAAATGGCCTCTGATCCATAGACTAAATCATAGGGTGTAGCTCCTATCAGGGTGGAGATATTGGTTCGGTATGCACACAAGGCGAGATTTAATTACACATGCTAGTCATGACCAACATTTTTGACATACTTCTTTAGAATTTTCAAGATAGTCTTATTGGAAGCTTCCACCTAGCCATTTCCTTGAGGATAGCATGGTGTGGAGAATCTATGTTGGATATGGAATTTGTCACACAATTCTTGCACATCCTGATTTTTAAAAGGTCTTCCATTGTTAGTGACAATGGACTAAGGAATGCTATACCAATAGATTATATAATTTGGGATAAAAGAGGAAATTTGTTTTCTAGTAATGGTATTCAAAGGAAACACTTTGCTCCACTTCGTAAAATACTTTGTGGTTGTGATGATGAATTTGTGACCTTTCGACGAAGGTGGATGAATTTTACCAATAAGATCCAGTCCCCACTGAAAAAAAGGACATGTTGAGGTGAATGGTTGCAATTCTTGTGTTGGTGTATGTATCAGGTTTCCATGGATTTGACATTTTTTGCACTTCTTAACAAATTGAAATGACTCCTCAATATTCAGACAGCAATACCCCAAACATAGGATTTTTTTAGTGAGAGTTAAACCACTTGAATGCATGCCATATATACCTTAATGAACCTCACATAAAGTGATTTAAACTTCATTTCATTTTAGACATTGAAGGAGAGTACCATTAAGACCTCAATGGTAAAGTACATTGGCTATTAAGGTATGGCAAGCTGCTTGTCAAATAAAGTTACATTTTTGGTTTTGAGAAAGATCTGGTGGTAGGGTGTTATCTTTTAGGTAGGTGTAGATCTTCCCATAGATAGAAGCATCAGCCTCAACTAGATGGTATATGACTTGGGATTCAGAGTCATCATAGGTAGGGTTAAACAATTGTTCCTCTATGAACTCATAATGGGCTCATTTTTCAAGTATCTAGAGAAGAGAGGCAATCGTTTCCATAACATCAACCGCTTTGTTATCTCCTTTTAGAATCTTGTCAAAATTGATCTCTATAAAGTACCTCTTGAAATGATCAACCATACTTTTAATATGACATCAATTTATCATCCTTTGTCTGGTAGTGGTCATTCAATTGATTTATGATCAATTGAGAATCTCCATAGACCTGTAACTCTATGATTTTCCACTCTACAATTGTCTTGATACCAATGATCAATCCTTCACACTTAGTTGTGTTGTCAGTACAAGGAAACATTAACCTATAGGACTTTGGAGTGGTGTGTCCTTGAGGCATGACAAATAGAATCCCTGTGTTTGATCCATATTGTGTGTAGGATCCATCAAAGTATAACATCCACTATTGTGTTGAAACTGTAAAGAAATTCATGTTTGGGAACTCAATGTTCATGGGATGATCATCTTGTAGTGGTACTTCAGCTAGTTGATCACGATTGTTTGGCCTTTGATTTCTTTTCTATCTACATATTGGATGTCAAACTCGCTCAATATCATTACCCACTTGGCTAGTCTTCTTGCCAGGGCTTCTTTGCTAAGTAGGTACTTTAATGGATCTATTTTAGCTATGATTTTTATGGTGTGGGTTAACATGTAGTGTCAAAGTTGTTGGGTAGAAAATACTACTGCTAGACATGCTTTTTCAATGAAGGCGTAATTGATCTCATAACCATTTAAGGTCCTACTGATGTAATAGATCACCCTCTCCTTTCCTGTTGAATCTTCCTATGCCAGTAGAACACCCAAAGAGACCTTAGTTGTTGCAATTTATAGTAATAATGGTTTTCCTTCAGTTGGAATTACTAGTATGGGTGGTGACATCAGATACTTCTTTAGTTGATTAAAAGATTCTTCACATTTTCATCCCATTTGAAGGAAATGTTCTTGTGTAACAAGTGATTGAAAGGATGAGTTTTATCTGCTAGTTGTGTGATGAACCTCTTGATAGTTGGAATCGTCCTTGTAAAGACCTGAGTTGACCATTGCTTTTGGGAGGTGACCTCTCCATGATAGCTTTGACTTTTGCAGGATCCACCTCAATGCCTTTAGTGGATACTATATATCCCAAAAGTTTAGTTGATGTCACAGTAAATACAAATTTATTGGGATTTAATCTCACATTGAATTTCTCCATTCTGTTGAATATTTTGTTTAAAATTTCTATATTTCCATCTATGGTGTAAGATTTGGCTAGCAATTCATCTACATAGTCTTCCATAAAAGTATGCATCATATCATGAAAGATAGTGGTCATCACACTTGATAAGTGGCACCAACATTCTTCAACCTAAAAGGAATTATGTTCCAATAGAAAGTACCCCAAGGACACATGAAATAATTTTTCCCTTGGTCTTCTGGTGCTATTTTTATTTGATTATAACTAGAAAATCCATCCATAAGTGACAACATTTCATGTCTGGCTGTCAAATCTTAAATGATGTCAATGTTAGGAAAGGGAGAATCATCTTTCAGACAAGCCCTATTAAGATTTCTGAAATCCATACATATCATGTGATGCTTTTATCTGGTTTTGAAACTAGTACAATATTGGAGATCCATTTAGCATAATCAATAGGATGGATAAATCTCGCATCCAATAGTTTCTTTAATTCAACTTTCACCAAGAGAGTGATATGGGTATGCATTTTTCTCAACTTTTGCTTCACAAGATTTACTCCATGTGGTAGGGATAAATGATGCATGATAAACTATGGACCTATACCAAGCATACATGCATATGACCAAGAAAAGTGGACTTGCCTCTCTTCAAAGAACTTAGTGAAGCTTGGTTTTTCTTCCTCTATCATGGATGTTGCTAGATGTAGATTTTTCATTGTATCTACATTGTTGGTGTTAATAGATTGAGTTAGATCAACCAGGACTGAAGATCTCTCATGATAATGTTAGAGAAGAGTGTCAAATATTCCATCTCTCAATGCCTCAAAGATGTTTTCACCTTGATATGTGCTCTTTATTTTTACTTTTTCTAGATCTAATGCTGCCAATAAATGGTTTTCAACATTAGATATATTTTTATATTCATTTTGTAGCTAGAAGATTTGGAACCCCCTTGTCAGAAGCTTCATTATGAGATTCGTTAGTGGAACATGTTTCAAGATTGTTAGAACAAAGGAAGTTCACAATGGTGGAATCATTTTGAAAGATAGGTATGTCAAGTAGCTCAGTTTGGTCCTAGTCAATTAGTTTGGAGTGTACCAATGGCAAGGAATCATCAGATTGACTGAGGTCAAAAGGGTTAAGTTTCATAATGGCCATGTCATAAAAGTGTCAAATAAAACAATTGAGGTCTATGATGTTACTCTATTCCAAAGTATCTATCTCGCTTAAAGAATGATCATCTTCACTTGAGTCATCAATATTTTATGATCCAATTTCAAGTGGTCTAGAACTTGATCTCTATCCCTCCATACATGTTTGTGAATACCTTTGTATCACATCAATTTCCTTATTGTGACAAGATTCTTTAGATAGTGAGTCTCATTCATACTCACTAGAATCTATTTTGAAAGTATCTCGCAATTGAAGGATTCCCTTAACAACCTTTTGTTTGGTTTGTTCTTTTGACTCTTCTCTGTATCTTAGCCATGTTTTGTCCTTTGGATTGGTTATGATAAGTTATATTGGTTCTATGATGCCCTCTCTTGTTTTTCCAACAGGACCACTTCTCTCATATCCCATCTTCTCCAAGATTTTTTTTAACTTTTCCATATTTCTTTGTTCATTTATGTGGCATAGATTTTGGGACCCAAGATGCTTGCTCTCTTCCTAAGATTTTTCATCTAGAAAGAGAGATTTAGGCCCAAAATGCTTATGTTACACTCAAATTAGGATGTATGCAATGTGATATGATGTAAATGGAGTGATCTAAGTGTTGCTAAACTATGAAATTGATCAAACATGCATGCAAAATCTAAGAATTATAACTTGTTTGAAAACACATTGTGTATTACAAGAATGAACTAGAAATGAATGGAAAAATGCAACATAAATGAATCAAACTAAAAGAGTGCACCTAGGATCTTGATGAGGGCTGTAGAAGACATTTGGAAGGTTGTTGATACTAAAATTTAGGCCTGGTGAGACTCATTCACCATGGATGGAGAATCACTCCCAATTTTGGGTGACTATACTGAAGCCTATTTTAGCCAAATGGGTGTATGAATCTACAAAAATCCTTAGAAAACATGTATGGAGGGACTCATTCACCAAAAGGGTTGAATTAGTCTACTTTGGACTTTCTAAAAACTCAAAACTGGAATCAATAACTTTTAGATTGCTCAATTTGCACCTCCAGGTGTTTAGATCTGAAATTGCCAAATCTGGGTCTATAAGTGACATTTTGTTGATGATTTGACTTCGATGACTTTGAAATTCAATATTCAATAATTCGTAAGCCTCCAAGAGTTCTAAATCTACAAACAAAAAATACAAAAGAGAGATATATTGAATGTTAGGGCATGGGGGTTTGCCTTGGTCAAACTCCATTTAGGTAATTAAACCAAAATGATGAAATAAAGGAATGAAGCATGTAAAATGGAAGTGATTACCTTATCATGATTATTTGATCTTGTTGGTCTGCAACATTACATGAAGATTCAACTCTTGAATATTGTAGGAAGCTAACTTGATGACTTCTAATGGAGAAACCTCAACTTGCTTGACTTGTGATAGAAGATAGTTGAAGAATGGATGCTTGGATTGATGAGAGAGATGGATAGATGTAAAATGAGGATAAAAACACTCATTTGTAGTCAATTGTGCCTTAGTATTCTGGCTATACCTCATCATAGGCTCACATGTAGAAAAATTGAACTTAAAACCTATTTTTTCTCATTCAAACCCCAAAAATGATTCAAAATGGGACTCATTCGCCACTAATGGTGAATGGGGCCCACAATGGTCATCTTGCCTTGCTAGAATATCGAGAAGTAAGAAAATTAGGATTATATGATGACTATGTCAGTTATTTGATCAAATTATGCCATAGGATGCACAATATGGGTCAATTAGGACCTATTAGTGATGATGTAAATGTTGAATAGGGCTTGGGACACATAAATCAATATGAAAGTGTGATTAAATACACTTTACAACACTAAAATGAGGTACAGATAGCCTAGAAGGGTACAAAAACCAATGTGAATGTGTAAATCACACTACAACACTAGTTTGCCATTAAGGTCACATTAAGAAGCTTCTAGATTGATGTAATAATGTTATTGAACACATTTTATAATGTTGAATTATGGAGAAATAAGTTAATTAATTCTAGAAAAGCGTGAAAATATTTTACAAGACTTTATAACAGCTTTACAAGACGTCATTAAAAGCATGTTATTTTATTTTCAAGAGTCCAAGACCTAGTGTGGATGCATAAAATTCCTCACAACACTATATTAGGGCCTCATTAAGTCCAATTAATCATGAATTAATCCCATGTTAAGAAAATGGTCCATTTTTCTACAACACATTTAGCCCCCACTTTAGTGAGAGGATTAACTTGCTTCCTCACACTAAAGTAAACATTCAAGAGAGATACTCATGTATGTCAAGCCCCAAAGATAAAAAATCATACAAAGGCTAGGAAGAAAGAGAAATGAGATGGAAAAGATGTACTCACTCTGGGCACATAGAACTTTGGATCTTCTGTGGGCTGAGAAGGGGAAAAACATAAAGAAAAGGAAAAGAGTAACACATGCTAGCTGGCATGTACTCACAAACACAAAAGTGGCTATAAGAAAAGTCATGCTGCTAGTTTGGCTTCTCACCATTACAAAGTTATACCTATTGATAACTTTAACAAGGCACCACAAAGCAAAAGGAAACGGTTGTCTGTTCGAGCTTCATGAGACAAGAAAAACTTCATATACTTAGAACTCATGAACAAAATAGGATGGCACCATAGGCATGCAAGTTGTGTTATGAAAGGTACCCAAACAAGTAAGACAGATCCACAAGCATGCAAGTTGTGTTATGCAAGGTGGCCGAATGAGAATACAATAAATGTAAAATGTAAAAATGTAATGTGAAAGATTTTTCAAAGGAGTCTTGTTCAATTTATGCAAGGTCATCTTCTTAGGGAACATTATGTCTAATGCCTCCAAGAGAGGACCAATCAAAGAATAGTTTATTCACAACTTAGGGGGTGTATTGCATCGCATCAAACCACAAAGAGGAATGTAATATGCTAAGATAGATCACACTTATGAAGGACATCACACCCAATGTCATCCACAAAGTGAAAAATGCATCACGTAAATGACAAGACTACACTAAGAAGCATGAATGCATAATGAATTATGGTAATGAATGCCCCCCACTTTAAAGGAATTGCTACACATCATTCTGTGAGAAATTACTTGAATGTAGAGAAGAAAAGAAAAGTCAAAAATAAAACAAGACATGAGAACCAACTTGGACAGCTCTATACCAAGTCATATGTTTCAAAGGTAGGTTGTGTCATGTAAAGGAAAATAAAAATCAAAGAAAGGTTGTATGTCACATGAAATTCAATCTTAAGACATGTCATCCACATCTCAAGCTTTCTCTTATATGTTCATGAAAAGTTAATTAATAGTCAAAAGACACAACGACAAGTGACATACAAGGTATTAGGCTATCAAACCATTTTCCCCCCCACTTAGTGCAAGCCCAAGGTGAGCCTAGCATGGATGACGGTATGCTTCCCCTTGCAATGGATGCAAGGCATGAAATAGTGAGAATGGAATTATCCTACAACTATTACATGGCAAGGAGTAGCAACTAAGGTTATTGATGTGAATAAGAAAGAGTTTTGGAATAATCTCATGTGATAGTATTGATTTTGTGTGAAGGATTTTTTATCATGATTAAACAATAATAACCAAGACCATGAGTTGTTTGTTGTGTGTTAAGTTCTATAGGGTTGAGGATGCCTTGCTCTTGAGCACCACAACCTTTTCCATTATACCCAAGTTGTTTCATGAAGTCATACCCTTTTCCATAACACTCTTTTAGTGTTGTGGAATTGGGTGGTTGTTCATTGTTTTGTTCATCAAGGGTTGGTGTGGAGTTTTTGGTATTGTCTAAAGTGATTAAGGTGGATGCTTGTGAAAGGTTATCTAAATTTTGTGTTCACATGATGGTTGGTTGTTGTTCTTGTGTCTCATCTTTCTATTGTGTGAGTATATATTTTCCCATAAACGAGGGTGTGAAGTCTAAGGACCCCCAATCATCACCAAATAATTGAGATGGAAATTCCTCATTGTTATGTTCAATTTCAAGAGAATCTATGTTGGATGTTGGAATTAAGGTTTTGAGAGGACTTGTAACCCCTTTTTCAAGGTTCAAGCAACTTTTAGGCTTGGGATCTACTTCAACGCATTGCATTCATCTCATGAATCCATGGTCAACCTAAAAGGAGATTATATAAAAGGTCATAAGGAATGACATGGATAGGATTTTGCAACATGACTACTCCAACCGTGATAGGTAAAGTGATTATCCCAAGTGATTGCTTTGTTGTATTATTAAATCCTCGAATAGAAAAGGAATCAGGTAGTATTTGTGATCTATCCACTTTTAATTGATTAAGGAGACTCACTCCACACATATTAAGAGTAGAACCATTGTCGATAAGAGTTTTCTTTATGCATGTTTTTTTGTATTGAGCAATGATCATGAAAGCATCACTTTATTTTTGCAATTCCAAAGGAGGGAGATCATGTTGATGAAAAGTAATATCGAGACTATGTTTTTGAACAAGAGTAACCACATCATTTGGAGTGGTTATTTGTTGTAAAGCATTTTGAAGAGTGGTGTTGTAACTTGGTGATGTTTGAAGTAAATCCCAAAGGGAGATTTTGGCAGGAGTATTCTTTAATTATTCAACAAGATCATACTCCTTTGTGGGTGGGAGGTAATGAGGAGAAATAGGTGGATTAGGAAAAGGTAATGATGGTGGAATGATTTGTGGTGGTTGTGAGTTATTTTTTGTGTTATATGTATGAGCACTAGTATCATTACTAGATTGCTGCTATACATTAGAGGGATGAAGGGTATGCGAGGGTGGGTAAAGGGTAAGTTTTGGTTTATTAGAAGGATGAAGAGGATATGAAGGTGGGTAAAGAACAAGTTTAGGTTTAATTTTTTGTTTGTGTGAAGGTGGGTAAAGGATAAGTTTAGCTTTGGTGTAGTGATGTTGAATATTGTTAACATCGGACCTTAAGTGAAGTTCTTCTTTGTCTTTGAAGGGTATGTTATTGTTGCCTCAAGTTATAATATCCTCCCCAGAAGGAGAGTTATTAGGAGAGAAGAAAACCACATGTTCATGATAATTAAGGTTTGGTTCATCCAAAATAACTTTATCATCACTAAGGGTGGGATTAATGGTTGAATTGTTTTGTTCTATGATGTTTTCTCGTATAATATTCTCATGATTTTCATGGATTGGATCATGTAATACCATAATATCATCTTCAATAATAGGAGAGATATTAGGAGAGAGGAAAATTTGATTATTGTCCATAATCTCATTGTCTTGGTTCAACGTATCTACCCTAGTAGAGAGCTTTGAGAAAGGTGACAATCAAAAGAGGCATCACATGTCAAAGCTTCATCACAAATAGGGGAGTCATGAAGGGGAGGACAATTAATATTTTCATGAGTGTCAATGATTGGATCTTCTATTTCAAATAGAGCCTTCCAATTGTTAGAAATACTAGGAAGGAGAGAAATAATGTTATAACTCTCAATCATTGGGTTTATTGATAGCAACATATTCTCCTCACAAATGTGTTTGTCATAATCATTCATGAATGTATTCTCACAAATAGGGGAAGTGTTGGGAGAGGAATGGAGGTTAGGTATGGAGGTGGTCATGAATTTGTTGTGTGGGGTTATACTATCTTCCCAAGGTGAATAAGGAAAAGAACAAACAAGACCCTCATGATTCTCAACGATTGTATCTTCTTTCGCCAAGATACCTTTGTCACTAAAAGGAGAGGTATTGGGAGAATTACAATCATGATCATCATGAGTGTCTATGTATGTATACTTTTCTACCACAACATCCACACAAATAGGAGAGATAGGAGGGAATGTAAGTTTAAGAAAAACATTAACACTTTCATTCTTTTGTGCTAAGAGACTCTCATAGTATTTACTTGTAGTGAAGAAATGACAATCATGCTTATTAACTAGCATTTTGAAATAACAATCTATGCTATTTCAATATGAAAAATAAAAGGTTGAAATAAAATGCAATTTTCAGAGAACAATTGACTGATTATGCTATGGGATAATATGAGAATGCAAATGTGCAATGTAAACTATGCATGAAATGAGCCAATTTATGCTAGTTTTGATGAAATGCATGATACAAAAATGTAATAAAATAATATATGCAGGTTAAGGCACCAATTAGAAGCATAAAAACCAATTTCTGAGATCTGAAAAATGATGTTTTAGGTGCCAAAAGGGACTGATTCGCCCAAGGTGGCGAATGAGTCCCAATATGAACCTTTTTCAAAAATTTAAAAAATTTTAAACTGATTCTTTTGAATTTTGAGAGCCAATATATAGTCCTAAATGAAAAATGTAGAATTTTAATAGATCTAAATGAATTTAGATGCAACAAATGCAACCTAAATGCTCATTTTTATGAATGCAGATTTTAAAGTCTAGCATGCAAATCCTAATGTAAATCCTAATGAAAAATGAATGCAAGGCTAGATCTATGACAAAGGACTCCAAAATCAGCAAGAAAGTATTCTAAAAGTTGGGTTCACCAAAATGTGACATAGATTTTGGGACCCAAGATGCTTGCTCTCTTCCTAAGATTTTTCACCTAGAAAGAGAGAGATTTAGGCCCAAAATGCTTATGTTACACTTAAATTAGGATGTATGCAATGTGATATGATGTAAATTGCATGATCTAAGTGCTACTAAACTATGAAATTGATCAAACATGCATGCAAAATCTAAGAATTATGACTTTTTTGAAAACACATTGTGTATTGCAAGAATGAACTAGAAATGAAAGGAAAAATGTAACATAAATGAATCAAAATAAAAGAGTGCACCTGGGATCTTAATGAGGGCTGGAGAAGACATCTAGAAGGCTATTGATATTGAAATTTAGGCCTGGTGGGACTCATTCGCCATGCATGGCAAATCAATCCTAGTTTTGGGTGACTATACCAGAGCCTATTTTAGCCAAATGGGTGTCTAAATCTACAAAAATCCTTAGAAAGCATGTATGGTGGGACTCATTCACCACTAAGGGAGAATTAGTTCACTTTTTACTTTCTGAAAACTCAAAAATTGAATCTATAGCTTTTGGATTGCTCAATCTGCACCTCCAGGTGTTTGGATCTAAAATTGCCAAATTCAGGTCTGTAAGTGACTTTTTGTTGATGATTTGACTTGGATGAATAAAGAGATGAATTTGGTGACTTTGAAATGAAATATTCAATAATTCCTAAGCCTCCAAGAGTCCTAAATTAGCAAAAAAACAAGACAAAAGAGAGATATGTTGAATGTTAGGGCATGGGGGTTTTCCTTGGTCAAACCTTGTTTAGGTAATTAAACCAAAATGATGAAATAAAGGAATGAAGCATGGAAAATGGAAGTGATTACCTTATTATGATTATTTTATAGTTTTTTTCTGCAACATTACATGAAGATTCAGCTCTTGAGTACTTTAAGAAGCTAACTTGATGACTTCTAATGGAGAAACCTCAACTTGCTTGACTTGTAATAGATAGACGAAGAATGGATGCTTGGATTGATGAGAGAGATGGATAGATGTAAAATGAGGATAAAAACACTTATTTATAGTCATTTGTGCCTTATTATCCCATATATACCTCATCACAGGCTGAGATGTAGAAAATATGAAATTAAAACCTATTTTTTCCCACTCAAACCCCGAAAATGACTCAAAATGGGACTCATTCGCCACTAATGGTGAATGGTTCCCACTGATATGGGAATAATTCACCACTAATGGTGAATGGGTCCCACCGAGATGGGACTAATTTTCCACTAATGGTGAATGGGTCCCATAGGGGTCATTTTTGCTTGTTGGAATGTCGAGAAGTAAGAAAATTAAGCTTATATGATGACTATGTCAGTTATTTGATCAAATTATGCCTCGGTATGCACAATATGGGTCAATTAGGACCTATTAGTGAAGATTTAAATGTTGAATAGGGATTCAGACACATAAATCAATGTGAAAGTGTGATTAAATACACTTTACAACACTAAAATGAGGTCCACATAGCCTAGAAGGGCACAAAAACTAATGTGAATGTGTAAATCACACTACAATACTGGTTTGTCATTAAGTTCACATTAATAAGCTTCTAGATTGATGTAATAATGTTATTGAACATATTTTATAATGTTGAATTATGGAGAAATAAGTTAATTAAGTCTAGAAAAGCATGAAAGTCCTTTACAAGACTCTACAACACCTTTACAAGACATCATTAAAAGCATTTTATTTGATTTGCAAGGGTCCAAGACCTAGTGTGGATACATAAAATGCCTCAAAACACTATATCAAGGCCTCATTAAGTCCAATTAATCATTAATTAATCCCATGTTAAGCAATGGGTCCATTTTTCTATGGCATAGTATATTAGAAGTTGATGCTTGTGATTGTTCTTCATCCTTGGGTATGTGCAAGATCATGATGGGCCAAAAAGTGGCGATATGCTGGGTATGTGTAGGGTATGTGGCTGATGAATTTTTTAACTCAAAATTGATGAAATGAAAGGGTTTTTAAAGGAGATTCTCAACTTTCCACCAATATAAATTATGCTTTCCTTTGAATTTAGCAAGTAATTATTATTCATTTTCTATTTGAATTATGACTAAAGTCCTAATTGATAAGTTGATTGAAAAACATCTATAGCTTTCAAATGACATCACATTTTTTGAATCTGAAACATGCGTCACACTCTATGCTTTGCATACTATAGGACTAAAAAAAAATTGAATTTCATGAAGTTTTGACCAAGTTAAGGTGGTCAGACATACAATTTTTAATATTTTTTAAAAGTTGTAATAAAAAAATTCATAATTAATTATTTACTTGGAAAAAAATTATGCATCACATCGGGACATGAGTCCTCTACTTATATCTAAAATCTTATAAAAAAAATATTATCATTTTATTGTGTTTAGGGTGGTCAGACAGACACCTACTTATTTTTTCCCTAAAATTTAATTACTACTGCATTGAAATTTCAAATGTTCACCAAATAGATTTTTTTTTTAAATAAACCTAATAGTTTAGAAACTAGATTCAATTTTCTATAGATTCTATTCTTACATATTTTTGAAATAATATACATAACTTATTGAAATTTTTATGTAAAGTTACCTAACTCATTTTTCTGAATTTTTTCACCACCTAAGGGCATATTTCTTCCATGATGATTCTACACATACCCCTTTGTATAGCTAGTTCAAAACATCCTTGTCTTCTGATACATCATCTTGAGTGCTTACTTTTACAAACCTATCATCAAAAAGTGTGATTGGTTGTGAGGATTGTTGTTTTGAGGTTGATGGTTGTCCATAGGACTTAGGAGAAGGTAATAGCTATGAAAGACATAATGATTGTTCAATTGAGTATTCCCCTAGGCCTTTATCTTTCAATTTGATCTTTTCAAATTGTTTTGATGAGGAATTTAATTATCTTTCATTGTTTGATGAAGTAGAATCACTGATACCTTTTCCTTCTGACTGAAATTTTTCCTCAATCTGATTTGACGAAGAACTAATTTAACCCTCTTTGTTTGATGAACTAGGAGTGATGGCTTCCCTATTATGTGGTACAAAATTTTCTTGAATTTATTTTAGTGGGTTACAATGTTGTGGATTATTAGAATCAAATGAAATGGTAATTTCCTATCCATTGAATGAAAATTTTAAACACTTATGATATGTAGAAGGTACTACATGCATCTCGTGAATCCAAGAAGAAGTATGTTATATGTCAAATCTTTATCCAAAACTTGGAAAATTGTCTTTTTGGATTGGTCCCACTTGGATTGGTAATACAATTGATCCATGAGAGGACCTTTCTTCATCATCATATGCTTTGATGGTGATTTTTCATTTAGCATCAATTGAATTCTTAGAAAATTCAAGTCCATGGACAAGCTTTAAAGTGAAAATATTTAGGTCAACTCCTCCATCTATTAAGACACATTTGACTCTATGTTTATGAATGATGACCTCAATATGAAGGGATTCATTGTGAGGACGGGTAATGGAGGCATCATCATGTTCCAAAAATGAAAGGAATGAGGTGCAGTCAAGTGTCCTACCATGGTCTCAAATTGAAAAAATTCAAGATTGGTTGGTACCATGGTAGCTATGAGAGCTTGTTCCAAAATCTCTTTATGTGTTGTTGAAATTTTGAGGAGCTCTAATATGGATATTTGAGTAGGGATTGTTTGCAATTGTTCCACAATGTTATACTAATTTGGTGGGGCAGCAGTTGTTTTTGATGAAGCTCCTTTCAATACATATTTAGATTGAGATCTTGTGGTTGCATTTACAGACTGATTGTCTTGGTTATCTCTAATATTAATGACATTTATCTTATTGTCATTTGCAGCTAGGTATGATTTGATGCTGCTGATTTTATTTGATGTGATGATGGTATCATTAAATTGACTTTTAGCTGCAATATTTTTTTGGATTTTATTCTCAATTGTAACAACACTTTGTTCATGCTCAAATGTGTTGTCATAAATTTGATTATTAGTTGCAAGAATATTTTGTTCATCATTGTTTTTAATGTCATTGGTTTGGTTTGATATAATGGTAAGATCAATGGAGTTGATTTGTAGTAGCAACAATGTTTTGAATTTGATTACCAGTGTAATAACATCATGTTCATCATGGATTTTATTGTCATTATTTTGATCTTCAACCATAGAAATATGAAGAATGGTGGTATCATAAACATAGTTCATTTTTTTCCCCTAATTTGATGAATAAGATTTTCCTTTCTCATAATTTGGCAAAGGATTCTTGAAGGCTCCATGATCAACATTTGTTTGAGGTCCTTCAATGGATATTGTTTTGTTATCTATCAAATCTTGGATCAAGTGTTTTAGTTGCATGTAATCATTGGTTTTATTCCCTTTGTTTCGATGAAATTAACAATGGTGTGCTTCATTCTATCATGAAGGTTTAACATGTGGTTCCCAATAGCTTGCTTCAGGTAAGGTTATCACTCTTGCTACCAAAAGTTCTCTCAAAGCTGATTCAAGTGATTGTCCCAAAGGTGTGAACCTTCTTCTATTTTATTGTATTCGATATGGGGGTGTTTTAGTTTCATTGTTATTATTTTGATTGCTACTTTGGTCATGTTTTTATTGCTGCTTTGGTTTGTGTTTTGATTACTACTTTGAGCGGCATTTTTATTGTTTTTAGAAGCAACGACTGTCAAGTTAAAAATGAGTTTGGCATTTTTTTTTTTAGCTGAAGCATCATTCCTAGCATTCTTGTTTCTTTGCCAAAATTTTGCTTTGTCACTGTTAGAAGAGTTTTTCTAGTTATTTCCTTCATTGTAAATCTTTAAAACTCCTCTCTTTAGCAAAGATTCTTCAATTTTGATCCCATTTTCAATAATCTTCTCAAAGGTAGGTGGGAATTGCAATTCAATCCTATAACTCAGCTCATCATTAAGATTATCAATGAGTGTCTCGATCTTCTCCTTTTTAGGAGTGGAGCAAGAATATCTTGCAAAAAACCTCCTCCATATTTGTAAAAATAAGAGAAATGATTCACACTTCTTTGTTTTGGTATTAGAAAGATCTTTCATGGTAATTTCATGTTGGATGTTGTAGGAGTATTGTGTGATGAATTTGTTAACCAGTTCTTCAAAGGATTTAATTCTAGGAGGAATTTTAGAGAACCACTCCATACAATGACCACCCAAGCTTTATGGGAATAACCTCCTCAAGTGTTTGTCTTCATAGGTAAACTCCAAGCTCATTGTTTGAAATTCCCTCACATGATCTATTGGATCATATTTTCCATTGTATTTATCATATTTTGGAAACTCACAATTGTGTGGGAAGGGAATCATGTTTAAATTTCTATCAAAAGGATATGGACATATATCTTGGAGTAAATATCAGTTGGTGGTTCCCCTTTGCATATCTTGGATCTATTGTTGCAAATTTTTCATTTAGTGAGTTAAATCATTTACTAGATCCATGGTTGGTGTGTTGTCTTTAGTTTTCTTTGATGATTTAGCTTCTAAATCTTTGGATGATTCATCCTCTTTTCCTTTGGATGTAATTTTCAGTTGGTTTAAATCAAATTCATTTGGTAACTTCATCGCTTGTTTAGCTAACATCAAAAAGTATGTTTCTCATTCTTTCTCTAGGAACTTCATGAATTTTTGAAACTTTAGGTCTTGTTGTGCTTGTTGGATTTCTTCATCAGTAACTTCATTAGTTTTAGTCTGATTGAGTGTGTGAAAGGGATTTTTCTTAGCTTCAAACATGGTTTTTTGATTCTTAGTTTGTTTTTCAAAGATTTTTTGTTTTTGGGATCTTGTTAAAACTGACATAAAAGTGATAAGGATTTACTATAACTTTGATCTTTGTTTAGAGAGTACCAAGGAGTGATGAGAATAAGGTGATAAAATTTGATGATAGCATTATTTTAGGATGAAGGGATGACAAATCCTGATGGTGAAAGTCAGCTAATCAGTTAGATTGACAAGTGTGATGATTTTAGGCAATTTAAAATGGTTTGATCCAAGTTTTAGTTAATGGAATTCACTTTTAAAGACTAGTTTCATCAAGGTTGCAATGTTATTTGGATGAGAAAATGTCCAAAACCTGTAAAAATTCATCTTAATTGATGTGAACTATCTCACAAACTATGAAATTAGCTCTCTATTTTTGACCAAAATGGATGTGCTAGAGAATGTCATAGATGCACCAAAAAACACAACAGATGTGCTAGACTGTACTAGGGATGCACCAAAACATAAAATAGATGTGCTAGCACATGAATTAGATGCGCTGGAAAATGTTATGGATGCACCAAAAGAACTAACTAATGTGCCAGAAAAAGACACAAATGCACTGCAGAATGCTATGGATGCACTGGTGAACAATAGGGATGCACTAGACTACCCCCAAAAATGGTTTAAATTATTTTCAACAAAGGTGTGATTGAATGCACTAAAAAGATGAAAGATGCACCAAAAATTGAACTAAACGTGCTAAAAAATATACTAGATGCGCTAAAATATAGACTAGATGTGCTGGAAAATGTTATGGACACACTAGACTTCCCCTAAAGTGTTTCAGACTGTCTGACAAAGGTATAGGTCAATGCACTAGAAAATTTTATAGATACACGAGAAAATGGACTAGATGCACAACAAGGTTCAATGGATGCGCTAAAATAGAGAATCAATGCACCAAAATATGGTATGGATGCACTAAAAGATGACTTGGATGCTTTAGAATATTGATTTTATGCACCATAAAGTGGTATGTATGCACTGGGAAATGACACAGATGTGCTAAACTATGAGGCCAACGTGTTGAAGAAGACTACAGATGCACTAAACTGGAAGTGTTCGAGGTTTTTGATAGTCTATTTGGTTAATCTGCTTTTTAATCTATGAATCTAAATTTTTTGAAGGTATAATCTATGAAACACTAACTTTTTTTTGATTTCTAGCTTGTAAATTATGGAATTAAGTGCTTTAAATGGATGATTTTTTTTGAAAGTGATTTTAAAACACAACAAAAAATTGTTCAAATAGTTTTTTTTAGCCTAGGAACTAAACATTGAGTGTTCATTCAAGAATTTGGTCTGATTCTTTCTATTCTCAAGGGTCACTTAAAATACCAAATCCTACATCCTAGAACTATGTCAGCTCACACAGTCGTGTCACCCCCTCGATGATGCCCTTGTTTTTGTCTTTTCCAGGCCTTAACTAGGAGGGAATTCCTTCACTCTTGGCCAGTGATCCCTGATAGTTATATGGCGAGTATCTTGGGGGTAGATTCTTCCCTCCCCTTATACTGTGATATTAGAAGTGTTCTGAGACTGACTGATTGGCTTCTACACTAGTAAGGTTCATACTAGAAGGGTTTTCGTTTAGTGTGGCAAATAGATAAAATCCCTCAAGAGACCTCCCGGACTTTAGAACAAAGGCTTTGGGGATGGTTATATTGCACACTACCATCAAATTGCAGACTTTCCCTGAATTCACTTTTGATTATAGTGGGTTGAAAAACCTCGCTTTGGTTGTTCCCACTTAGGTTTTTCTCGTAGTTGAGTATTTTTTTCCACTATAGCAAGACTTGTAAAGGATTTAACAAAGCATAAAATAGCGAGTTTGGCATTCTGGTCACCCAGTTAAGGGGAGAGCATAGGCCTATCACTTCAAACACAGTGGACAAGGGGTTCTTTAACCTTATTAATTAGGCTAAGTTCCTATTTTTTTTAAAAAGAAGGCAATAAAATACTCTAGCCCCTAAACCACACTGTCAGTAGTTTCAAATTATAGTCTCTAGTAGCATATATGGTACCTGCAAAATAGAAAGGCACAAGTCAGTTTCTTGGATTTTATTTTTTTTGCAAATTAACTAGATGTGCCAAAAAAAACATTAGAAGCACTAAAAAAACTACCAAATGCGTTATAAAAAGCTAACGAATGTGCTAAAATGTAAACCAAATGTGCTAGAAAACCCCGTGTATGTGCCAAAAGATGAATTGGATGTGCTAAAATATTAGTTGGATGCGTTGTAATAGAAATTTGATGCGCCAAAATATTTTTTGTATGTGCTTAAAGAACACATGATCGCACTAAAAGAAGTTCACATCCAAAATCTATGAACCAACTTCAAAAAAAATGTCAATAAAAAGGGGCTAGGTCCCATGATGGGTGCCAAAAATGTGTTGTGTGAATTGTTAATGTGAGTAAATCTGTAATAAAACCACACAAAACCAATGAAACGTATTATATTAGAGAATTGAAACATAGAATTAATCAAATTCAAGAACACAATAAATCACTAAAACCATTTCATTCTTCTCTATTTTCAAGGATCCTCTAAATCATTAGTGCTCTCATATTTGTATATGCACTATGACTGGTTTGGATGACAACCTAAAAAATGAGATGCTACTATATGTAAGAACCTAATGCCTACATGATTTGACAATTTGTATGATAATGCTGAATTATATGATGTAATTACAAAGATTTAAAATGTAGCTAATGGTGGAGATATGATTTAAACTAGATGAAATGGATGTGATCTAAATGTTGTAAGTAAACTAATGAAATTAAAATGTAGCTAATTCTAAGCCATGGTTCTAAACTCAAAATTATTTTACAATGCAAATTGCTATGTGCTAAATTGCTAAATGCTAAATGCTCTCAAATGATGGAAGGATTTTTGCAGAGTAAGTTTTCTCAAATTGTGATACATATGAAAATTTGTAGCAATGGATTGTATATATAGATTTTCCAAGGTAGTTTGTGATATGGCAGCAACCAACGGTCAATATTTCAGCTAGAGAGATGAATAGTGGAGATGGATGAAGTTAGAGGGAATCATGGAGGATGTTCCCTTCAAAAGAGCACCATGCCAAGTGTAAGAGAGAATGAAATGATGGAGAGAGCCAAGTGTCCAAAGTTTATTTTGGAATTGGTTGAAGATAATTCCCATTTAAATATTAGACATATTTAAATTCATGAGACACTTGATGATGTGGCAAGGGGAGAAAGTGTTGTAGACATGTTACTAATATTCAATTTGGAATTATTCAAACTTGGTGAGAAGATATTTAATTAAATAAAAAAAAATGAAATTTGTTTATTTAATTAAAATTAGAGGAATATTACTTAAGATGGTAGAATTAGAAAAGTGTGTCAAACTATATAAATAAATTTTAAATTTATTAATAAGTAGACAAATTAAAGGGGTTCATTAATTAAATCACTTGTATTTAATTAATTAATTATCTTGACCATTTTTAGGTGTATATAGAAACCATTAGGTTGCTCAATGTAGACCTCTTCCTCTAAATTACCATCTAAGAAGGTTGACTTGACATCCACTTGATAGATTGCAATTATTGTGAGAAGAAAAGGGAAGAAACAACCCAATTGCCTCCATTTTGGCTACTGAAGAAAAATTCTCCTTAAAACCAATGTGTTCAACTTGTGAATAACCCTTACATACCAATTTGGCTATGTTCTTCACAACTTCACCATCTTCATTAAGCTTGTTCTGAAACACCCACTTTGTTCCTATAACATTCTTATCAACCAGTCTAGGAACCAATTCTCGTGTTTGATTCTTCTCTAACTGATTCAATTCTTCTTCCATTTCCTTCATCCATCCTTCATTTTTGCTAGCATCAACAAAGTTATTGGGATCTAAATTTGATAGTAAGTTTCTTTCACAAGCCTTCTCCTAGTCTGTACACCCTCATTGTTATCTCCAATGACCTAATCTATTGAATGGTTCTTCTAAACATACTTTGTTGGAGTCTTAGGAACCTTCTCTAATTCTTATTTCTTATTTTCTTTCTCTTCTTCTTCTTCTTCAATTTAGGGAAGTATATTAGATCCACAAACCTCTCATTCTTATGATATCTAACTCAAATCCTCATCTACATTAATATTTGTGATTTCAATCATCTTTCACAATATCTTATTGTAGCATCTATAGGATTTTATTTTGGTTCACTAACCAAGGAATATCCCTTGATCACACCATGAATCAAAATTTCCAAGGTCATCTTCATCTCTCTTGATGTATCATTTGGTGGAAAATATCTTGAATTATCTAATAGTGGGAGGTATTCCATACCATAGTGCATAAGTGGTCTTAGTGCTATTGAACCTCAACTACACTCTATTAAGTGGGTAGGCAACAGTGTGAACTACTTCCTTCCAATACATATTAGGTAGATCTACATCTTTCCTTATTGTTCTAGCCATCTCTTGCATAGTCCTATTCTTCCTCTCCACTACCCCATTTAGCTGAGGTGTCCTAGGAGTAGAAAAATTCCTCCAAATACCATGATCTTCACAAAACTTTTAAAATTTATTTGAAGTTGTCAACATTGGCTATGGAGGTACCCAAGATCTAAAGGCCAAATGGAAAGCATTAAGAGATCAATTTACACAATTCTCAAGATTTCAATAAAATGGATTATCTAACAACTAATTTATGAATAAGAACCCCTTGGTTATATAGCCAAGGTGATACATATGATTATAAAAGATCATGAAAAGTGTCTTAATCCTATGACATGAGACAACTTGACATGAAAGTTAAAAAGATAAGATCTATATATGACAAATAAGTCTTTTAGAAATAATCTTAGGACCAAAGTAAACTTAACATGTGAATATGTCCCATAAGTCCCTAGTGAGTGAATTAACTAGGTACAAGACATTTATTCACAACATCACCCTTAAGTGCAACTTAGGGAGGAGACTATTATGCAAATGATGTAAATATGAAAGAATGAGTCTTGGCCACTAGGCCATGTGTTGAACTTGAGACAACTGACAGGGGGGTGAATCAGTTATAGAAAATTTAAATCCCTTTAAAACATTCACTAGAACTTAGATCGATCATAAATCATTACTCTACTTAATGATTAAACATTCAATGCAAAGGAAGAAACTAAAAAGCATCACACATACATAGTAACACTAGATTTACATGGAAAACCAAATAAGGGAAAAACCATGATGATGATTAGCTCACACTATAGAGAATATCAAAACTGATTACAAAGGGATTGTTGCTTGATAGGGCTCGCTGTCAAAACAAGGATTCATTGTTCGAATTAGGACTCAATTTCAAATAGGGTTAACCACTCGGAGGGATCACTACCATAGAGATACAAAGAAGATAGAATATATATGCTACATAAAGAATACAATTTCAATGTAACAAAGATCTCCACCTCAATTCACTCAACCACTTGCATACATGCATGAATGATAGAGTACACCTTCAACTCACTACATCCGAAAACTCAAGATTTAGATATCACACTATTCTGCCACACTTTCACATAAGTACATTGATTCACATCTACTTCAAATATATATTCTCTATTTCTTTACACTTTTCTCTTTCCCTCTTTCACCACTAACTCATCATGTATTTATACCATCTTCAAATTTGATACATATCCAAAGTCGGTCATCCATCATTAAATTCAAATTAGGTTACCACCAAAACATCCTAGGATGGAATTAGAATGAAGGTGAACCAAACACAAACTTTATGAGGATCCAAATAAGTCCCATCATGGTTCCTTAGCTTCAAAAGTAGTGTTTAACACAAGATCAGACAAACCAGAGTAGAACACATAGAACAATTAAGTACAAACAACCCTTAGCACAATCAAATCCTTCCAGATACTAGAATTATCTTCAACATGATTATAACGACTTAACTCTAGAACCAAAAGTCATAAGGCTTAATCAAAAATAAATTTGTACCAACAGTATTTCTCCCAGACCTTAGCTAGAAACACAAAAAACCATAGTTCACAACTGGTGAACATAATTTGCACTATTCAATGATCTAGAAGCCCAAATATTGGATATAGTAGCTTCCAAAAATCATGATCAACATATCTAAACCACATGAACATAGGAGAAAATCTCAAAGTAAAACCTGAAGCAACCACTAAACACCTACAATATTTCTTCATTACAATTTTCTCGATATCCTCGACATATACAACCAATATCCTACATCCATGACATCAATGACAAAAAAACTAGTTGATAACCAATTAACCAATTGAAATAAGTGAAAACATCTTCATTCTTGCAACAATCTCCCCCTTTGTCATTGATGACAACACATGATGTGAAAAACCATCAAATACAACATACTAGCTCTTAACACACTTTTCATGTTTTTCCTTTTTGTTTCTCCCCCTTAGTAGATAATATTTATCTCACATCTCACATATTCTTCATCTCCCCCTTTGAAATAAATGGCAAAGGAAAAATATATTTTACATTGATTTCCCCTTTGACATTAAAAATAAAATACTCTTACAATGATAACACATGACACTACCTACTACCCCTGAGAGGTAGCCACGAAAAAATTAGTCCAAAAGAGAGATAGATCCATAAACCCATTGGACTAATGCATCTCCATATTTGTATAGTTCAAGAAAGGAGGGTCAATTACCCCCTAAATTCTCCTAGAGATACTCAAAATTATCTTTAGGAAGAGCCTTCATAAATATATCAATAATTTGATCCTTCATAGGGACATACTCAAGCTTTACTTCATTCTCCACAACATTCTCTCTCAAGAAATGATACCTAATAGATATTTCTTTGTCCTCTATTGCATCACTAGATTCTTTTAAATGTTAATTGCACTTGTATTATCACAAAAGATAGAAATTGGATCATCATATATTACTTTGATATCTTTCAATGTCTGCTTCATCCATTGAACTTGTATACAACAAGATGCAACAACTATATACTCAATTTCAACAATAGATAAGGAAACTAAATCTTTATTTTTACTCAACCATGCCACCAATCTACAACTAAGAAAGAATGCACCACCACTTATACTTTTTATGTCATCTACACATCCAACCCAATTTACATCTGTATAAGCACTTAGTGTAAAGTTAGTATCCCTAGGATACCATAAGCCATAATCTAGAGTTCCATTCAAGTATCTAAATATTCTCTTAACAACAACATGTTTTTATTTAGGATCTTCTTGAAATCTAGCCACAAGACAAACAACATGCATAATATCCAATCTAGTAGCAGTCAAATACAACAAACCTCCAATTATAGATCTGTATTTTCTCTGATCAACTTTAGGTGAAACGTCATCTTTACCTAATTTACAACCAAACACCATAGAAGTGCATACTAGTTTGGAACCATCCATACCAAAATTCTACATCTCTTTCACATACTTAGACTATGAAATAAAAATTTCTTTCTATGTTTGATTAATTTGTAGCCTAAGAAATAAATTCATCTCTTCAAAAATAGACATCTCAAATTCTTTTTTCATTTCTTTCGCAAAAATCTTCCATATAGTTTCATATTCTCCGAAAATAATGTCATCAACATATATAACCACAATCATGATTTTATCATTTTCAATTTCAAAATATAGATCACTATCTATTGTACCTTTGTTGAAACCTTGTTGAATCAATTACATGTCGAACCTTGCATACCAATCTATAGGAGCTTGCTTCAATCCATATAAATCTTTCTTCAATCTGCAAACTGTATCTACTTGATTTGACAACTAAAATCATTTTGGTTGGTCTATGTAGACCTCTTCTTCTAGCAAACCATTCAAAAACATGGACTTGACATCCATCTAATAGACCTTGAAATCTTTATGAGCAACAAACACTAAGAACATCCTAATAGCTTCCATTCTTTCCACTGGAGTAAAAGTCTCCTAAAAATATATGCCTTCTACTTGTGAGTAACCCTTACACACAAGCCTTGCTTTCTTTCTAACCACTTCTCCATTCTCATTCAACTTATTTTTGAATACCCACTTTGATCCAATTATGTTTTTATCTACTGATCTTGGAACTAATTGACAAGTTTGATTCTTCTCAATCTGCATGAGTTCTTCTTTCATATCTTCCATCCAATGCTTATCTTTAAATACTTCACTTATAGTATTTGGTTCAATTTCAGAAAGAAAACATATTTATCTCAACAACAGTAGCTCTACTTCTTATCAATACTCCTTTTGTCTTGTCTCCAATGATTTGAGTTTTTGAATGATTTTTCTACACATAATTAGGTGTCTTAGGGGACACCACTGAAGCTTCATCTTCTTCTTCTTCATTATACTTCACTTGTTCACCCTTCTCTTGTTCTTCCATAATTTCTTCAATCCTTATGCAATCAAGTTCATTAAATACATATCCATCAACATCAATTGAAATCTTCATAGCTTCATCACCCTTGACATTTGAGCTTTCTACAATCTTTCTCGGTCCTTGATTGAAACATATGTAAGCTTTTCTTTTAGTAAAATATCCAATAAAAATTCCTTCATCACTTCTTGCATCAAACTTTCCTAAATGTTCTTCATCCTTTCTGATATAACCTTTGCTTCCAAATACCTTGAAATACTTAACAATAGGAATTATTCCACACCATAGCTAATAGGGAGTCTTTGTAAATGTTTTCTCTTGCTTGAACTCAATTGAATACATAAAGAACCATTTGAATAGCTTCTCTCTAGTAATATTTTGGTAGAGCTACTTTGGTAATCATTGATCTAGCTGCTTCTTGAATTGTTCTATTCTTCCTTTCAACAACTCCATTTTGTTGAGGAGTTCTCAGAGTAGATAACTATATTTTTATTCCATGAACTTCACAAAACATATTAAACTCATGGGAAGTGAATTCACCATCTCTATTAGATCTTAAACATTTTATCCTCAAATTTACTTCATTTTCAACCATAGCTTTGAATGTCTTGAATCTACTTGATGCATCAAATTTCTCTCTAAGAAATGTAACCCATGTATACCTAGATTAATCATCAATCAAAAGCATAAAGTACCTTTCAACTTGTAGATTTATCACTATTGTAGGACCATAGAGATATGTATGAATTAAATCCAATATTCTAGTAGTAGATTGTTCCCTTGATCTAAAATGGTTTCTTGCTTGCTTTCCAAACTGACAAAATTCCTACAAATAGCATTAATAGGCTTTGTAATAATTTGTAAATCTCTCACGGCTTGAATTTCATTAATCCTCACCAAGCTATCAAGCCTCATATTACACATTCTCCAATGCCACAACCAACTATCATTAATCTGAGTCAGAAAAGCATTTTCCATCAGTACCCTTAAGTTTATAGATATTTCCTTCAAATTTCTTTCTTGCAACAATCATTGTTCCAGAATCTTTTTTGATTTCACATTTTTCATCCTTAAATACAAGATTATACCTTTACTGCATATCTTTCCATCATCAGTATTATGCTTTTCATAAAAACTTACTAAACCTATCCCACAAATCTTAACACTAGTATCATCTCCAAACATAACTAAGCCTCCATCATATTTTTCAAGTTTTAAAAACTTACTCTTATCACTAGTCATGTGATGTGAACAACCACTATAAACAACCCAATAGTTCTTTTCTTGTTTAACATGTAGGGAAAAGGTTATAGTACCTTTAATTTTATCTTTCTCCGAAGGGTATTCCTTCACCTATTTTTCAGAATTAGCAGAAGTAGGTTCATCTTTTATAGACAAGAACAAGTGTTCATTGTCATCAAGATCTTCATAATTAAATTCCTTGTGAGATATACCAACATCCTCATTCACATAATATGCTCTATTGATCTTCTTACCTTTCTTTCCTTCCCTATATCTTTGTTTATTCCTCTTAGCTCTTTCTAGACATCTCGAAGCATAATGACCTATTCCTCCAAAACCAAAGAATTAAAGGGTAACTTACCTTCATACTTGTCAGAGCCTTTCTTCATCCTTCTCACAAAGTTAAATTCTTCTTCACCAATATTTTCTTCATCCGGATCTTCAATTTTTGTAGCCTTAAAAGTAGTTTCTGATTTGGATCCATTTCTCAAATTTAGCTTTCTCATCTCATAATATGTCAAAGTTCCCGATAACTGATCTTTATTGTAAGTCTTGTAATCTATATTTTATTCAATAGCACATACCTTTTTACTATACACATCAGGAAGATTTCTAAGAATCTTCTTTAAAATCTTGGATTCATCTACTGTATCATAAATTCCTCACATTACAACTAGTACCTCATCCAGTCTTTGTACATAAGCTTTAACATTCTCATCTTCAAACATATGCAAGAGATCAAACTATGTCTCCAAATTCTGGGTATGTGCAGGATCATCATGGAAAAAATAGGCCCTTAAGTGGCAAAAAATTCAGAAAAATTACTGTTAGGCAACTTGACGTAAAATTTTGAAAAGCTATCTATATTATTTCAAAAATATGTAAGAATAGAATATGTAGAAAATTGAATGTAGTTTCTAAACTACTAGGTTTATTTAAAAATAAATAAAATCTATTTGGTGAAATTTTGAAATTTCAATGCAGTAGTACTTAAATTTTAGGGAAAAAATAAGTAGGTGTCTATCTGACCACCCTAACCATAATAAAATGATAATATTTTTTTATAATATTTTATATACAAGTAGAGAACTCATGTTCGAATGTGATAAAAAAAAAAATTTAATTTTTTTGGAAGTAAATAATTAATTATGAATTTTTTATTATTAACTTTTTAAAAATTAAAACTCATATGTCTCAATTCACCTCTCACTTGGTCAAAACTTCATGAAATTAATTTTTTCTTTTTTAATCCCATATTATGTGAAGCATAGAATGTGATGCATGTTTCGTGATTCAAAAAATGTGATACCATTTGAAAGTTATTATAGATGTTTCTTTTCAATCAACCTATTGATTAGACTTTAGTCGTAATTCTAATAGAAAATAAATAATAATTATTTATTAAATTCAAATTAAAGTATAATTTATATTGGTGGAAAGCTGAGAATCTCCTCTAAAAACCCTTTTTGTTTCATCAATTTTGGGTAAAAAAAATGTCATCAACCACATACCCTACAAATACCCATAATATTGCCACTTTTGGGCCCATCATGATCCTGCACATACCCTTCTGTAATTTTTCTTCTTTGACCCTTTCATCACCTTCATGCCCTTTTACTAAAGCATCCCAAAATTCTTTAGAAATCTTCAATTTTTGAACCTTAGTCAACTCAGAATCTACAAGACTATTCGTTAAAATGAACTTCGCCTTATTGTTCACTTCATATGCCTTGATTTCATCAGCTGTACTCAGATCATTAGCAGGAGGAGTGTAAGGAGTCATGTATAATTTATCCACATCATATCCACAATACTCTAGATATTCTTCCATCAATATTTTCCAGATATCATAATTAGTTCCATCAAACTTTAGATACTCATAAGTAACTTTTCTAGTCATCCTATACCTTCCTTAAGCAATTAAGATCTTCTCCAAAGAACCAAGCTCTGATACCAATTGTTGAACAAGACAATGTAGAGGGGGGTGAACCCATTGTAGAAAATTTAAATCCCTTTAAAACATTCACCAAAACCTAGATCAATCACAAATCATTACTCTACTAAATGATTAAATATTCAATGAAAAGGTAGAAACTAAAAGGCTTCACACATATGTGCAGTAACAATAGATTTACGTGGAAAATGCAATAAGTGAAAAACCACAGTGAGGATTATCTCAAACTATAAATAATATCAAAACCAATTACAAAATGTTCATTGCCTGATAGGGTTCACTGCCAAAACAAAGACTCTCTATCTAGATCAGGACTCACTATCCAATAGGGTTAATTTCCTGGAGGGCTCACTACCATAGAGATACAAAGAAGATAGAAGAGATATGTTACATAGATAAGACAATCTCAATTCAATATATATTTCCACCATGATTCACTCAACCACTTGCAGACATGCATGAATGATAGAGTACACCTTCAACTCACTACATCTGAAAACTCAACATTTAGAATTCACACTAATATATCACACTCACATCACATACACACATTGATTCACATATTCTTTGCATCTATCTACTCTATATCTTTGCACTTATCTCTTTCCCTCTTTCACCACTAACTCATCTTGTATTTATACCATCTTCAACTTTGAAACATATCCAAAGTCAGCCATCCATCAGTAAATTAAAATTAGGTTGGCACCAAAACATCTTAGGGTGGAATTACCATGAGGGCGAGTCAAACACACACTTCATGAGGACCCAAATAAGTCCCAACACACTTCCTTAACTTTGAAAGTAGTGTTTAACAAAAGGTTGGTCAAACTAGTGTAGAACACATAGAACAATTAAGCACACACAACCCTTAGCATGATAAAATCCTTCTAGATACTAGAATTATCTTCAACACGATCATAATAGCTTAACTCTAGAACTGCAAGTCATAAGACTTAACCAAAAAGAAATCTGAACCAATAGTGTTTCTCCCAGACCTCAACTAGAAACACATAAAAGCATAGTTCACAACTGGTGAACATAACTCGCACTGTTCAACAATCCAAAAACACAAATCTTGGATATAGAAACTTCTAACAATCATGATCAACATATCTAAATCACATGAACATAAAGAAAATCTTGGAACAAAACCCAAAGCAACCATTGAACACCTACAATCTTCATTACAAATTTTTCAATATCCTTGACATATATAGCCAATAACTTGTATCCAGGACATCAATGACAACAACAACCTGTTGATAACCAATTGACCTATTGAAATCAATGAAAACGCCTTCATTCTTGCAACACCATGTTAGGTACCAAAGTACATATGCAAATGCAATCTCACAAATGGAGAAAAGGAGAAAACCTAGTGGGACAAAAATACCCCCCAAAAGAGATGAAAGGAAAAAGATTCTCAATGAATAATGAGAAGTACAAAACCCCATGTGAGGAAAAATACCCCCTCATAAGAGAGAAGAAGAGAGACCATGCAACCCCCCCAATGGTGAGTCTCCTACAATGGTAGAAGCTCAACACTAAATGCTGGAGATGATCTAATCTCATCAAAAAACATTTCTCCCTTTAAGAAGTAAAACCAAGATGATATGTAGGTTGTCTTCACATTCTTGAAATAAATATGTGGGAAGAGAAATGATATGTGATTTCTTTGAACTACACTCAAGTGTCTCCATGTCAATACCAAAATTTGACACTCCAAACGAGCATTCTAGGCCACATAACTAAAGATGTCAATCCATAATCTCCTAGAGATGGATGTAGAAAAAAATCCAAAGATAAATATGCCTCCTCTAAAGACAAAGAAGTATCCTCCAAATATTGTCCAAAAGTATCCACACTCATGTCAAATTTGGAGAATGGTTAGGTAGAGACTAAATAAGAGGGTTAGAGTATTCCCTTGCAAAAACTAGAGAAGAATCATCTCCATTAAAGAGATGATGTATAAAATTAATGGTGTCTCCCAAATCTAAAATATGTGACTCATCAAATATCCTACCAATGTTTGTCAAGTATGCATTTGAAGTAGATGTAGTTGGAAGACAATGAATGTCTTACTACATTGAATCACAAAAATCCATGTCTATAGCTACACAAGCATCATCAAATGCAATAGTAGATGGAGGAGATGGAATTCAAGGCTCAAGAATAAGATTTGTTGTGAGAACCCAAAATTTCAAGTAGCCAAAAGTCTCCTCAAAGTCATGGTTCACACAAGAACTGTGATCAATAGCTCAAGGAATAATATCATCATCAAAATCAAAATTTTCAAAGGTGTACAATCGAGATGAATTATCAGCCATCCTAATAGTAAGAATCTCTCTACTCTCCAAGTTTCTAATGATAAGTAAAACAAGTTTGAATTTCACAGTCCTCCCATCTCCACCATGCGTAATTTGATAGATGGAAAGAAGATTGTTTGATAGATGAGGTACACACAAAACATCATTGAAAGTGCCCTTGCCAATTTCAATGGATAACTTCCTAGTTACACTCATATATGTATAGTTTCCCATAAAAAAAGGAGAATGTTAGAAGGCTCAAAAGAAGAGAATGTATATTATGAATATGCCATATGATGAGATGCTCCTAAATCTAGAAGTCACCTCCCTAATCCATGACCTGACAAAGCACAAAGATTTTGTCCTTTGTTTCTTGATGTAGAATCCAAACTACCACGACCTTTGTCCTTATTAGACCAGATTTTGAAGAAGAAGTTTAATTGGACATTCTAGAAGGAAAATCAATCTGATTCTTTTTTAGAAGATATTTCAACTCCTCAATATCCTCCATATAACAATAATGTTCATCATTTCCAATCTTCTTGAAATATGAATAATTTGTCTTATCCTTCTTATATAATTTCTCTTTGGAAGAGAATTTATTTTTTTCTTGATCTAAATGTGGATTCTTCTTTTCTTTCTTTTGTTTCTTATCTGATTCTTTCACTTGACTAGCCAACAATTGAGATTTAGATGACTTGATGAGACCCATTGATATAAGCTTGTTTTCCTCATGTATTAACATATCAAAAAATGATGCAATGAAGGTGTAGTATATGCAAACCCCATAGTTAATCTATGAGTATAAAAGTTTGAAACAAAAGAAGCATAATTAGGACCTTATTATCTTTTTATCTACATCTATAGGTTCAAGTACCTTATTTTAAACATATAGAGAGTGGAATTCAATCATTAGAATACTCCATGCATTTTGATTCCATGTTGAATAATTATATGATCTAAGAAAAGGAACCTTAGAATGATCCATGGGAAAAGAAGAGCACAAGCAAACAAATCAAAAGAATGTACCAAGAGACCCCCCAAATCACTAAATCAAGAAGGCCCATAGTAATATATGACTTGGAACTTTATATTTAGTACATTTACAAATGCTAGATGCCAAAAAAAAAAAACTATACTTGATCTTAGTGCTTACAAATGCAAATTTTGGCCACAAGATCAAAGTAAAAGATTTATATAAAATGAGATCAATTTGGTCACACCACTGGAAAGTACAAGAAAAATTATGCACTTTAAAAAAAATCACCAAAAATTGTTACCGTAGGAGCAAGAATAGAGTTCCATAAGTTCCCAAAACAAGAATGATGCAACAACACTTGTGAGAATCTGCAATTTCCAGAAAAACCAGGCACCAAAATCAAAATTTGATTACACCACTACATAGAGCACAAAAAATTAGACCAAATAAAAATAATTCCTCTTCAAAAGGAGGTTGTATCATCAAGCTATGAGGATTTGAAAATCACCCTTTAAAAAAAAAATGCAAATTGTGAGGAGGCTAAAATTTTCAAAAAGGTGTTGACATAGTGGTGGCATCAACACTTCACAGGGTTAAATTTGACATCCACCTGGCCGTAAAAAATGAATTGTCTCTCCCTACTAGAATATGCTCATAACCGAAATATTTTGTAGAATATTCTTAGTGTAGGTTTTTTAATATTATTTTTCCTACAATTATTAAGAATACCTTAGGTTATAGGAGATGTGGTTCATGTGAGGACACATGGTGTAATCCATCGATTACATGTGTTGCTCCCACTCACACTTGGGTGGTTGAGTTTCACACCCTCTTTTGGATTTATATGCCACCTCACAAAACCACTCATCTATCTCTTTCTGAGTAGGTTATGCCACATGTTTTTCATTTTCCAAGTAGGCATAACTCCCACCTAATTTGGTTATTTGGGAGTTATTGCCCCTCTTGGAATTATTTTCCCATATTCTAATATATATTTTGCACTCACCTCTCCCTCCTATCTAGTCGAGATGAGTTAATATTAACTCGATCAATTCAATGAAGAGTTGAGGCATATTGTATCATTTAGTGTGTGATAATAACATCATTTTGTTATTGCACTATATTCCAACATTTTATCTCTTCCTGCTCTCGTGTGGAAGGCTCATCTTGGTTTTGTAGGTGATCCTGGGTGCTCGAGCTCATCAACAACTCTTACATGGCATCAAAG
>VDFB02000015.1:362760840-362773949 GCA_007258455.2 Sequoia sempervirens
TACCATTGCTACTTGAGTCGCTTGGCATGTTGATCTCTCACTTTGAATAAAAACTAGAAAAAAATACCTTCTTGTTTAAGAAGGACAGAGAATATAGATCCCATTCCCTACTCAATATCATCTTTAAGAATGAAGCAAGAATGGAAAAGGGATTAAGAAAACTTATTATTATATAACTAATAACACTATGAAGGAATGATCACTCACCTTTAAAATTCTACATTTTTGGCTTTCGTTGACTTCCAAATCAAGAAGTAGAACCTCAGAACTGAACAAATGTGTAAGAATAAATGATAGTTTTGATTTTATTTATATCAATCCACATTTAGCAAATTCCATGAGATTTTTAAATGGTATATTAAAAATTTGGCAAATCTCGTGTGCTTATACAAGGATACGTTATAATTTTCAAGGTGAAATGTGTCCTCTATTGTAATTATTTTTTAATGTTATTGGCGAAATAGGTCCTCATAAGCAACTATTTATAAATTTTAATTGATGAAATGGGTCTTCACAAGCAACTATTTGTAAATTTTAATTGGTGAAATGGGTCTTGATACAATGTTGTTTTAATAGTATTGGCGAATATGTAGGTGTTTTATTAGATGCTTCCAAGATTCCACGGAAAAATATTAGTCAGTTTGACATTTGAAACGTGTAGTTTGTTATGGAAAATTTGTTGCTTAAATATGCCCCATAAAAAAAATCATTGGCGAATGGACATGCATTGGACTGATAGTTCATAAAATCTGTGCGATTTGGACACCCTGTTGGGTGCGAATAATTTGCCAATTTCGACTTGGTTGATTCCTAGAATTTGCTAATTGGAAAAGATTCGCCACTAAATTTTTCCTTGAAGAGAAAATAAATCAAAAATTTGATCATAGTTAAAACATCAAGTTACTAGGTGACCTAGCTACAAAATTTGATCTTAGAACACCAATAAATGATGGACCAATCAAGAAGAATCAGGAATTTACAACATTTTCCCAAGACTGCTATCATGAGGAGTTAGTGAGAAGAGAGTTCTCTTCACCTTCATATATATCATTTGAAAAATCTCTTGAGAATGATCAATATTTGTACAATGTAGGTAGGTCTATTCATCGTCTCCTTGAGATAAATATTCCACTTATGTAGGATGAATTAAAAATAAATAATAATATTGGATGTTCCAATGTTATTATCAGACTTTACATGGCCAAATGGATGTATAATACATCTCACAAATTTAGTATCTTGAGATGAATTGTAAGAATTTTACTATAAGGTTTGACACATACCTAAAAATAATGTTTCCTATTCAGATGTATTTGATTCTAAAGTAGATCATTAGGTTGGCCAATCAAATTGGGAAGAAGCTGAAAATCATGAAGATGAAGAAGTTATTTCAAATCATCCACTCATTGCAAGTCAAGAACAAGAAGGTAGCATATAATTTTTGAATTTTTTGATGAGTTTATTGAGTTTCATGATGCATTGTTTGAAACATGTAATCAAGAGGAACATCTACAATATGATCAAGTGAGTGATGATAATAATATTCCAAACCATCAGCCCAATGAGGATAATGTTTGTAGGATAAGATCTAATCTATAATCATTTTATGATAAGCCTACACCTAGCATACAAATGGACTAATTGGCTAGCAAGAATTTGTAGTCTTGTTTGGATCTATAAGATTTCAAGGCTTCTAATGCATAACAAAAATGTTGCACATGTCAAAGTATACAAATGTTAGGGATTGGTCCATTTTCTATGAGCACATGTTCTATTTTACATTTGTATATGATAGCCTCAATATAAAGAGGATAGTTATGTGATGGATCGAGGGAAGGAAAATCATTTTACAATGTGGAAGTGAGGTGATGGTATGTGGAAAGATGGCCAACAAGATCCTATAAGTGTGAGGGACCAATGTTATTAGGAATTTAAGATTCTTGAAGGATCTTATTTAATATATCCCTATGACTAGGAGATGTTTGAAGGAGCTCAAGGATATAAATACAAGTTTACATTCACTCAAGGTGGTCAATGAGGTCATATTTTTTGGGGATATTTGATTTGGCTAGAATAGGACCTTAGATTGTGACTTTTTCACATTGGGTACAAATGACACAAATGGATATTTTTATTTGAATGGTTTGACTCATTTGTTAGATTTCTCAGTGTATCTAGCATTAGAGTCGTAAAGTTAAAGTATTTTGTCTTAATGGGTGGTGTTTGTATGGGATTCATGTTCTTGAGTGCACTACTAATTATTCCTAGGAAATGGGTTTTGATATAGCCCAATTTTTATTAGGTGAGGTGTTTGATGCTCCTTCAATTTTATTTTCACCTCTATCTATAATGTCTTGGATGCAGTGTTTTAATTCTATACACTTTCCTATGGCATGTCATTTTATTTGATGATAATCACAATATTCATCCTCCTTATATGAAGATAGTTTTGGTTGACTATCATCAAAGGGTTTTATGAGTGGAAAGGTGACCATGTTAGCTTTGACCAATTGATGGAAGACTACATTTATAGGTTCTCCTAGGGGTGTGAAATGTCTCCTTTTTCTTTTAGTTTTAGGGGGTGAATATAATTATGATTGATGAAGACTCTTGGATGTGTAAGACATGCTTTGAATTAGTGACCCCACCATTCTACATTCTTATTTTTATAGATAACTTGTCTTTTTCATTGGAAATTTTTGATTGATCATTTTTGTTTTGGTCCTTAGAATAAATTCTATAACCCCTTTAGCAATGAGATCTTTTTTATTTGAAGTCCTCTTTCGATGAGCTTGTCAAAAGAAGTGACACATTGGACTTGTAGATGAAATACTAGTTTTGGATTGAGATTTGTGACAAAGATGTGTATGAGCTTTTTTCAAGAATTATCCATGAAAAACGTAGTAGTGAAAGCTCTCCAAATTTGAAGGAATGATGAAAATATTTCCATTGATTTTTTTTTGGTATTACATAGGTCCATCATGGTTAACTCATTCTATGCTATAAGAAAAGTGTTAGAATTTTTTTTCTACGAGGTCACTAAAGGATGTGATGGGCCCTTCTTGGTGCAAGTTGGTAGGCAAGGCAAATCTTCATGTATTGCTTCTTGGCTAGTCATGAAGAATCCTTTTATACATTCCATAGAATCTCCCTTCCCTTTGTCTTTGTGATACTTAGGAATTTAAAAAGAGGTAGGGAATGAGATTTGTGAGATGGACTAATAAAAGGTATATGATTTCTCATGATTTTCTCCTTGGAGTCCTTTGAGGCTATTTTTCATGGCTTTAAACTCTTGTGTGAAAGTAAAATCAGGTGATAATGGATGTGGACATGTATATAATGATGTTGCATGTTGTATTTATTAGGAGAAATATATTTTTGGTGTTGATTGATGTTACTTAAGGAATTGAGGTTGATCCTAGGTAAAGATTATAAATTTTAAATGGTTATAATGGAAGTGGGGACATGGGAAGTATTTTGATTAATGATGGGAATGCCAATGGAGTCTATATGGGAATTGTTGGGTTCAGTTTCAAGTTGGGTTTTTATTGTTGATGTGGATTGAATAATAAATAAGGGATTTTGAAACCCATTGTGAAGGGATGTGTGTATTTTTGGTGGGATAGATTATTTATATAGGGGGTTACCCCTAATAGAAATGGATTTCTTGTCTTGAGAGGGAGTATTATGGTCTAAATGAAGGTTGGTATGGGAATGAATGGGATGGACGATATTATGGGTTGTGGTTAGAACTTTCTCATGGGATTAAGCATGATCCAAGAGTCAAGACATATTGTGTGATCAAGATGGGAGAGATAATAACTAGGAGGCCAATTCAGTCCCTTATTTGATAATTTGTTTAAGTATTTTGTCTTTTTTTATTTTGAATGAACATCTTCATGAGATCACACACTTGTTAATAATTGAGTTGGTTGTAGGGATTGTCATCATCAATTTCATTACTATGATTTTGGGGTTGAGAAGGTTCTCTTGGAAAGGAAATATCATAGGAGGGATTGATTATGAAAAGGATTTTCTTCAAGAATTTTATGTCTAGTGGTCTTCCTTGTGATAGGATTCATTACTCTTAGTTTAAAATTTGATATAGTGGATGGTGGGTATGGAGGATTTGGTGAAATTGGACTTGTATCAAATGAGTGACAAAGGAAAAATATTTTAGACTAAAAAAATTGGACATGTGATAATTATGTCAAAAGGATAATCAATTTATGAGTGATAGCCTTAGGTGATCTTTTGGATGACTTGGAAACAACTTTGATAGAAAAATTGGATGGATAGAATGATTCCCAAAGGTGGACCAATAGATGATTAGGTAAACTATGTGGATGGATTTTTTGAAGTTGGATTTAAAGTGTATGCTACACTTTTGGACCTTAAGGATGGTTTGATTTGATTTGTATTTTGGAAGCTATAGATGGTTGTAGAGTTCCAAGGATTAGACTATAGTCCCTAGGATAACTTAAGGGTCCCAAAGGATGTATTAGGTGATAAATTGACTAAAAAATATCCAAAGGTGATGCTCAAGTGTGTCCAAGGATTAATTTTCATGATGGTGGGATTTATATTATTGAAGATGTGTGTAAAGGATGGTGGTGGTTTAATGATTGAGGATAACCTAATGTTCTCAAAGATTTGGATTTGATTTAAGAATGACCAAGATTGTGAATCAAGTTAGAAAATGGATAATGAGTAACAAAGGGACAAGTATATTGAACCCAAAGGTGTGGGATTAATGATTGGACAATGTAAGTGAATTAAACATGGATAATGGATACAAGACTAAGGTTGTGAACCAATTTGGACAATGAATAATGAGTAAAAATGAGAAAAATCTCTTGAACCCAAAAGTGTGGGATTAATAATTGGCCAACAAAAGTGAATTTAAATGTAGATAATGGATACTAGTCTAAGGGTTTAGTTAAGGTGGATAAAGTGAAATAGAGAAAAGGTATTGGTTTGATATGAGGTATTTAGGAAAAAAATCCTATGACTTAGAGTAGTAGGAGGATAATATATTATGACAAAAGGATAATAGGCGATTGTTATGGATGATCGATTTTGGATGGACAAAATTATATGAGGAATGAATTAAGACTAAGGTTTGGATAAATGTTCTAGATGTTTGAAAGGTAAGTGCTAGGTGTTTTGGAATGATATTATAACCAAGATGAAATGTATTTTGACATTAAGGTTGTAGATGATGGTTATCCTAAACTTGGCTTCAAATTTTAGGATACCATTTAGGATTGTATTTTCAAAAAAGAAAAAAATGGTTTTAAAAAATTGGACATGATTGACTTGTTATGAAGGTTTGTAAAAAAGCACTTAATATGCTCAACACCCAATAAAGAAGACACAACATGAAGCCTAAATTATTCAATAAAGGTGTATCAATATTTGTTAGCTCACATATATGTTATCTATCGAATGATGGATGGTTAGAGAATGCAAGTTCATGTACCACTTCGGTACCCCACCTTGGAGGCTAAGCTCTTACCCAAAGTTATCTTTATCTCCCCACATTGAAGGCATATTGTGGGTAATTTATCAGGCCTAACCAGTACTAATGTTCCCCAAGGAAGAATGAACAATGGTCTTATACTAGGCTATGCAAGACTTTATAAAAGAATCCTTGAAATACCAAAAGGGTACATGAAGCCTAATCTATGAATATAAAAGTGAAAAATGTCAAATATCCTTAAGTAGAGAGTAATCCACTCTTCTCCTTCGCTTTCCCAAAGTATAAAATTATTGGAGGCTTAGCTCAAATCATAAAATTCCTTTCCATAAGGCACAACTTTCAATTCGTCCCCCACATTTTATACTCCATCAAAATAATAAAGTTGAGGTTGTCCTCTTGGTGATGAAATCCAATGTATCCCCCCTATAATTATTTGGAAAATGGTATTTATTTACCCTCAAGTTATTCCAAGAGCATGAGAGGAGAGGATATGGAAAATATCACTTCAAGAGTAAAAGACAAGTTAATTTTAAACCCAAAATCCAAATGTGAAAATGAAGTCCATCCTAATTTTCGAATATGATAAACTAATTTTTACATACAAATCACCTAGAAATAAAAATTTCTAACATTAGGTCTTCAAAATACATCCTATAAAACCACTAAGTAGTTTAAAGCATGAAATTCTTCATCACACGAAAAACACTATGTATTCATGTTACACCTTGTCATATTGTTATTGCGTTACTTTTACCTTCACAGGTAAAAAGGATGATGAATGCAAATCATGATTTTGACATGTTTGATAAAGGAATAGAATACTGAAATAGGTATTAAAGATGTTATTGCTTTGAAAGATTAATTATGTTTATATTGATGAAGTACAATGAAAGAATATGAATTGCAATATGAATATTCTAATGTTTTATGATGAAAGTGGATTTCATGTGAATGTCTAACTACTATTGCAAATATGCTAAGTTGGATGCAAGTACAGGTCCACACCTTCGAAAAGGAGGGGAAGTATCACTCAGGAGAAGGATTTGGTTCAATAACTCTTAATGAACCTAATTGAGCTTACACATACTCACTTTCCAAATTGGTCTACTTGAGTCAGGTTAGTCCATGAAATAGGTAAGTGCCTTGGGTCATAGTCTTGACTTATTGGAATAATTGGGTAGTCATCCTTGATTGAGATATATTGTTTCTTTGGATAGAAGTATCGTGGTTGAATCTTTAAGTCTTTGAGATTTTTGTATATAGTTATCTTTACATTGATTCATATGTACATTAAATGTATACATGTATATGAATATATATATATATATATATATATATATATATATATATATATATATATATATATATATATATATGCATGAGAGCATAAGCATGTGCACATGTATGTAAGTAGAAATACTTACATGCATACATATACAAGGAATTAATTATATATGTGTATATATAAACACTTAATGTATATGCCTGTCGATGAGGATATGAATATATTTATGTTGATAAGAAATAGTAACATGATATGTTCATGTATAAATGTATTAGAATATATGTGTGATTGATTGTACAAGTGAATGTATATATATGAGATATATGCATATACATATATATACACATATTGATATGCGTGTATGTGTTGACATGAAGGAATGTCCATATGAGTATGCCTATATATGTATATGTGTGTATATATGTAAATAGATATATACATATGATATTGTTCATGAAAATGATAACATGGATACTGCTATGAATGTTTGCAAACTACCCTTTTCTCTATCTATTTGCTAACTGTCCCATGAAGCTTCTCTTGAGACTTTCTTTCTTGCTTTGCTTCATGATAGTGCCTCCTTTAAATGCCTTTATGACTTCTCTCTTTATGTTTGTCACCATGTGCTTTTAGAGTTGATTGTTCTATCCTTATACTATCTTTGTATATTCCCTTCACTGTTGCTAAGGCCATTGTCCTTGAGTTCTCAAGCTCATTTTCCATAAACAGTGATGGATCTACATTACTGAGTGCATGACTATTGATGGTAAAGGTTGTCCATTATTCATCTACTATCTACTCAAAAACCTTGACCTCTAAAAATATTTCTCAAAGCCACTGCTTCCCATAGCGTCTCATGCATCTCACCACGCCTAACATGACCATGTTCTACTTTCTTCATTGCAAGTATACCTCTTGAACCTATGATCTTCCTGCAAATATGGAGTTGATTCACAAATGTTGCTTCCATTAAACTATTTCCACCAATGAAACTACCCTTATTGTAGCTCCAATGATTGTGTTAACTTTCTTTTAAAACCCTAGAGAAGTTATAGGAAAGCACTATAGCTGTGTGTTGGACTCAACCCTTGAAGGACATTTTTCTCCACATGCAGCCAACTTTGAGCATATTTTTTGACATTCCTATGGTTTTCAAACATCTAAGGTGTAGGTTAGGGTTTTTGACACATTTTTTTGGTCTTCCCACGCCTATTATTTCTTTTTTTCAACTTTCTTTCCTTTTATTATGAAACTAATCCAAGTATTCATAACAACTGTACACTGAATGGAGGATCAAAAGTAAGAAAAAAGAGATATTTTGAGTGCACTTGTTGAATATTTCCCCAGATCTTCAAGTTTGCATGGTTGGGCATGATTAAACAGCTCATATCTAGCTACAACCTCTTTTTTTGGCTCCTCATAGCATGATTAATGAAGAGCTCCTTCAAAAGCTTCATGCATCCCTCTTGAAATCCAACACTAAATCTCTCATGTGAAGCTCCTTTTTTGTTTTCTTGATTTTCTCCATTATTGGCGCCTAAACTTAACTTTTCTCCCCTTCACCTTAGCTTCCAACATGAGTTTTCTTTCTCTTCTCAACTCTGGTGTGGAAACTTCATATTGCTTTTATATTTTAATATCATGTATTCCTTTAAACTTTCCTTTGGTGTGGGAACTCTAGATTGAGGAATAATTAAGCCTTCTAAAAGGTCTTGGTCATTAAAAAACTCTATTAAAAGGTGTCTGTAATAAAAGAAGGCAATAACTTAGTGACATCGAATGACATCTGATGAGGTTCTACATTTGCCTCTAACTAGTCTATTGAAAGAAAAATAACTTGACATCCAATCTAGAGTTAGACTGCAAGTGCCCAGTACTAGACTCAAAGTTTTCAGTATTAATGTGTGAATCAAAGGAATATTGAAGAATTGAAACATTGGTTCTATAAATTGAATAGTAGAAGATCAACACTTCATAAAAAAATAACAAGATCTGCTGTCCCTAAACTACCTTTTAACTTTGTGGAGATTTAAAAATATAGAAGCCAATTAAAAATCCTCCTTTCACAAAGAGAGCACACAACCCAATAGAAAAACGCCCACTCATCAATATACACCTATAAGATGTTAGGTTCCTGTCATAATTATGTCTCTGAAACCATAAAAACCCCAAATTTGCCTCTGATACCATTACTCAAATAAGACTCAAACCTAGAATCTTATTCCATTGGCACACTCTACCTCATTGCTACAAATTTAACATATTAATGCAGAAAAAAGCTAGAGATTCTTTCCCCAGAAGCGTTTACAAATTAATTATATGGTCTCTAAAATTTTCAGTCTTCAGTCGTATTAATGCTATTAAAAATACTTATCATTCAAGTAAATTCCATGAAGAGGGCATGTAAACAGATTAGAAAGATTCTAACGAAACATTAAAGCTTACCAGCGCATGCATTGATAGGAGGAGTCTGGACCTTGCAGGCGGTAGGCATGGCAGCAGCACGAGTCTGGTTAATAGTAATGTCGTACGTGTTGCTTCTTCCCAGTAGAGTACAGAGAAAAACTATATTCTCATTACATTGAAGGAGTTGTATCATTTTCCATAGTATAATCCAAACATGGCACAAAATTCCCCAGTGGCATCACATCCTCCAGAAGACGGTGATGGAACCGGTCCTTGCGCGCAAACCATGCCTGCAAACACCAAAATAACCAAAACCCAAATTACATTGACTGGCGTGAATCTATGCAGCTGCACTTCATATAACCTCATCTTCTTTTTCTACCCTCGTCTGCTTTTTCTTACCCTCATCTTTTTTTTCCCTCTCTAACTAACTAACAACGTTCCATTTTTCTTCCGTTGGAATGATATATTTTAGCTAATTTCCACACACTTGTCACATGGTTATTTATTCTTGAGGTTCATTCCTATCTCATTTAGTTTATGAATTCAAATTTTAAAATTTCTAATTCAAAATTCAAATCTCTTGCTCCCTTTTGCATGTAACCTCGAGTTTCATCTTAGGATTTTATTTTAGATCTTCCTAGATTTTTATATATCTATAATTTATTCTTTTATTTTAGATTCTTTAGGTTTGGATCAACTTTTCCTTGTATATGCTTGTCATATTTTTATTATACATAACAATGTATACCTTTGATCCTATCCATCTACCCTTGGATAATTCACCATGATGTCTATTCTTAAATTATTCTTTGGTTGATATGAGTGCATAAATTTCTAATTTTGACGTGTTATTATCTTTTTTGACACATGATCCTTCTATCCTTGATACTCTCATGATATTTTATGCTCTCTAAATGAGGATGGCAATTTTCTCTGGAGGTGTTATTTTGTCATGTATTAGCATTTTCATCCATTGAGTTGATTTGTGTTTATCTTTTTGTTTTGTATACAACTCACTTGTCCATGAGTCTTATATTGATTGTATTTCTCATATGGCTTGTAATAATCATAAGCACATACCTAGTAAGGATAAACCATGTGTTATATATTATGAAGCACATGATTAATGATAGTGGGCGATGGTATGGGTGTGGGTGTCCTTGCCTATTGCATAGGTTTTTGAGGCCAATTTGCCTCACCTATGCCACAACTATCTTGCACGCCCTTTGATGGGCTTGGAACATCCTTGTGTTTTCTAACTGACATGCAACCAATTCCTATGACTATTTTTTCATAAGACCTTTTCCTTGGCGTGGGTGCAAACCTCTTCCTTTTGCAATTTTTATTTTATTCAAATTCTCTTAGTCTTTATTTACATAGTGGCAAGTAGGGGTCCAAGGGATCCCCTTATTTTGTATTTCAAAGAAGCTTTGAGTTGTGATGAGCCTTCCTCATCAACTCATGTGGATGTGGTGAATTTACTTTTGCATGCAACTCAAGAGATGAGATCAGCTAATTCCTTGAGCATCTATCTTAAACCAAATGATTGTTTGGAAAAATGTGAAGATCGTCTCATTCTGGTAATAAATACATAATCCATTGTTCAAGACATTATGTATTTATCATAGCACGCTCTTATTTATAAGTTTATGGGATTAAAAATTTATTTTCCTTTCTTTGAATCATGGGTTAGGAATAATTGGTCTCTGAAGGGCATGTAATGTGCCCTTCTCAGCACTAGTCCTTTTTGAGACGGTTAGCCTATTTTCTAAGGCGCGTAGGCTAGTCAGAGGCAGAATTAGGGTTTCCTATTTTCTAGGAGGTATCTTTCTGAGTTTTCAGGGGATGCATGCAGCAGTTTGACAATTTGTTTTCTGGGTCTTTCTAGGTTTTTAGAGAGCTCCAATGGGTGTAACATGCATGTTGATTAGTGACCATTTTTAGGATTGCTATTTTTAGTAAGTTATGGCGGATACTCAGAATGTGCTTAAACAATGTTTAGAGTTAATATTTTTAGTAATGTGTTATTTTTAGTAAGTTTTATTTCTTACAATGTGGTTTGGTAGCAACAATCCAACAGTCAATTACTATTTCTGGCAATGTAGGCTTGACAGAGGCTTCTCCAGCTTTCTTGGTGTCAAAAAAGAAAAGTTGATAACATAAGTCATATTATATTTTATTGTTGCTTTTGGACCCTTTTGACTATGCATTATGACTTAAGTTGATTTTAAAAGGTGGGATTCATTTTTGGATGCCCAAGCTGGAGAAAAATACTTTTTAATTTATATTTATGCCAAGGTAAAGTGAATGCCAAAATACACAAGCAAATGAGTTTTAATAAATATTATTTTATTCCTCATATTTGGGTGTCCCATTCTGGAGGGAAAAGGAGTTTTGAATTTATGGGTTTGGAGCCTTTAAATACGCCTCTCTACCTCCTCATTTGGTATCCAATTTTTATCATAATGAAGTGTTGCTAAAATATTTTTAGAACTCTTGCTTCGAGGTTGGAACACCTCCTAGTTGTTCACCAGTTTCAAGTTTGCAAGATAACTCCTAGTTGATTAGTTGGTGCATCTTCATCCAAAGGTTGCAATCTAAGCTTCAATGGCAATGGCTTCATTTGTGTTTCTAATTTGGTATGGTTTTTATGTTTTCTAAGAGGAGTTTTGGTGTGTTCTTTTGTTGTTTGGTACTTTTTGGAGTGCCCTTTCAAACCTAGTGGACCCACATTTATGATCACATCTTCCTAAGGAGTTGGAAATTTTTTGTAGGTGATGGTTCATTGGATTCCTGCATCTGGGTGCCCCCTTGCTCTAGATTTGATAATTTTTGAATGGGTGTATGATTTATGGCATGAGGTCGACCTCCCTAAAGGGTCATACCACTTGCAGCAGGGTCTCTAGGAAGCGTTCCTAAGTATTCAAAGTTGGTTGGAGGAGTTTGACTATTAAAAATTGGGTACCTAGCTTCTTGGCATCATTTTCAACAAAATTGAGGTCATTTAGAGGAGTATGGAGGGATTTTTGAGCAGTTGAAGGTGTATCAGGTTTGCTAATCAGAAAAATTAAGCTATTGCTCCTTCATATCATACCTAATAATTTTAGTATTTTATCATAATATCATGATGCCTAATCATTATAATGGCATTGAGATGGTTTCCTAACACTTGGGTTTCGTATTGGTTTGGTTCTCTCATATTGTAACATTGATCTAGTAGTACTAATCAACTTTCTATTTCTAGTACATTGTATTTCACTCACGCTGAAGAAGTGGTTGAGTTTTTGTTACCTTTTCTTTCCCGTTGAAAAGTGGAAGTGGATGGCTATTTTTCCAAGTTCTTTGCTTTCATTTACTTTCTAGTAGCCCACTGAAAAGTGGAGGAGGTTGGCTTGCCGCCTAGTATTTACATTTTTTCTATTGGATAGCTTACTTCCAATAGTTCTTGTACTTCCAATTTTCTACATATTATTATCAGATCCCCTTACATCGTATGCTCTCACCTTGCCCACTCTGGGATCTAGGTGATCAAAAAGTGAAGGGTTGCTTCTAGTTTGTTATCTTTCATTGATCTAATGCTAAGGTGAGTGAAGTTTATATGGAAAAAAATTGGGGAAAAACTAATGGGGATATTTCAAGGTGATCTAGAAATTATTATGGCAACGAATGGGTTTTTGGTGGATTTCTCACAAATGGTAGATCGAACCAAGATTTTTGAAATCAAACCTTATTTCCACCATTTGGCGAGGATTTTTCTCAAACCAAGGCATGTGGGGTAAGATCCATTAGAAGAGATTCCTTCTAAATTGCCTATGTGGATTCATCTCCCGAGACTCCCTATGGAGTTTTGGCATGTTGACATTCTTCAATTCCTTGTTGCTATCATTGGAAAATAGTTGGTCCTTCTCACCAAACACTTGATAGGAAGATAGC